>JAJJWX010000098.1:525000-947637 GCA_023529315.1 Papaver bracteatum
CATATGTACTGAGAATATTCGGGAGACGTGGTACAAGCACGGGAAAACACTTTCATCATAAGAGAAGAAGTTCGAAAGAACCGACCCCGGGTAGCCGAGTCTCTAACACCAACCTATAATATTGAAATGATATACCACAACCCAAGGGCAGGTCCAAGGTCATGGATAAGAAAGTAGGTTGGCGAGGAGATAGGGTGCCTAAGAAGGAAAGATCAGTGCCGCCCACCAGAGGCACCCGTTTGGGTTTATTAAAGTCTTAAAGAATAGCTTTCATGTCGTTCATATAATCCAGAAGAACGCGTATATTCCTTTCTTTCTTCTTAAGCTGTCATCTCTTCATAAGGTAGATAGAACTCATCCGATGACTACGCGTATGGCCACTACTTTTAAGAATCCCTTAATTACTCAGGCGTGGACCTCCATTAAAGGTATTAGCTAATCAAAGGAAAGAACCCAAGTTTATAGAAAGGGGTCTCAAGCAAAAGTAGTATAGTATCTTAAAGTATGAAGGCTAGCATTATATGTTCCTCCAAGGCGCGTTGAACCATTTAGAAAGGCTGCCGGGCCAAAGAGAAAGGAAATCCTTAGATCTCTCAAAAAGGCCAAACCTGGATTGTCAAGAGCTTCAAGGTCAAGAGTAAGGTAGTTTCCAGCAAAGTATGCAAGGGCTACGACTAAGTGAACTAAAGCCTCTCCTGAAGTATAGAAGTTAACATTTTTAGGTATTCCTTCTTAAACTGAGAGCATTAAAAGCAGTATAGGATATAGCATAGGCAAGGAGTAAGTCTGAAGTGCTTCACATTATGGGTTAGATTGCCCTGAGTCTCAATAGTCTGATATGTAAAAGCCGTGGTACTTAAGCGAAATGAGGAATAAAATCTATCCACCTTTTTAGTAGGATCGGGGTGTACAAGCGGCAAAGACTGAGCTTGAAAGCATTAGTCGCGAACATAACAAGCCTCAAAGCAAACACAGGGTCTACAAACATATAAAAGCGAGCCCTCCATTTCCTTCTTTGACACCTGGGTCCTTTGTTTCTAAAAAAGAGTTCTCTTGAAGGGCAGCTCCTTAATTTCATTGTCTTTCTCTCTCTACACATAATTTTTTTGCTAAGTCCAAATTGGCAAAAAACAGAAATTACAAAGAGTATCTACAAGGGGCCCAAAAAGAAAACTAAAAAGCTATTTAAAACGATAATAAGTAGATCCAGGCCCTTCAACAGAATGAAGAAAGCTAGGTCTACCCACATAAGATTCAGTAATTCCTAAAGCAAGATTGCATCCACGCTTAACCATAGTGTCAGCAGCGAAGTTGATTTCTCTATAAGCGTGTTCAAAACGAATAGAGTCATATGAAGCACACGCTGCCAACCATCTTTGTCTCACAAACCATGGTATAGAACCATTAATGAAAGCTTGAACCACACTAGCAGAGTCAGTACGCACCAACACTCTTCTGAAACCCCACTGCACTGACCATTCAAGGCCTGAAATAGCTGCATATATTTCAGCCATATAGTTCGTATTAACTCCCAAGCCCAGACTCTGCGCACCCAGAACACTACAATCAGGTCCCCTTGCAACATTGCCTGCACCTGCAACCCCTGGATTGCCCCTTGAAGCTTCATCACAGCAAAGAAGTAACTCATCTCTATCTGGTGGCACGGTTAACGATGTCCATGCATATACGATAACTAGGTCAGGCTCAATTTCGGGTTCTTCTAGCTAGCGAATCAGGAGCAGAAACCAAGTGAATTACTTTACTTGGATCTGTTTTTAGCTATATTTCAACCTTTTCTCCGATGGCTTTTGACGATTGGATTTCTCGAGTCTACTTTCCATGCTTTGACCATTTCATTTGGCAGAGAAGAAAAGAAGAGATGCGGCTTTTGACGGATGTTCTTAGGTTCAGCAACAGTTGAGGAGCCAACCTGCTCGACAATAATTCCATAAACACCTAGCGGAGACGGTGACAACCTAAATAGGAAGATTACAACTCCGAGACATTCCAATAGAAAAACAAATTCTAGTCATTTATGCGGCTATCAATGGATGATGGAAAACCAGCTAGCTCGGATGCTCAGAAACATCGTAAGAGAAGTCGTCCTGACAAACGGTTATTTCAGACCTACGTGGAAAGCTTTCGACAGAAAAAGAAAGTGAGACTCGTGCTGCTAGAAGAATTGATCCGAAAGGTGTTACATCACTAAGGTGCGTATAGCTCCTGATCACTGGCACTTAGTACGAACAACTACCTTAGCACTACGTTCTTACTTTCCGATTGGAGTTTTAACACAAGTAGATCGCTACCCAGGGCAGATGCCGGGAAGCAAGGATCGTAGAATATCTAATTTCCCACGAGCTAGGAGCCCAACCCAGGTGAAGCAGCATCTCTTTGTCACCCCATTTTTACCTAGTAGACCAAGAGGAGGAGTTCGAGCATAGCGAGAGGGGCGTCCAGAAGGCTTGGTCAATTAAAATCTATTTCACTCGGAACTGTAGCCAAGTGGCTAAGGCATGAGTCAGAACTGGGACATTAGAAGAACGGATTGGTAGGATCGACGAGATTCTGTACCCCTGAATGGCAGCTTAGGAGCAGGGTCTCTTTCTATTGGCCTTCTTAGGATGGAAGCTTAGTAATAGAATCTACTGGCCGTTATGTTATCAAGGTATCCCACGGGCAAAGGTACTGGGATCTAATGTAAGTTATGGAGAAAGATAATTTGCACTAGGAGTGGCATTGCTTCTACGGGCCGTTCTATCTTAGCTTGAATCCCCTAGGCCGTGGATGCCAACTCAACAATGCAAAGGAACGAAACTCATAGCTGACACTTACAAGCCCTAACCTTTTGGGGACGTTCAGATAACCTTCAACCTTTAGCTAACAACTGGGACTTCGAGAGACTCAACACCTTGTGGTCTCCAACTCCAACTTCTACGGTTTACTTTCAGTACAATCTAGGAATCCCTTCAAACGAAACATATAATCACTAACATCCCTACTTGTGAACATGTGCATGGGACTGCTTGAACTCAACTCATGTTCGGGGATCGAATAATGGGACTTTGAAATCGATCTTCGGTTGCAGTCTTGTATTCGATCTGGTAAGCATTTATTTTTCGATTTTAGTTAATAGATTTTAGGGTTTCACGATTTTGATTTCAGCTAATAGATTCTAGGGATTTTGATTTCAGTTTCAAGCAGCTTCAGTTAATAGATTCTAGGGTTTCACCATTTTGATTTCAGTTAATAGATTCTAGGGTTTCACGATGTTGATTTTAGTTAATAGATTCTAGGGTTTCACGATTTTGGTTTCAGTTAATATATTTTAGGGATTTTGATTTAAGTTTTAAGCAGCTAATAGAGGAAATAAATCTCGGGGACTTGGGATTTTGATTTGAGTTTAAAGCAGCTACTTTAAGTGATGTATGATTTCGTTTTTCTTTCTTTTGTAGTAGTGTTAACCGTGGGTTTGATTTTGTTTGCTAAAAATCTGATCTTGGGTTTTTTAACTCAATAGGGTTTTTGCTATGTAGTGAGATTTCTAATGCACTTCAGATTCTTGTGAAACAATATCCATTTATTTCTTTTGATTTTGGTTTTATTGTTAGTTGCTTAATTTGGTAATGTGATTTCAATTTTAATTTACTTTTTTTTTCTGAAAAATTTGAATGCAGATTTGGATTTATTTCGTCGGGTAGAATGGCACAAACAATAGCTTCAGGTCTACATATTATGATGGCAAAACCATCAGTGAATTCATCACGGAAGGTGCTCAATTCGAGTGCTGCAGTTTTTGGTGCTAATCCAAAAACAAACTCTTTCTCTATGCTCTCAAGTGCTTCTTCTATTGCATCAGTTAAATCATTGTCCTGCAACATCATTTCTACGCAATCCAAATCCAGTAAAGTCATCACAAGGGCAATGTCTCAATCTACTGACAGCAAACCTACTCTTCCTAGTTTGCCTATAGATTTGAGAGGTTAGCTTACAGAAATCAATTAATCTAAAACCACAGAAATCACCTGCTAGCAGTTTCTACTGAAATCCAACCAGGTTTTATGTTGTAATAATCATTTCGTTTCAGTTTATGGATTCTACGGTTTTACGATTTTAGATGTTTTTTTTATATTTTAGGGATTTTGATTTCAGTTATTCGATTTCAATTCAACGATTTTAGAGTTTCATTTGTTAATCTGTTTTTTCCGATTTCTTATTTTCTTTCGATTTTGGGGTTTCATTTTGTGAAGAAAGAGATCAAGGGTGAATCAGGGGAGAAATGGAAGATGGTGGTCGCTGTCATTGATGTATTTTCTGATTGGAGAATTAGAAATCAGAAGATAGTGGGTTAAGATGTATCTGAAAGATGAAGAAGAAGGGCAGAGATGCGTTTGTTGTGAAGAAATTAATAATGGGTTTTCGAATTTAAGGCACTGAGTGTATCTAGAACTCAAAAAAAAAGGAGAAAAGATGGGTCTGTTGAGTTGATTGAGATGTTGAATTATGAAATTTTAGAGTTTATATGGCTGCAGAAGACATGGGTTTTGGTTTGTGTGAGCAGAATAGAGATGCTAAATGGGTTAGATGGAAGATGTTGTTGTTGCCATTGTTTGAGATGAATGTGAATTGATGATGTCAATGGTGATGATGTTAATGACTTGAGGGCCTGAGGATATGAGGAAACATGACTTTTGAGTTGTGATGATGTTCACAAAAAGATGAAATGGTGTTGAGGTTGCAGTGAAGGTGATATTGTGAATGGAATGGAGGAATAGAGAATAATGATGCTGCAATTTTTTTGGTTTGAGCAATAGATAATGCTTGAAATGATGTTGCAGGGAAGACAACTAGTGTTGCAGATTTGCAGTGGATGCTCTGGTAGATGTCTAATTGATAGCAGATAGGAAATCAATTAGGAAGGTGGTTATCTGAAACTATTATTGTGTATGGAGGAGATTAATGAAGGGTCGATTGAAGATTCACATGTTTGTTATTGTTGTAGTGCATTGCTGCTTTACCTTTAAAGATGGGGTTGATAGCTCAACTTGATTTATCCTCTTTGTTTTTGTGTTGCAGGTACAGAATTTGATAGAACACTGCATTTATGTAAGACGTTGTATAGACACTCCTTAATCAAGCGAATATGGTAAGTTTACTTTTCAACTTCAATTAAATCTCTGGTTTACAGTGTTCGATATGATTTTAGTACTTTTGAATTGTTTTACAGTGTGTTAATCGTGGTATCATGAGTTGGTTTTAATGTTAGTGCTTCAATCCAATGGACAAGGTAGCATGGATCCTGATAACTTGGGAATTGGCGGCTAGGTTTGAAATGATGGTAACTAACTCCCAAGGACTGTTCATTTTTCGCTGTATGCTAGAAGGTTTGTCTTCTACAACAAAATACAACTTTGTATTTTCCTCTTGATCTCTTAACTACAGCCTTTAATTGTAAGATTTTTTGGGCTCTATTGCATGAATGATGAAATGATTTACACCTTCATTAATATTTCAGTGATACAATGTTATCATATATTAAGTATATATTTGCATTAATGGGTCCTTGTGCAACTTTGCAGGATGCAATCATGGCCTTTTCAAAAGTATTTACTGTTGTTTTTGTTTCCTTCTCTTTTTCTCGTATTTGAAGGTTGTTTCTACTGTTGCATTTGGTATGGGGCTGAATCAGAGTGACGTTGGAGTGGTATGATGAAATGCTCATGATTTACCTTTCGTTCTATATTGCTAATTAAAAACTAGAAAAGCAAATTCATCACTACTTAGTGTAGTTTATTTTCAGGTTATACATTATAGCTTTCCCAAAGCTTGAAGGAATATGTTCAGGTAGTGGTTTATTGCAACAATTACCATTTGCTTATGTTAAAATAATTCACCCTATGTCATACTTCATATCACCCTAAAAGACCCAATTTATGTGCATCTGTAGAAAATTGGTCTTGCTGGACGAGACGTTAGATTATCATATTGCCATCTATTTTTTGACGATTTAACTTATTTCAAGCTCCGCAGTTTTTCATACAAGTACAATTTCACTTTGTACTATTTTGTATTTCAGTTATTACCTAATTACCAAACAAAAATATGAAATAATGTTTTTGTCAGCGATGGTGTTGATGAATTTGCAGTAAACAAGTTCATGTGTCAAATTTTCATTAAATTGTGTGCACACCTAGAAAAAATTTATCCTTAGTGAAAGAATCTGCATCTCAGAAATAGATATGAAAGAAGAGGTCTCTTTACAATCTATGTTAACTGTTGAATGCTATCATCCCTGATTTTTTTTTATCCACTATCATTCTTATGGAATTACTCTTAACATGAAATGCACAGCTTCAGTCTCCACCTTTACTGATCTAATTATCTAATTGATGACAGGTGATGCTCACAATTCTAACCTATTTGGAGAAAGGGAAACTGCAGTATTTGCGCTTACTCCCACAATTGAATGTCGCTTGCTCCTTGTATTTTCACAAGGTCAGTAGTATAGTAGTATGACTCAATATGCTACTGCTCTTGCAAGAAAGTTGATCGATAGTTGTGTTAATGTTCTTTCCTTGCTAAACCTGCTATCATATCCATACAACTCAAATAAAAACATGGCCTTGTTGTTTTCTTCTCTAACCATTTCTCGGATTATTCCATGAAATCTTATGCATGTTTTTTTTCCTTTGCAGATGTGGTCACTGCAAAAGCCTTGCTATCACAAGTAGATCTATGAAAAGGTTACAGCAGCATATAAATCTGGACGGCGCTATCTCCATTTTTTTAAACAGGATGCAGCATTTATAATTCGATGTCATATGATATAGTCAATGAGAACTGCTTTGCATAAGAAGGTACTTCAATTATTTGTATTTCAGTTTTTTTCTTGAAGACTTCAAGTGTAAGATTCCCTTAGTTTGAAATTGAGTTTACAGCAAAGTTATTTTGTAATTGTGTGATTCTTTTAATGAATTTCTTTGTTGTGTATATGGTGTGGAATACTTCCTGGATATGTATTTTTGTTGAATTTCTCTTTCCCAGTAAAGAAGCCATCTATTGCATCTGGAACTCTTCTTAATTGGACAAAAGGATTCTCAATAGACGATGCGGTAAAAATATTAACCTGCATGCTATTTAAATCTTGTGTTTCCTAGACCTTGTGTCTGATCTTTGTACTCTTAATATCTATGTAACTAGGTCGGTCAAGATGTGGTGGCAGAATTGACAAAAGCCATGGAAAGGAAAGGGGTTGCTATGCGCGTTGCAGCACTTGTAAGTTTACAGTGGCCTCTTCTTGTCTTTGATCCTCCCAGAATCTTCATGTTAATGTACATGACCGGACAAAACTTTCGGGTGTTTGTTGAGACTTGAGATATTGGAAAATTTGGTTTACTGTAGGTGAATGACACAATAGGCACATTAGTTGGGGGTAGATACTTTAATAGTGATGTCGTTGCTGCTGTGATATTGGGTACTGGAACAAATGCATCTTATGTGGAGCGGGCATGGACTTTTACCCAAATCAGGAGAGATGGTTAGCTGTTATCTTTTCTTTGTTTTTCGATCATAATTTGTTCTTCACTTGTTTTCTGTAGAACGAAAATATTTTCTTTCCGGTTACTGGAAGACACGTTGTTCTACATTTACTTTATGTTCTTGAGTGAAAATCACTGACCTTCTGTGTAATGGTAGGTTATCAACATGGAGTGGGGAAACTTCCGGTCGTCACATCTTCCTCTAACAGAATATTCTTTGGATCTTGAGAGTTTAAATGTTGGTGAACAGGTAATATTCAACTGTAATTTATGTTCGTCTAGCAATATTTTCCAGAATATTAATCGCTTTAAATTTGAACTTTTGATGTCAAACAGATTTTTGAAAAGATAGACATTGTACGAAGAGTTTTACTGAAAATGGCTGAGGAAGCTACTTTCTGTGGTGATGTTGTTCCATCCAAACTTAGAGTTCCATTCATATTGAGGTATTCCATAGTTGCAGCTTTGCTTGTAGTATATATTGCTCATCTTTTTGCTAAGCAATACTAGTCTTAGATACAACCTTAGTGGAAACTGGTTGCTTACCCTTGCCACCCTAGGCTATCACAATGCATCGTGCGGTGGGGTTGTGCCATTGTGGGGTTGTTGCTGTTACTGCTTGTGAGCATGTAAAATAGGAAACAACACAGTCACTAATTTTATGATTTAATAGCTACCTAGGCTAAAGCAACATGTTTTGTGGTTGAAGAAACTTGGCATTCAGTTTTGTGGCTTCTCATTGGTTACCAGATGGACCCATGTTATACATCTTTGATCTTTCCAACTAATTCGATTACTGTTTAGGCTTACCAATTCCATAAAAGGAAATCAAACTTGACATGAGTCATTCATGGAATGAAAGTAAACTTCTTGCAATTTCATGCTTGTACTGAACTAAGATATTTTATATTTCAAGTTTCTGTTAGATCATCTTCACTTTAATGGAACGTCAAACTGCAATATTCAGATTACTTCAAATTAATTTTCTGGAATCTGCAGGACGCCTGAAATGTCCGCAATGCATCATGATACGTCCTCCGATCTCAGAGTGGTAGGAGCAAAATTGAAGGATATTTTAGGCGTATGAGTTTCTGTCTTTTACTTGTCTGAAGTGGCGTGGTAACCTTTCTCTTCTGAAAATACATCTTCATCTGTCATTCAACCACTTGTTGTGAGATACTTTTGTGGGCTCTCATCTCCAAATTAAAACTGGATTTCTTAGCACTTTCAAGTTAAAAGTGAAAAATTAAAACTATCTTGTTTTTGCATTACACGAGGTCCTCCGGGTAAGGGTATTCCTATAATCTAGATTTTGATTTCTAGATTTCTACTACCACTGGTAGTCTGCCGCGACCAGATTACCCTATTCTTTCAGTATTCTTTTAAACAATTGGGCTAATGGTTTCTTGTTTTGTTTTCTTTAATGTAATTTCAGATTCTTGATGATGATGCTATACAAAGATGAGGATTCTTGTTTTGTTACTACATCTTTGAGGTTAGTTTTTGATTGACATTTTCATAAACATTTAATAATCTATGGACTAAATCTCTTATATCTTGATTTTTTTTTGTTTCGTTGTGCAATGATATTCAGTCTAAAGAGGAGGGGGTTTTCAGTTCCAAGAGCAGCTGGTTTTACTTAATTCCTCAAGAATTTTGTAGGTAATTGCTAATTTTTCCTTTCCTTAACCAATATATGTTAGAATTTTTTATGCTAAAACTCAGTAGTTTTGTTGCTTATTCATTTTGAGCAGTCTTACTTTTACTGTACTCTATCTCTTTTTTAGGTAAAACCAAAATTTGGGGTTTCTTTTTTATCATCTTCTCCCCCTCTCCCACTTATTCTTCTTCTTGTGTTTTGGGTTTTTACAGAAAAGAGATAGTTAGATTGAGTTGGTGCTGTTAATCTACCTATGATTTGCAGAGGAAATTGGTTAAGCAAGTGGAGTTTCGTGATACTTCTGGTGGAGTTCAATCTTCCTCATTTATTAGTCTTTCTTTCCCTGTTTTTCAATGCCTCTGTCAGTTGACACAAACTAGGTTACCCATCCATTTATGAACATCAACTCATGTCAGTCACAACATACATAAGTTACTTGTGTACATTTGTATCAACTGAAGAATCCTTTATTTTATAATAAAATTATCTGGTGGTGATTCTCAACTACATTTGTATCTATTTTGTATTGCCATTGTAGTTTGTATATCTGTTTGGATGTTGAATATGGGGAACTGGGTAATTGCATGGGGGAAATTTGGGGTAATGAATTTTGACAAGGTCAGCAGAATGGGACTTGACCTTTTTTTTTGAGGTTGCAAAAGATTAGCAACATCCGGGCTCTGTTGCTAAAATAGAACCAGAACCAATACAGTAGAACCAGAACCAACAATATCTGGTTCAGGGTAGTGGTATTCCTGTAATTAGCAACATATTAGCAACAGCAGGTTATTGTTGCTAATAAAAAAATTCGCAACGGCAACGGCCGTTGCGAATGTCCGTTGCTGACCAAGATTCGCAACGAAGCTTATGCCGTTGCTAAAAATTGCGACACCGTGTTTAGCAACAGCGAAGTCCCGTTGCGACCCCGTTTAGCAACAACTATTGTATGTTGCTATATCGTTAAAATGGTGTAGTGAGAGTTTGGTAACAATAGTACTAGTCGTGGCTGTGAGAGTGAAGCCATGGTGATCTGGAGGAAGTTTTGAAGGACATAGTGAAATTGATTCTTAAATTCGTATGTTTCACAAAAAAGCATTGGACCTACTAAATGGAGTAAATAATAAAGAAAAATAAATAGGGAGGATGTATAAAAAATATTTTTGTTGACACATGTCTTTGTTTTGATGGGATCAGTCGTAGTTTTATAAAAAATATCAAAATAAAAAGACCTTGCACATCCAACGGCTAGCAGTGTGCTTGCTTATTAGGCTGTCCCGCGCAACTACGTGGGACAGCACTGCTCATTTTTAATAGGCATGTAAGAGTATCTTCCTTACGGTTTTGGAGAAAAACGTTTGTTGCTACATTTTGGTGAATGAAGATATTTTGGGTCCACATGCAAGATCACATCCAATTACTTTTTTTATTTTATTTTTACATTTTTTTTTGAGTTAGAAATGATATATTAAAGAAAAAAGGAATGTACAAGATATATACACTGTCAAAACACTGCCCAAAACAGTAAGAAAAACTTCAATTACAGATTCATGACCGTCTCCCAATGTAATAGAACTTGAGTCGCTGAGAATTGGTTGAAAACTTCCGTTGTCGAGCTCCAAAGATGGATCCATTGTTTCACCGCCGTCTCCAGTTCATATCCAGACCTCGCTCTACCTCCATGAATTCTCTTATTACGTTCGTTCCAGACTTCCCAACAAATAGCGAAAGGTAGAAGATGCCACACCATCTTCACTTTGGCTGAGGTCTTCTCCAGTCTCCAACTAATCATCATTGCCTTATAATTATGTGGCATCACCCAGCTAACACACAAGGAATTTAGGAAATAGTTCCACAACTTTTTAATCTCACTGCAGTGCATAAATAGGTGTTCCAGCGTTTCGAGTTCTGAATTGCAGAAGAGACACAGGTTGGACTGAATTTCCACTCCCCTATGCTGCAGCATATCCCTGGTATGAACAGACTCATGCAGAGAAGCCCAAACCAAAAAAAGAACTTTAGGAGGCGCAAATTTACCTGAGACAATTCTTTCCCCATCCCAATCTGGGTCCTTGTACGAGAGTCTTTTATAGATTCCTTTTGAAGAAAAGTCTCCTTCCAATCCGTCTTCTTCTCCCCGAGTTAGTCTGACGAGGCTCAAATCATGCTTCATCTCCAAGAGATCGATTCTCTCCGCCGGATCCAACAGTCTGTTGAACTGAAAGTTCCAAGTGTTATCAAAAATTTCAGCGACCCTCTCCATCTTCTGGCTACTAATCCTGTAAAGCCGTGGATATCTCACCCTGAAATAGTTCTCTTTACACCAACAATCGTGCCAAAATCGAATTCCCGAACCATCCTTTAGCTGCACTTGCATCGAGTCGTGGAATACTCTATGCTCTCTTAGTATATCGAACCACATGCTTCTCCCGATTGAATCTGTGACCTGCATAGGAAGTAAACATCCCTCCTCCGCTTTTGATTTTTCACAAACAATTCTCCTCCAAAGCGCTGTCTTCTCTTTACAATATCTGATGTGTCATTTGGCCAACAAGGATTTGTTCACCAATCTTAAACTTCTTATACCCAGTCCTCCCTTATTTTTTGGTTTGCAGATCCTTTTAAACGAAATCCAACTCATCTTCCTCCTCTCGTTATCCTCTCCCCATAAGAATTTCCTCATTATTGTATTTAATCATTTTTCTACTGAAGCCGGAAGGTGATGTAAAGACATAAAGTAGACTGCCAAACTCTCAAGAGAGCTTCTAATCAAGACCACTCTACCAGCTTTATTCAGGAATCTCCTTTTCCACGGCGCGAGTTTTTTCTGCATCCTCTGAATTATTATCTCCCAGATTATGTCGCTCCTCCTATTCGATCCAATCGGCATTCCCAAGTATGTAATAGGAATATATTCCACTCTGCATCCCAATTCCATAGCTAAATCCTTCACCAGGTGGTCTGCACCTATGCTTACCATCGTGCTCTTTTCTAAATTAAGGCGAAGTCTCGTTAAAATCTCAAACATGATCAGAATTATTAGCAAACGTCTCACCTCAACAGTTGTTGCATCTAAGATAATCATTGTGTCATCTGCATACTGCAGGTGGGTCACCTGCGTGCCTCCTTCTTTCGCTGTAAATCCATTCAATTTTCCTTACACCACTGCATTATTTAAGATCAAAGAAAGTACCTCCAGAACCAAGAGAAAAAGAAAAGGCGATAGAGGATCTCCCTGACGTATCCCTCTCGACGGTTTTATTAACTTTGTCGCCTCTCCATTCACCAGTATCGAAAATTTCGCTTGAGTTACACACCATTTCATCCATTGAATCCACCTCGTACCGAAACCATTCTTCGTCAAGATAGAAAAAAGTGAAGCCCAACTTACATTATCGAATGCTTTCTGCATATCAATTTTGCACATAACCCCCGGAACCTGCTGTCTTAGCCTGCTGCCAATTAGTTCATTCGCCACCAGAATACCGTCTAGTATTTTCCTGTCCCTAATGAACGCACCCTGAGCGTTCGAGATCAAACATGGCATTACCACTTTCATTCTTTCCGCCAGAAGCTTACTCAAAATTTTGTAGAAGCTACTAATCAAGCTTAGTGGCCTAAAATCTGTCACCGTTACTGAGTCTTCTTTCTTCGGTATTAACTTCATAAAGGATACATTCAATCTCCAATCCAGGTTCCCTGTAACATGAAATTCATTTAAAGCCGCCAGAATATCTTTCTTTAACACCTCCCAGCAAACCTTATAAAATTCCAAGTTATAGCCATCAGGCCCTGAAGCCTTATTGACACCACACAATTTTATATCCCTCAAAACCTCTTCCTCATCAAAAGATCTCTCGAGCCAACCTTGTTGCACCGAGTCAATCGAATTGAACACCATATTTTCAAACGAAGGACTGACCGGAGAAGCATCCGTAAACAGGTTCGTATAGCAATCCTGAATTTGTTTTTTTATCGCTTCCTGGTTGAACTCATCCACTCCGTCCACCTCCAGCTTTGTTATGCAATTTCTTCTCTTCTTACCACTTGCGATTTTATGGAAATATTGAGTGTTCTTATCTCCGTCCTTGAAGCCTTTTACCTTTGCCCTTTGAAACGCCATTCTAGCTCTTATACACTTCACCCGATTCAAGGAGTTCAATAACTCCGCCCTTTCTCCAAGCTGAACTGAAGATAGCGTCGTGCTTTCCTCCGCAATGTTTAAAACACTTATCTTCTTCTTAAGATCATCCTCCTCCTTCCTAAGGTTTCCAAACGTACTCCTACTCCAATTCTTGATAAAATATTTCAAGTTCTGAAGCTTTCTAAAGATAACATACCCTGGAGTACCCACATATTCAATCGAATTCCACCAAATCTGCACCAACTTTACGAAATCCGAATGCTCCAACCAGTGATTTTCTATCCTGAAACTTGAGTGAGGTTTGATCGAGGGAATTAAATCCAAGAGAATAGCATTGTGATCTGATGTTGTTCGGAGTAACGCTGTTTGAATAGCATTGTTAAACTTTTCATCAAAAACTGTGCACACCAAACATCTGTCCAATCTACACAGCAACGGATCATTTTGCTTAGTGCTCCAAGTATAAGCACCCCCGTGTAATGGTAAGTCAATCAACTCTTGGTCCGCGATAAAGTCGTTAAGGAGCTTCATATTTCGTGTGTCTCCTCCAGGTTTGTTTCTTTTCGCATCACTTCGCACTGCATTTACATCTCCAATAAAACACCAAGCTTCCGAAGACCATGGTCTCACCTGTGTCAAAGCAGACCAAAAGATTTCTCTTCTGTCATAATCACACGGGGAATATGCGTTAGTCAGTAAAAACTTAAATCCATTACTGCGAAATTGGAAAAGGCACGTAATGGAATTTAATCCCGTTCTTTTATCCAAAAGCTCCAGCATAGTGTTGTCCCAAATCGTTATTAAGCCACCACTATTTCCTACCGTTCCTTGCGATGGTAAAACCTCCATTCCAAAATATGCGTCATACCATAATTGTCGAACAAACCAATAGGACATAGAGATCATCTTAGTCTCTTGGATACAGCAGATAACGCACCTGAGCTGCGCAATCATGTCTCTCACCGCCACTTGCTTGGAAAAATCATTTAAGCCTCTTATGTTCCATGAGACAATCTTAGATCCCATCAGGTACACTTTTCTCCCTTGAGTTCACCTCCTCGTTCTCCTCCTCGTCCTCCTCCTCGTCATTAAAGGAGTTAGAGACATTTGAGTCACAACTGTCAATTACTCTCAGACCTTCCGCAATTGCTTTGTACCTGTCTCTGTATTTGAATAATATTTCATCGATTACTTCCTTGTCCTGTACCTGATCTTTAGAAGAAATACCTCCCATCCTGCAGCAAAGTTCCACAACCAGCTTTGAGGTAGAGAAAATAACTTCGTTAGAATCGATATTAGCATTTTGAATGTCACCCAACTTAATTACAATTTGGTCACCAATCACATTGAAAAGGTTTAATTGTTGATCCATTGTTGACACATTAGCTGGTAATGGTGATTCCTGCACTATCGTATCTGGTTCAAACACATTAGCTGGTAATGGTGATTCCTGTTGATTAGAGTGTAGGACCATTTGGAGGTCGTCAGTAGGGCCTGAGGAAATAAACCTTTGGTCATTACACTCTTCCAATAATGGTTCGTTAAACCCTGTAATGTCTATATAATCCCCTCCATGTCCACCATTTTCGATAAATAATGTTCCAACATAAGCTCCGTCAGTTGAGGTCACTTCAATGATTGGTACGTCAGTTCCCCACACACACTGAGATCCAAGTACCTCCGCCGCAATAGCACTATCGATAGCCTCCAGTCGAGTTGAAATTGGAGCTCCATCTCCTCTTCCGCTCACATTTATAGCATGGAACTCGTTAACCTTTGAGACTAATAAATCCCTATGCGACTGAAGCTCCCCACCATCATTTTCGAAAGTAGATTTAAGATTCTTTCACCCTGCAGGTTTAGTAACACCTCCGTTTATCTGACCTCCTGTGCCAGAAGAATAAATACCACCTCCCTTTTCAAACTATTTATTAACAGGGTCTTCTAAAACTCCCAGTGTTGGTCCTGGTGTTGATGTCTTAACACCCGAGGCATTGTTGGTTAGCCTCAGACCGTCAGCTGCTGTATTCGGATGCACCAAATTTGGTCCAAAAATATCCTTTGAATTTGAGGTTATGTTATCAAATTCGTTGGTGAGTCTGATGTAGTCCTCCATTGACGCTCTGGTTTTTGGATAAAACTTGAAGTCCCATTCTATTTTAACTGCCCATTTTCGGTCTTCGTCTTCCGCCATGATTACCGCCGGGATCATAGCAAAATCCCGTCTGACTTTAATTCTGAAAAAAGAATTATTCACTATTTTCAGTGAACTTGTTGCTATCTCGATAAGACCACCAAGTTTGTCCCCCACAGCTTTGAACAACATTGAGTTCCAGAATCTCTGTGGTATACCCCTCACTTTCAGCCATTTTCCATATTTTGCTAAAGTCTGTATAGGTATTATGTTATCCTTTTCCGGTATTGTCATCTGTTTCTCCTTGGCTGAACTATGTGACCCTGAGACGCACCTCTTTTGTATCTCCACCTTTCCTTTGTCATGTGAAATGTGCACCACTGCCATGTCAATAAAGAGCTTTTGCGGTCTTCAGAGATCCATCCAGTAATCTCTGTCTAAGACAATTCTCGCAGTGCATTCATCAATTATTTCCATATCAATGAACGATTCCCACTCCATTTGCCTCCATATCTCCTTTGCTACCTTCTGCCAGCGAATCTCTCCATCTACGCGAACAATGCCTTGAAAGCACTGCTGCGTCTGTTCCCTTCTCGGAATAGCAGTCTCAAAATCAGACCTTGTTGGAATCTGTTGGACCGGTTTTTTGATTAAGTTATTCTCCTTCAACAGCCTGACGATTTCCTTCCACAAAATACCCCAATAGTATCCACTCCCTCCGCATGGGATGCAGATAGCATAGGATCTGTTTTCGTCTCCTCTTCTTATCCTGGAGATTCTAAGATACTTCCCTGCTTTATTATCTCTAATCTCACCCAAGAAGGACGATTATCCCTCCCTTATAGGCCATCTTCTCTTCTTGTTCGTTGCATCCCTTGCTTCTCCAACACTGTAGTTATCCAACTTGCTATGTTCGCTGAATAATCCATCCATGATTTTGAACCTCCCCTCTTTCTCTCCTCCAAACGCAATCCTTTAGAACTCCATGAAACGTAGAAAATTTTCTTCTCAAGATAGAGTGGTTTTCCCCTTCCTTCTCCCTCCATTAAATTTTTTTTTTTTTTTTTATTGTTGCGTTTCTTCAAACACCTTGTGCACAGGAAAACTCGTAAAAAGGTTCATTCGATTCAAGACCAAAGATTACCACAAATGTATTTTGCTCATTAAAATCCGGATTGTAAACTCTACTAAATTAAACCAACTATCTCAATTTCGCAGTAAGACTAAACATTCATTCTCAAGCATAAAGATATAGAGAATTATAGAAACGCACTTTCTTTACCTTAATACTTCCTGATCCCTGAACAGCCACTCAGAAAGCGGTTGTTGATAAATCGATCCGAGAGTTCCGGTACTTCATAGTCAAAATCTCAAATTCTCAAGAAATTGATAACTGTTGAATTTTTTTGAATTTTTCACTGTTTCAGACACTCTCTCTCTTCCCTATTTTTTTTTACATTTATCACAAGTGAGGAGTATGGTATGTTTCAAATTCGGAGACAACCAGAAATGAATGTAACATGGTGAATTTACCGAGCCTACTTGCATACACAATAAAAACAGATGAAGAATTTTTTTTTATCAAAAATATGATTATTAGGAATGATTATATGTATTATAATGCTTATTAGAAAGTTAATATAGGTTATTATTAGCTTAAATTGTTAACGTTATCATAATAACTTTCAATGATATTACGGGGTTTTTCCAACCGGCCTCCAATTTTTTTAAATTTTCTAATGAATTTTGCAAGTTCAACAACTACTTTATTATATACAGATAGATAATTGGACATATAAAATATTCGAATCAAGTTTGATTCGTCTCTTTTCCATAAACCCATCATTGAGATCAATTAGATGGTATATTTAAACCTTTATCATTTTAACATGACTAAATTAACCTTTATGATATTTAAACCTTTATCATTTTTCCATTTATTGCCATTTGTGGTCTATATGGTTTCTGATATTCTTTATGATGATGCTCAAACTTGTGTGTTGATTTGCATGTTTGAACATTAGTTGAGGCCAAAGAAAAAGAACAAGTAGATG
Source organism: Papaver bracteatum (assembly GCA_023529315.1). Lineage (NCBI taxonomy): Eukaryota > Viridiplantae > Streptophyta > Magnoliopsida > Ranunculales > Papaveraceae > Papaver > Papaver bracteatum. The sequence continues at coordinate 542,528 of JAJJWX010000098.1, forward strand.
CAATCCTGAAATTTTGGTGGGTGTATAGTCGGAGGATTTGTTTTTCAGCATCTTAATTGGCCAAACAATTAAAATCGTGCATTTTACTCAAGAATATCTTATTTGAAATTTGTGTAACAGGTTTGATATTAGTATTTGTTGCTGGTAATCACAGATCAAATCATGTCTTTCAAGCCAAGTAAAATTCTTGAAATCAGCTATTCATTTATGATGTTCTTAATAAGGATCCTGATTTGGAAATTTCTTTGTTTGAAAGTGTAAAAGCTAACCGTTTTAAGCAACCTAAGACACAACAGAGAATATGATGAGATATAACTATATACTTTCTTATCTTGAAGTTAGTAAAGTAATTGCTTAAGTACAAATAATTGTTTTATAAGCTTGACCATTCTTTTACCACTTATCATTAAGCAACTAATCCATTATTAAAATCAACTATTCATTTATGTTGTTCTTAATAAGTCTTAATTGGTACATTTAATAGCATATAACTAATCCACATATAACTAATCCATTCGATGTGCTTCAATAGCATCTTAATTGGTACATTTACTTCCAAACAATAAAAATAGTGCGTTTTACTCAAGAATATTTTATTTGAAATTTATGTAACAGTTATCAGTTTAATATCTGTTACTGGTAATCACAAATCGAATCATGTCTTTCAAACCAGGTAAAATTATTAAAATCAGTTGTTCATTTATGTTGTTCTTAATAAGTCTCCTGATTTGGAAATTTGTTTGTTTGTAGGTGTAAAAACTAAGCCTTTGAAGCAACCCAGGGAACGACAAAAATAATATGATGAGGTATAACTATATACTTTCTTATCTTGAAGTTAGTACAGTAACTATATACTTTCTTATCGAATCACAGATCGAATCATGTCTTTCAAGTCAGGTAAAATTCTTGAAATCAGCTATTCATTTATGATGTTCTTAATAAGGATCCTGATTTGGAAATTTCTTTGTTTGTAGGTGTAAAATCTAAGACGTTGAAGCAACCCAAGGCACAATAGAAATAATATGATGAGGTATAAATATATACTTTCTTATCTTGAAGTTAGTATAGTATAATTATTTAAGTACAAATATTGTTTTATAAGCTTGACCATTCTGTTACCACTTACAGCAACCCATCCACATATAACTAATCCATTCGATGTGCTTTAACCACTGTATTTGAAATATTTGAATCTGAATCTGGATTTTAAAATACCTATTTCACATCATTGGGGTATTGGTTTCCTGTATGTTTCCACAATTGTTAATCCACTTTCAAAACTGAAAACAGTCTTTTGACCTTTTTACATTACAAATAGCACCAGGTACCTAACATATTTCATTATTTTTGTTGTCTCTCTTTGCTGACTGACTAGGGAAATCTTCAGAAGAAGAAAATGGAAGCTTTATGTTAGGTGGTGCTGGACTAAGGAATACTGGAAAGATCGGAACAAGATGCTCTAGTAAAGGTGTATATATATATATGTCTGTAAATTGTGCCTTTGATCTTGTCCTGCTTTTGTTTTGTTCCTTTGGTATGTAAACTGACAACTAGAGATGTTCATTTACATCAGGTGCAATTATATGGAAATCAAGAAGACATTTGGATAAGCATAATATGATTTGAGTGAACAAGTTGTAGTTTATTTCTTATTTATGAAATTCTTGTAGAAAATGTATCCAATACCTATGTAGAACAAGAAACCAAAAATATGCTCAACTTTGGATCCCAAATTGTTGAGACAGACTTGTTATCCATAGTTTATTTTGTTAAAATACAGGCATCTTACATCTGTAACTGTATTGATTGATTGTATGGGTGGATCTATATGTGATGCTTTAATCCCATATGTGACAATATAATTGATTGAATAATGGTTCCATATATGATTAAGAATGGAGCGGCTAGATACCTGTATTCTGGTGCAAGAAATCTTTGAAATAAGTTTTTTTTTTTAAATAAGGTATTTTCGTAATTTCGCGAAAGAATAAGTGTATTTGTGCCAGCCAAAACGATTCTTTTTTGAAAATCTATCGGTTGCATTTTAAATTGGAGAGATCTTGATGGCTACCAAGGGAAAACTTTTGTATTCTTTTGTCCTCCTTAAAAGAAGAGGAGATTAATTTAAGTTTTAATTAACTCTCGACTTGACTAAAAATATAATTTCCATAATCCTTAAGAGATCTTGATGGCTACCAAGGGAAAGTTTTGGGACAAAAATAGGGACCGGATATAGCCTAGAGATGAAGAAAATGGATTTCTTTTGTTTCTGTTTCTCAAAAATGTCGTCTTAGGATTAACCCTAATCCTTAAGGGTTAAGGATAGCCTAACTAATTCTTATCTCCTTTTCCTTTTCTGAGATAAACCTGTTGATATTTATCCTATGGCTGCCAGAAACTTCTCGATTAATTGAGAGAGGTATATAATGGAGGGCCACCTTCTGCCATGTTTACGTAATTATTTCCTCCCGTGACAATACTAGTTAAACACGGTAGCATAGCTGAACAATGAATCAATCTCCAACCACTCCGAATGAGTGCGGTACAAAGCACGGATATCTAATTCATGTTCCCACTTCTCCCACTTGCATAGCCTTTGAAACCATCAAAAGTGATATGTTTCCTTATAAGAGGTAGACTGCTTTAGGATACATGACAATATGATATTATCACTCTAACATTTTGTAGCATATGTTTTCAATAATTATTGATTTTAGTGTCACCATTGCATCGTCAGATTTCAAGAGGGGTTCACAAAATAAACACGGATTCACTTTTTTTTTTTTTTTTTTTACGCTCGTCTCACTTTAAAAATAAAAATGTAAAGCATAGCACTAGTAGTAATCAGTAGACCACACAGTAATAGTTTCAGTCCACGTGAATACGCTAGCCCATCATGTACTCGATTTTGGGTCACTCAATGTATGTTAGCACATCAGTGTACAAAATGTATCTTGGATTTTTGGGTTGCTATTGCTAATCAGCTGATGCTTAATGATTTGTCTAATCTGTCTTCACATGTCTGTATGCTGCTTACGTTACCCATTGCAGAACAGAGATGGACTGGTTTGTTAGTAGACCAAGTCTTAATAACATAACTTAACAACATTTTATGCTGCTTGTGTGATCCATTGCTGAGCAGTGATGGAATGGTTTGTTAGTAGACCAAGTCTTAATAATATAACCTAACAACATTGTAGGTTAAATGTCAGAAGCCAATAGTAGTATTAGTAATTTGTCATTGATGTGGGAAACTCACGATATTGTAATGCAGCTCATCCAGTATTGGGCCTTTACCAGAACTCAACTTTTCATCCCCGTTGAATATTGTAGTTCTGTTTTAGCACTGAAAACCTGACCGTCATTGTGGTTGATAGCTTGGCATGCATACTTAATAAGTAATGCAAACATGAACATCCACTAAAACTTGGTAAGAACTGCACTTCGATCTTTAGGAGTAAATAAACCAAGTTACTCTCCATCACCCCTTTACTATCCCTATCCTTGTATTCTTTTTTCTTTTGATGATCTTTTCAATTTTCTCTTCCATGGATTATTCCACCTTGTCCCCACTTCACAGCTCCCACTCCAACCAAAGTTACAGAACATAGTATTGTCAAGCAAACCAAAAATGCATCAGTGGTTCTTGTTGGTCCAAAGTAGTGGATACGGGGAGTCACCAAGTGGGTCATGAGTCATAAGTAATCATGCAGTGTACTGCTGCTGCTGGTGGATGTTATTTTATAGTCCGTCAGCCACTAGTGAGTGGGCATACTTAATCAAGTGTGGACCTTATTAATGGACTTACAGCTTACAATTTTTTTAGAAGCTCTACAAATGACAGGTGTAAAATGCTAATTCCTAGCAAAGAATGTTTCCTAGGAACTAAACAACCCTCGCATCATCTGATTTCCAACGCTTAATAACAAGGTTTTCCTACTTGGTTTCCGAAGAACTAAACAACACAATATCCACTCATGGGATTGATTGTGTAATCATTCTTAATTACAGCCAATTTCTCAATTTCTAATTCCACTCACGAGATAGACTGGGAGTAAAGATATGTACTTTACATTAACTTGAAAATGAGTTCTCACTTCTCACCTATCATGGGCCGAGCATGGACTGTTGTTGTAGGCAATGACTCCGTTTTTCCCTCACCTCTATTTTAAAATCTGACTTGCTAGTTGCTTGTACAATTATTAATATCGTAGGTGAATTATTGACTAGTAGCTAGATAGTTTTTTTCACCAAAATGTTTAAGCATACTTTTCTTTTGCTTTTTTCACTCAACCCGTATATGGTATAAGAAGATATACCATTAGTGATGGGCATGAACAAGTGGGGGAATCATTGAAATTTATCTTTCTGCATAATGACCGTCTCTTTTTTTGATTTTTATATCTTCTTTCTACCACTAGCATAAGAGAAAAAGTGGGGAAGTATTTGATTTTCCGTATATCTTCTTTCTACCACCGGTATACTCCCTAACACCATCTATTTTGCACTTGCAGCCCATTAATTAGTTAGCTTTTCGTTTTTGTTCATGGAGCATCATCTAGTAACAAAGTGAGCCTTACAAACCTGGGGAAGGCTCTCCCCGATACATCACTATACAAAACACTGTTCAAAAAAGGAGGAGGAACCCCAATCCATATATTAGTAAGACCATCATATGCTGCTCTTTTAGACAAAATATCCGCAGCATAGTTACCTTCTCTATAGTGATGCTGAAACACAACCTGGTCAAAACACAAGGACGTATCTCTAATATCTTTCAGATGACCTATACATACCCAGTTGGTCACATTACAAGTTTTACATACACTCATAACAAATTGGGAATCACTTACAACAACTAACTTGGTGACTCCCAATTGCAAAGATAGTTTCATACCGTCTCGAAAGGCCCAAAGCTCAGCCACATTGTTAGAGTTGCCAGGTATAAGTTTTGCGAAAGTTGCCATAAAATGACCATCATCAGTGCGGTTAATGGGGATATTAAAAAGCCATCAATTCCTCTTATGTAGCTGACAAGGAGAAGATGAGACATAAAAACTCGTTTCTCGTCACCAAATTCTTTGTATGGTGGTCCTTCTAAGTGCTACAATTCCATGATTGAGTGGATTATCAAATGCAAGAGAAAAATTTAATTTTTTTGGTAAATCCATCCACAGGTGCGTGCCTAGGTGGTGATTTTTTGTTTTGGAGAGAGTTTGTGTAGAAAATATGATATCAAAGACTTATGAAAAGAACACAGAACTAAAAACTCAAACAAGCTTCAACAAGCTTCTCTAAATTGATATATATAAAACTTACGGCTTAGCAGCCTATTTATATGTTTACAAACTTGACTCTCAAGTAATAAACACTTTCCTAACTTAATCAAACTCTAACAAGAAAGTTCTAGACAATTCTTACGTAAAGAAACTCTTGAAATACGAAATACTTGTAACTCAAGCAAACTTCCATAAATCGTACTATGGATCAACAACTATTGTTGATCCATTCACTTCATGTCAACTATCCCAGTTGACTTGGCCATACTGGATCAACTCTCATAGTTGATCCATATTGACTTCTTCACAATGGATCAACAACTAATGTTGATCCTTACTGTTGTCTTTATAGTATCTTGGTTTATTCTTCAACATCCTCCCTTAAACCAAGATACTCTTTGCTAATCATACCAAGCTTTCCACGCAAGTAAATGAAAGTGTTAGACTTCAAGGACTTGGTGAAAATATCTGCAACCTGTTCTTTGCTTTCAACAAACTCCACAGCAACCTCTTTGTTACTGACTAGCTCTCTAATGTAATGATACTTAATATCAATGTTTTTGCTTCTCCCATGAAACACATGGTTCTTAGTTAGTGATATTGTCGACTTATTATCACAAACTATTGTTGTTGGTGTCTTTTGTTCTTCAAACAAAGACTTCAGCATCATTCTTAACCATACATCTTGTGTAGCACAGTTGCTAGCAGCTATATACTCAGCTTCTGTTGTAGACAATGCAACAACTTGTTGCTTCTTAGATGACCAAGAGAAAAAACTAGTTCCCAACTGAAATCCATAACCTGATGTACTTTTTCTTCCTTCTGTATCTCCAGCCCAATCACTATCTGTGAAACCAACCAACTTTGGATCTTCTGAGATAGTATAAAATATTCCCATATTTGTTGTTCCTTTTACATACCTCAGAATACGTTTTGCAGCCTGTAAATGTGATTGTCTAGGAGCTTCCATGAACCTACTAACCATACCAACTGCATACATGATGTCAGGTCTTGTAGCAGTCAGATACCTCAAGCATCCAACAAGACCTTTAAAATCTGTTGAATTCACAAGTTCTCCTGAACCATCTTTTGTCAACTTCATTCTTTCTTCTACTGGTGTTAAGATTGGATTACAATTATCCATCTTGAAACGCTTCAAATTTCCTTCAGCACACCTTTGCTGATTAATAAAAATTCCTCTTTCAGTCTACTGTACTTCAATACCAAGAAAATATGACATCAAACCAAGATCTGTCATTTCAAACTCCTTCACCATATCCTCCCTGAATTCATTAATCATCTCATTACTGTTTCCAGTAAATATGAGATCATCCACATACAAACATACAATAATATGATCCATACCATCATCTTTCAGATACAAAGTATGCTCATGTGGACATCTTGTAAAACCCTTCTTTAGAAAATATGAATCTATTCTTGTATACCAAGCTCTTGGAGCTTGTTTCAAACCATACAAAGCTTTGTTTAGCTTGTATACTTCATTCTCCTTCCCCTCCATAATGTAGCCATATGGTTGCTCTACATAAACTTCTTCTTCCAATACTCCATTCAAGAATGCTGACTTCACATCCATCTGAAATATCTTCCATTTCTTTTGTGCAGCTAAAGCTATTATCATTCTTACTGTATCAAGTCTTGCAACTGGTGCAAAGACTTCTGAATAATCTACTCCTCTTCTTTGTCTATATCCCTTAGCAACTAACCTTGCTTTCTTTCTCTCTATTTCTCCATTTGCCTTATACTTTGTCTTATAAACCCACTTAACACCAATGGGTTTCTTTCCTGGTGGAAGTTCTATTAATTCCCATGTGTCATTCTTCTCAATTGACTTCAGTTCTTCATTCATGGCTTGAAACCAACCTTCTTCTTTGGAAGCTTCTTCATAAGATACAGGATCACAATCTCCAAACAATGCAAAGTTCACCACATCATCATCATCTTCATCATCTTTTGTTAAAACATAATCATTCAACCTAGCAGGTATGATATATTTTCTTCTTGGTCTTGTATTTTCTTGTTGTGTTACTGCTTCAGTTCTTACTTCTTCATGCTGTTCTTCCACATTTTCTTGATCTTGCACTTCTTCCTCAACTATAACTGGAACTGTTCTCACAGTAGCAGGTGGATCAACATTTCTAGTTGATCCAATATTATGTGGATCAACATCCTTAGTTGATCCATAACTTGGATCAACAATGATTGTTGATCCATTACTCCAATTCCATTGTGAATCTTCATCAAATATCACATCTCTACTTATAACTATCTTTCTGGTTTCTGGGTTATATAACTTGTATCCTTTTGTCACTGAACTGTAACCAACAAGGATACATTTTTCACTCTTATCATCTAGCTTCTTTCTCAATTCTTTTGGCACATGTGCATATGCAATGCACCCAAAAATTCTCAGATGTCTTACACTTGGTCTTACTCCTCTCCATGCTTCTTCTGGTGTTTTGTTGTTCAAACTATTTGTTGGACATCTGTTGAGTAAATACACAGCTGTGTCAACTGCATAACCCCAAAAACCTTTTGGTAATTTTTTTGTTCTTCTTATTGTTCTTGCCATCTCCATAATGGTTCTATTCTTCCTTTCTGCAACTCCATTCTGTTGTGGTGTATATCTTGCTGTTAGATGATGTTGAATTCCATGTTCTTCCATAAACTTATCAACAACAGTGTACTCAGTTCCTCTATCAGTTCTCAAAATCTTGGTACTCTTACCAATTTGTTTCTCAGCATAAGCTTTGAAACTTCTGAAAGCATGAAATGCATCACTCTTTTGTTTAAGCAAATATACCCATGCTTTCCTACTATAATCATCAATGAAAGTTATGAAATAGTTATTACCTCCATGTGATGTAACTTCTATAGGACCACACAAGTCACTATGAATGATCTCCAACTGTTGCTCAGCTCTTCTAGCTTTGTTAACTGGAAAAGAATCTCTGTGCTGCTTGCCAAAAATGCAATTTTCACATCTTGATTCTGGTACCTCAATAAAAGGTAAACCAGACACCATCTCCTTCTTAGCTAAAACTTGCAAACTATTAAAATTCACATGCCCCATTCTCTTATGCCACAACAAAGTATCATTATAAACACTGCTACTATAACATCTTTCCTTTTGATGTTGAATATTCAATGGAAACAGTCTGTTTCTAGTCATCTCTACTCTTGCTATTAATCTTCTTCTTCTATCTCTGATTAAGCATAAGCCATTGTAAATATTCATAGAATAACCTCTTTCAGATAATTGACCCATACTTAGCAAGTTTTGATGTAAACCTGGAACATAAAACACATCCATGATGTATGCTTTAGAACCATTCTTGAGAAAAATTCCTATTCTTCCTTTTCCCATAACTGGAATTGTTGAACTATTTCCAAACTTCACTGTGGATTTTACAGACTCATCCAAGCTTTCAAATAAATCTTTTCTGCCACACATATGATTGCTGCAACCTGTATCCAAGTACCACTTTAGTTGAGGTGGTTCTTCAGCTGTATGACAAGCTAGTAACATATTTTCAGCTTTCTGCTCTTCTGCTTCTTCTTCTTCTTGACTCTCAGCAAATTTAGCTCTGAAATTTGCTTTGTAGTTATTAGCAACAGTCTTTCTTGGTTTTGAACACTCAGTAGCAATATGTCCAAAGTCTCCACAGTTATAACACTGTATCTTTGATTTATCATATGGCTTCCTGTAATTTCCATTATTTGATCTTCCTCCATTATTATACCCTCCTTGAGAACTTCCAGCATTAGACTTTCCTTGATTATTTCTCCAACTAACTTGAATTTGAAGTGCTTCTTCAACTTGTTTTGCAGCTGCTGTTTTCTCCAACAATCTTTGTTCATAAGCTTGTAATGATCCCAACAACTCATTAAGAGTCATGGTTGCAATTGTGTTGCATTCTTCAATAGCAGTAACCTTTGATTCAAACTTCTCAGGCAAGCTTCTAAAAATCTTTTCAACTACTGTTGAATCCTCTACAGTATCACCATTGGCCTTCATCTCATTGACAATATTCAGTGTCTTTGAGAAAAATTCTGAAATTGTTTCAGTTGTCTCCATCTGTAGCAGTTCATATTTTCTTTTCAAAGTTTGTAATCTAACCTTCTTAACTTTTTCAGAACCTGTATAGTAGCTTATCAAACCATCCCATGCTCTTTTCACATCCTTGATGTAAATAACTCTATCCATGAGTGATTCATGAATACCTTGATGAAGAATATAGGTAGCTTTAGAATTCTTCTTTCTGTTATCAGTTAACAGAGTTAGCGCAGCTCCTTCAATTACAGTCCCTTCTGCCGGTTCTGCATAACCATCTTTCACGATATCCCACACCTCTTGGAATATGAAAATATTCTCCATCTGCAACCTCCAGTGTTCAATGTTTTTACCTTCAAACACAGGCACCTTGATTGAACTTAAACTCGTCATCTTCTTCAACTTAACTTCTCATACCCACAGCCCTAGAACCTGATACCAGTGCTCTGATACCAGATGTAGAAAATCTGATATCAAAGACTTATGAAAAGAACACAGAACTAAAAACTCAAACAAGCTTCAACAAGCTTCTCTAAATTGATATATATAAAACTTACGGCTTAGCAGCCTATTTATATGTTTACAAACTTGACTCTCAAGTAATAAACACTTTCCTAACTTAATCAAACTCTAACAAGAAAGTTCTAGACAATTCTTACGTAAAGAAACTCTTGAAATACGAAATACTTGTAACTCAAGCAAACTTCCATAAACCGTACTATGGATCAACAACTCTTGTTGATCCATTCACTTCATGTCAACTATCCCAGTTGACTTGGCCATACTGGATCAACTCTCATAGTTGATCCATATTGACTTCTTCACAATGGATCAACAACTAATGTTGATCCTTACTGTTGTCTTTATAGTATCTTGGTTTATTCTTCAACAGTTTGAATATCCTATAGTGCTTGTTCTAGTCAAATCTGATCTTCTACATGCTATTTTTCTTTGCAGATTTTTGGTTGTCATTTTCAATTTTTTAGAGGAAAAATGTTGTGTAGAAGAATATAGATGTTTAATTTGTCCTGGGTTGTAGCAGTGCACAGTAGTGTTCCTCAGCTTATCGAGTGAGATTCAAACAACAAGAATATGAGTCTGTAGAGATCATGTTATTTTTTGGTTTGATCAGAATATGTTGTACTTGTTCGGAAACAAGATTGTAAAATGAATGTAATTTCTCTCGTTTTTGATTTGGATGAGATTGTAAAATAAATTCAATAATAATATCTTCATTTTCATTTCAATTTTCATTTCAACTTTTGTAATTTATATTAATGTTTCTATTAATATTTATTAATCGAGTATTTTGAGATTCACGAAATTTTGAAAAAATTTCACTACTTGGATAAAGTGTAGTCGAAAATGAAATAACAACTATGGAGACTACGTTTCAGGAAGAGTTGTCAAAATTTTGGGACTTTCTACAACCCCATTCTACGACCTTAATAGAAACGTCGTCATAGGGTTATGACGACTCTTTTCAAATGTAGTGTATCGCGTTTTTTCCTGTAGTGACACCACCAACTCCAGCTGCTGTTTTTCATTTTATGCCTTTGAAAGAGAAACTAAAGTTTGACCCGAAAAGAATAGTCGTAGAAAAGTCTTGAATCGCACAAAAAGGTCAAAACAAAAAGTAAAAAAGGTAAAAAAAAATCCGGGTAAAAAAAAACGATCCGGGTAAAAAATAAGATTTCCTCTATAAAAGGAAGCGGAAGCGGAAGCGAAGAACCATCAAAGCAAAGAGAGTTTTGAAAGGATTTCGTAAGAGAGAAGAAAATTTGAAGGGAAAGTTTTGAAAGGATTTCGAAAGAGAAAGAAAATTTGAAGTGAAAGTTTTGAAAGGATGCCTAAGAAAGAAAAAACTAGTGGTCAGCACCAAGGATTTTCCAACCATGGAACTACCATCCGAAAGGGTATTCATGAGAGGCCGGGATTAACTGAGAAGGTCGAAATTTCAAAAGATGAAGGTAACCGGTCCGGAAAGAACACACAAGGTGCTGGTGCTGTTGTGGCTGATCCAGCCGCTCAGAATCCTCCACCACCTCCTCCCGCTGCTAATGCTTAAACTTCTGATTTAATTGCCTCTTTTGGTGAGGCAATTATAAGGGTGATGATTTTATTGTTGTTGGTGTTGTTTCTGTAGTGTGTGTTCTTAGTGTGTGTGTGTGTGTGTGTTTTTTTTTTTTTTTTTAAATTGGATGTATGATCTATTCCCGTTGCATCTAATCATTATCTCCGTGTGTAATGAATATGTATTTTCCTGTAATCTATTGTGTTGTTATTCGGCTTCCCAATACTTGAGTCCATGTGAGAATCCCGCAGCTAACTAAATTTTCAGTTAAATTCTGGTTTACATGACAGATGGCTTTATAATACTTTGTCATGTAAAGCTTTTCTTGCTTTTAATCAGTTCTGCTTCTCCTCTTTTAGATAATTTGCCAGATAATAAAAGGTGGTCTTTCCGTAGTATAGGAGTTTTGTCAGTCAAATCCTTATATGCAGAACTGATAGCGGAAGATGGTTTTTTGGTTCACTGGAAGTTAAAGACTTTAGATATGATGGAGAATAAAGGGATCAATTTATGTATTTCTTGCGTGATTTGTGGTGATGGTGTAGAGATTCATGATCATTTGTTCTTACATTGTAAAGGGGCTCACGAGATTTGGTCTGTCATTACTCCTCCTGAAAATGGTCTTGGGTTTTTCGGGATACTTAGTTGGCTTTCGCAACGTCTTGTGGAACTACAATTACATCAGCAGTTTAGATATCTTTGAAGCTAAGCACAGCTTTAAAACTGATCAGGACCTAATTTTGGAAACCAAGGCTTTGATTCTAACTTGGGCAGCTGCTTCAAGCAATAGAATACACTTGGATCTGGCAAATTCAGTTCATAATTGGGATTGTATTTTCCATTAATTTTTAGTCTGTAATTCTACCTCTGGTAGACCCCTGTATATAATTTTTTCTTTTACAAATGCTCTCTTCAATCAAAAATGTAAATCTGGCAGTAGCATGTAGCAAAAAAAAAAAAAGTTACCTCCTCAAGGGTTGTAAAAGGATTGGCGCTGTAGAAAATAAAAGTATATACATCACACGGTTGTCCCAGTTGCTGCTTGGTATTAGATATTACCCTGGTCATGTGAACCAATTCAAATCACTAAGGAATCTACTACTAAAACCAGCTCCAGCATCTACATCTAATGCTGAAAACAAGTTTGTTTTTCTTGAATACATGGAATTGTCTGGTCTCATGACCATCTAAATCGGACAGACAGAGAAGGCATCTTGAGATCATATACCTGCAATTAAGCTCGAACGCTTCTGTGTTGTGGAAGCGCTCTTGGGTCTCGTGGAAACTCTTGCGTGACAGAATCATGGAAAGTAACTGTCCACACACTGATATAGAGTGCAGTGCTTATTTGATTTGAACCTGTTAACACATAGTTAAGTATCACTTAGTACAGTAGATTTGCTATAGAATGTGCTAGAAGAATAATTTAACGTCTGGTAAATACCCCCTCATATAAACCAATTCTTATGGCAAGTTAAAAGATGTTAGTTTGAGACCATCTTGTTCATAGTGGTATATGCCCGGTTTATTCGAAATACAGACGGAAAGTTTAAGACTGCGTTCTTGCACTTCATCTTCAACAATGATAACAATGTGGCGCAGTTATGGGCCATTAGAGATGGTTTGCTGCTTGCCCTTTCACATGGTATCAAATACTTGGAAGTTGAAAGTGACTCCATGTCCACAGTCCAGCTTTGTAATAATGTGTGCCGCCCGTTGGTATTTTGATAATATCCTGTGTTAGATTCTTTTTTTTTTGGGGGTTCACTTTTTGAAGTTCTCTTCTTCACTCACAAATACAGGGAGGCAAATTTTGAATATTACTGTGAACGTGGGAAGCTCATCAAACATCAAGTTGAACATGACACTCTCAATCCACTATGCTAACATGTTTTATTCAGTACTAATGCATAGAATTTGTTGATGTATATAACATGCCTAAACAAATTAACACCCTTCTCTACAATTTTGTCAACAGCACAACTTGCAAGTTCTCGCAGGAAAATTTCCTAGGTAATTCTGACAAATATGCTTGCCTGAACAAGAACTACTAATTTTCTTTGTCAAACAAGCAAACTACCTGAAGTTCTTGAAACAAAATTCGGTCCATGCTCTTCAATACGAAGATGGGGATAATTCCTTGGGAAGTCCTGGTATTTCCTTTCTAGCCTACCTGAAGTCCTTACAAGTTCCTCGTGTTCTTCTTTTGAATGAAAGAGCATGTAAACCTTGTAACATTGGTATCTCGATCCCTTTGTTTGGAAGAGAGATCCTTCTCCACAGGATCAGGGTTCATTAATTTTTTTTCCGAATATAGTCTTTGGTATGCTTCCTCTCGACAAGACTGTCAAGAATCCTTCAGTGCATTAAACCTATAAGGGAAACAAACAGAAATAAACAAAGTTCACCTCAAAGCAGATCCAACATGCGGGAGTTATAAAAAGCAGAATTTCTACTACAGGCACGCATTTCACATTCATATTACAAACCTACTGTGGCATGCTAAGAGTCTCATAGTAATTGGACGCTCCACTTTTATGATGCTTTGCTTTCACATGATATATAGGCATGAGGTAATGTTCACTACAGATAAATTTTTCTTTTATGGCCGTTCAGGAAAAGAATAAGATACAATACAACCCCAAACAGCTAAGGATTTACCAAAATAAACCACATACTCAGGGATGCAAATTAAGTAAGGTTCATAATGATTTCGTATTACTGACGGACCAAAATACCCCTGCAAAAATAAGAAACTAGTTACAATGCGTTCTTCAATAACCAGGGGTACCATGACAGAGGAATCCAATACTGCCAGCTTATAAATTCTAACCAAAGTAACTGTGCGCATACTGCTCTATAGAGTACTCGCGTTACGGATCAAAAACAGAATAACAATTACTCACTGCAATTTGACTGTTATGTTTTTTATGTCTCCATTGAGAAATCCCTTAACTCTATCATGTTTGCAGATGTCTAATATGGTTCACTCAGTTTGTCTTTGACAATCCAGTGTTCACACTCAGCTTCAATATCCAGGAATCATGTAAGAAGTAAGGCCTTGAACGACTACCTGCCCCATGTACATGGCTTGAAACCTAGAGTTCACTTCTCTCCAATGATTCTATATGATGTATGTACGCCAGGAGCTACGGGAAGTCGAAGTTATATGCAAAGGATTGTCCCTCAACTGCATTAAGCATGTAACAAACAAATACCTCCCAGTCAAATATGTACGGATGCTGAATCTGATTCTTTATTCAATGTTATCAGAAATGCCTATACTTGAGAGATAACTACGGTGAATGACATTTGAAACAAAAACATCAACTAAAGAAATAATTCAACCTCATGAAGCATTTTGTAGTAATGAATAATATTAAAATAACACAACTCTCGACACAGGCCGCAAAACCTTCCGTTCTTTGGATGGTTGTAGCTTTCCTTGTATGCATCGGATTCAATTGATCTCCACATTTCCTTGTATGCATCTGATTCAAATAATCCTCACAAATTGTTGGAGAAAAGTTTCGATTCAAGAACAAATCAATTCTCTAGTTAAAAATGAAAACAAACGCAATAGCAAATCGAAAATGGAAAAGGAATCTCGTTTTCAGTCCATTTTGTTTATTTACGGTTGGCTACTGGTACAGTTCAGTTATTATGATAGGACTGCATATAATCTCGTAGTGCCGAAAGCCAGTCATTATCATGAACCCAAAGGTAGCCAAACCGACTATGTAAATATAGAACATTGAAGAACTCAAGGGATGGAAAAACTTCAAGAATGGTAAATATATAGTTGAGTCAAAAATGGAAAAGGAATCTCGTTTTTTGTCCATTTTATTTATTTACGGTTGGGCATTACCACCCCTACTGGTAGAGTTCAGTTATTAAGATAGGATTGCATACATTTTCCAATTCCTCCCTCTTCTTGTTGATATCAGCTGCGCCGGCAACATTACTTCCCTTGCTATTCAACCACTGATTTGCATTGTGGAGTGCACACTCCATCTTTTTCTTATCATCCGCTGCTAGTCTTGATTTTATTTTATAAATTGTCATCGTGATATAATCTATGGAATTCAAAAAAGAGATCATTGAGTTCTCTTTCTTCACGTATTCTTCATCTTCTAATCTATATTTCTCAGCCTCTGTAGTGTAATGTGCCTTGATACCACTAAGAGAAGTGGAACAACCACTAAGAGAAGTGGAACAACCACTAAGAAGTGGAACTACCACTAAGAGAAGTGGAACAACCACTAAGAAGTGGAGCTCCCATTATGTTGCTTGTGTGCTCTATGTCAACATATACACTACCTCATAGAACCTATATAAGGCCTTCTAGTTTCCATTGTATAAGCATCCCAAAATCAGTTAAAGTTCCTAAACAAAAGAGAGAAACATTAGTAGTGTATAGAGAGAGTAAGAGCAAGAACAAGGTCTTGTTCTTGAGAGGAGTTTACACTCTTGTAATCTTGTTCATATCATAGTACAACGTTATCGTCGTCTTCCAAAGTGGATGTAGATCATCTTGATCGAACCACTATAAATCCTTGTGTTGTGTGTGTGCCTATTTTACATTTGTTTTTCATTTCTATTTCAATTCTCTATTGATTGTGCTTAGAAGAGCCATTGGTCATAACAAATTGGTATCAGAGCTCCGGTTAAAAACGATCTACGATGGCGGCAAAGTATGAGATTGAGAAATTTGATGGAAGAAATGATTTCAATTTATGGAGGCTAAAGATGAGGGCTGTTTTGGTGCAACAAGGTTTGGTGAAAACTTTGAAGGGGAAACGGCTCTAGCAGAAACATTGAAGGAAGAAGAAAAAGAAGAACTCATGGAGAAAGCACATGGATTAATTCTATTGTGTTTGAGCAACGAGGTCTTGAGAGAAGTGGCAACGGAAACGACACCGGACGGGCTATGGAACAAGTTGGAGAAAAGGTATATGACTAAATCCGTAACTAATCGTTTATATCTTAAGAAGAAATTACATACTCTTAAAATGCATGAAGGAACGTCTATTATAAATCATATTGATGATTATAATAAAATTCTCTTGGATTTGGCAAATATTAATGTCAAAATTGAAGATGAAGACCAAGCTTTGGGTTTGCTTTGTTCCTTACCACCATCTTATGAAAATTTTGTTGATACCGTAATGTATGGAAAAAATACAATTTCCATGGAAGACGTTAAAGCAGCCTTGAACTCTAAGGAGTTAAAGAAGACGGGTATCGACGGTAAAGATAATTCGGGAGATGGGTTGTTCGTTAGAGGAAGAGGAAACCAAAAAGGCGGATTTGATAGGAGTAGATCAAAGTCAAGGTCTAAATCAAAATCCGGTAAATTCTATTGCTTTCATTGTAAGGAAAAGGGGCATTTCAAGAAGGATTGTCCAAAATTGAAGACTGTCGAGAAGAATACCAACCAAGGCACCGCAGCAAATGTTGAAGAAGAAAGTGATGATGGAGCGGTTCTCACGTTTCATACCGAAAGCTCGGAGAACGGGTGGATTCTTGATTCGGGGTGTACCTTTCACATGTGTCCTCATAAAGAGTGGTTTACTACTTATCAAGCTAGAGAAGGTGGTAAAGTTCTTATGGGAAACAATGTCACTTGTAAAGTGGTGGGTGTAGGTACAATTCAAATTAAGATGTATGACGGTATGGTGAGGACTTTAACTAAAGTTAGACATGTTCCGGACCTGAGAAGAAATCTTATTTCTTTGGGTACGCTTGATTCAAATGGCTGCAAGTATCAAGGTGAAGGTGGAGTTATTCGTGTCTCAAGAGGAAGTCTTACAATTATGAAGGGCGAGAGAATTAATGGTCTTTATACGCTGCAAGGTACTACTGTGACGGGTGATGCAGCGGTATGTTCTTCAAGTTATGATGATGATACTACCAAGTTGTGGCATATGCGGCTAGGGAATATGAGCGAGAGGGGGTTGGCTATTTTGAGCAAGCGGGATTGCTTTGTGGTCATAAAACAGGAAAGCTTGATTTTCGTGAACATTGTGTCTTTGGAAAGCGTGTAGAGTCAAGTTTAGTACAGCTATTCATAACACCAAAGGTATTCTGGATTATATTCATTCTGATCTTTGGGGTCCTTCTCGGGTCGATTCACATGGTGGTGGTAGATATATGCTGACGTTCATTGATGATTTCTCAAGGAAAGTATGGGTATTCATACTTAAACACAAAGATGAAACTTTTGTCAAGTTCAAGCAATGGAAGACTATGGCTGAGAAGCAAACCGGAAGACAAATCAAGTGCTTGAGGACAGACAATGGTTTGGAATTTTGTGGGGGTGAGTTCAACGAGTTCTGCAAGGAGCAAGGGATTGTGAGACACCGCACAGTCAGAAAAACACCACAGCAAAATGGTGTTGCAGAAAGGATGAACAGAACCATAATGGAGAAGGCACGGTGCATGCTCTCCAATGCCAGGTTACCAAAGCAGTTTTGGGCAGAAGCAGCAAACACATCAGCTTATTTAGTGAACAGATCTCCATCGACTTCCATTGAGTGCAAGACTCCAAATGAAGTTTGGACAGGTTCGCATGCTAACTATGAAGACTTGAAGATATTCGGATGTCCAGCCTATGCTCATGTGAATGAGGGGAAGCTAGAGCCTAGAGCAAAGAAGTGTATATTTCTTGGGTATGCAAAGGGCGTGAAAGGCTACAGGTTATGGTGTCCAGCAGAAAGATCAAACAAGTTTCTTATCAGCAGAGATGTGAAATTTGATGAGCAATCGATGTTGAAGCCAAAGAATGAAGAACTAGATGGAGAAGCTGAAGAGGGTGTTAGTGATAAGGTGGAGCTTGGTGACAAGGTGGAACTTGAGGTGCAAGTTCAAGGAAGCAATAAGACTGTTGTTTCTGATGATGATGATGATCAAGATATTGTGCAAGAACCTGCCCGGGAAGAAGAAGCACAAGGTCATCAGTACAATCTTGCAAGAGACAGAGAGAGGAGGGAAGTTAGAGCACCTCAAAGATACGGCCATGCTGATTTGGTTGCATATGCATTTGTAGTAGGTGAGAGCATAGATAGGGATGATCCAACAACCTATGAAGAAGCAATCGGTGGTGAAGAATCAGCAGAATGGGGAGCATCCGCAATTGAAGAAATTGAGTCTCTTGACAAGAATGGGACTTGGGAGATAGTAGCAAGACCAAAAGGTCAGAAGATTGTTGGAAGCAAATGGGTCTTCAAGAAGAAACAAGGCACTTCAGATGGTGAAGGAACAAGGTACAAGGCAAGGCTTGTGGCAAAGGGGTTTACGCAAAGAGAAGGCATTGACTACAATGAGCTTTCCTTCACGGTGATTTGGAAGAGCGTATTTATATGCAACAACCAAAGGGGTTTGAAGTTCCTGGCAAAGAAGACCATGTATGTTTGTTGAAGAAATCTTTGTATGGTTTGAAGCAATCTCCAAGGCAGTGGTATAAACGTTTTGACACGTTTATGGTGGCAAATGGCTATGACAGGAGTAAGTATGATAGTTGTGTATATCACAGGAAACTCCAAGATGGTTCATTTGTGTATTTACTCTTGTATGTTGATGATATGTTGATTGCTTGCAAAGACATGTCGAGATCAGAAAGTGAAACACCAGTTGAGTAGTGAGTTTGAGATGAAGGATTTGGGTGCAGCAAAGAAGATATTGGGCATGGAGATTCATAGAAACCGAGCTGAAGGCAAGTTGCATTTGTCCCAGAAGGCTTACATCGAGAAGGTGTTGGAGCGGTTTGGTATGAAAGATGCAAAACTAGTAAGTACTCCTTTGGCAGCTCATTTTAAACTTTCTAGAAAGAAATCACCTCAAACTGCAGATGAGGCAGAGTATATGTCTCGAGTTCCATATGCAAGCGCAGTTGGTAGCATCATGTATGCTATGGTTTGTACAAGGCCGGATATCGCACAAGCTGTGAGTGTGGTAAGTAGATACATGGGAAGTCCCGGGAAGGCTCATTGGCAAGCTGTAAAGTGGATTATGAAGTATCTAAGGGGAAGTACAGATGTTGGTTTAGTGTTTGATAAACACTATGGTGATTCGACAAATGTTGTGGATTATGTTGATTCTGATTATGCAGGTGATCTTGATAGAAGAAGGTCATTGACAGGTTATACTTTTACATTGTGTGGAAGTACTATCAGTTGGAGGTCGGTTTTGCAAAGCACGGTTGCATTGTCTACAACTGAGGCAGAGTACATGGCAGCCGCGGAAGCAGTGAAGGAAGGTATATGGTTGATGGGTTTGGTTGGTGATTTAGGTTTCAAGCAAGAGAATGCAACTTTGTTCTGTGACAGTCAAAGTGCCATTCACTTGACCAAGAACCAGATGTATCATGAGAGAACGAAGCACATCGATGTCAGGTATCATTTTATCAAGGATGCAGTTGAAGAAGGTAGGATAGCGATGCTAAAGGTTCCTACGGCGGATAACCCTGCGGACATGTTGTGAAGCCGGTTCAAGTATCAAGTTCAAGCACTTGCTTGGACTTGGTTGGTATCAACAGGTGTTGAGAGCCCCCGAATTTGAGCGAAGACGATAATGATAAGTGGTGATGGTATTCAAGTCAAGGTGGAGATTTGTAGTGTAATGTGCCTTGATACCACTAAGAGAAGTGGAACAACCACTAAGAGAAGTGGAACAACCACTAAGAAGTGGAACTACCACTAAGAGAAGTGGAACAACCACTAAGAAGTGGAGCTCCCATTATGTTGCTTGTGTGCTCTATGTCAACATACACACTACCTCATAGAACCTATATAAGGCCTTTTAGTTTCCATTGTATAAGCATCCCAAAATCAGTTAAAGTTCCTAAACAAAAGAGAGAAACATTAGTAGTGTATAGAGAGAGTAAGAGCAAGAACAAGGTCTTGTTCTTGAGAGGAGTTTACACTCTTGTAATCTTGTTCATATCATAGTACAACGTTATCGTCGTCTTCCAAAGTGGATGTAGATCATCTTGATCGAACCACTATAAATCCTTGTGTTGTGTGTGTGCCTATTTTACATTTGTTTTTCATTTCTATTTCAATTCTCTATTGATTGTGCTTAGAAGAGCCATTGGTCATAACAGCCTCTTTAACCAACCTCTCAATCTCATCCTTCGACAACCTCCCCTTACTGTTTGTGATTGTGATCATATTTTTTTTCCCTGAAGATTTCTCCGTCGCATATACATTCAGTATACCATTTGCATCCATATCGAAGCATACGGTAAACATAGGAACACCACGAGGTGCTGACTGAATTCTTCTTATGTCGAACTTACCAATCAAGTTATTGCGAGAGTTTCTAATACTCTCACCCTCATACACGGGAAACTCAATATCAACTTGTTGATTGTGCAAAGTAGTGAACTCCTTCGTCTTCTTATTAGGAATGGGGCTGTTCCTCGGTATTACGACACTCATAACCTCAAAGTGTGACATAATACCAATACCAAGAGAAAGAGGGGTGACATCCAACAACAACAAATCCTTCACCTTCTCATGATCCTCACCATTCAAAATAGAAGCTTGCACTGCAGCACCATATGCCACAGCTTCATCAGGATCGATGCTCTTGCAGAGTTCCTTCCCATCAAAGAATTCCTGCAATAGAGATTGAACCATTGGAATTCTAGTGGATCCACCAATTAGCACAATTTCGTGGATGCTGCCCTTGTCCATCTTAGAATCCTTCAAACACTTTTCAACAGTTTCCATACATTTCCTGAACAAATCCATGTTCAAGTCTTCGAAATCTGTACGAGTAACTGGCGTATAAAAGTCGACGCCTTCACACAAATTATCAATCTCCATGGTCGTCTGAGTAGTAGACGAGAGGATCCTCTTTGACCTCTCACATGAAGTTATCAACCTCCTAAGAGCACTTGGGTTTTCACTGATGTCCTTGTTGTGCTTTCTCTTGAACTCTTGAATAAAATGGTCGACCATCCTGTTATCAAAATCCTCTCCTCCAAGATGTGTATCTCCAGCTGTAGCTTTGACTTCAAAAATACCCTCGTCAATGGTGAGTACCGAAACATCAAATGTACCACCACCAAGATCAAAGATGAGAACATTTTTTGCACCTACACTGGTTCCCCTCTTATCAAGACCGTAAGCTATTGCTGCCGCCGTTGGTTCATTGATGATTCTCAAAACATTAAGGCCAGCAATGGTCCCAGCATCCTTAGTAGCTTGACGCTGAGAACCATTAAAGTAAGCAGGGACCGTGATAACGGCTTTCTGAACACTGTAGCCAAGATAAGTCTCGGCAACTTGTCGCATCTTGGTGAGAACCATGGATGAGATTTCCTCGGGTAAAAATCTTACCCTCTTTCCCTTGATATTGACTTGAATCACGGGTCTCTCCCCTTTGCCAACGACCTCGAAGGGCCATACCTTCATATCACTTTGAACAGTGGCATCGCTGATTTTCCTACCAATCAAACGTTTCACATCTACAAAACAAACAACAGCATCAGTAATTAAACTTAAGATGCACAAATTTTAAGAGCAATGCAATGGCAATCTAGGACACCAAGCACAACGGCTAAACATTCTACTTGGGTACTTGGATAGTATAACATGCAAACCAGTAATGCATATCAACCAACCAACCAACGTGAACGTGAAATTTAGATATCAGTATTGATGTAAATTAGGATGGCAAAAAGCATCTTACCGTAAACAGTGTTGAGAGGATTCATAGAAACTTGATTCTTAGCGGCATCACCAATCAAACGTTTATTATCAGTAAAAGCAACGTAAGAAGGAGTAGTAGGATTTCCTTGCTCGTTAGCGATTATCTCAACATGATCATGCTGCCATACTCCTACACATGAATATGTTGTTCCTAAATCTATTCCTATTGTTGTTCCTTCCCCTATTCTTGCAGCCATTGAACTGGTATCCGAAACAACAATCTCAAAAAAGAATAAGCAAAGAAGAAAACTCTACTGTGTGTAGAGAGGAGAGGAGAAAGGGTAGATCGCACTTGACTCCTAACTGTGTGTGTATATGTAGTTTTTGCGGCAAGTGTTAGGTTTTTTTTTTAAATTGTTCTAGATGCTTCCGAAATTGCAAAGGTTAAGAATTCCGAGTTTTTGGGATGTTGTTATGTTTCCTAAATTCAGTTGGTGTCCTATCGGTTACAGCATTCCGAGATTTTAAATTGCATAGAAAACTACACTAGTGTGTGTAAATTGCATAGAAAACTAACAAAGTTAGACTTCTATAAACCCGGATGAAAAAAAAAATTACAGCTTCATAACAAATTTTTCGCAGGCATGAAGTAAGAGCGAAGTGGTGAAAACAAAATTTACAGCTTCAATTTATTGTTCATTAATAGATGTAACAAAGAAAGTTACAGACCTGAATTAAAACAATATTGGGTGATCTTGGTTATCATCATAATTAAGTACTTCTCCTCGTAGGCTTTGCACTCAACCGATGGCGAGTTTTGATGATTACACCGTGAATCTGAAGCATTTTCATGACTAACAATCCCTGTTCGTGGTCTTACACTATCCTTTTGTTCCTCCATGGTGCGTGTATGTTGTGCATGTTGGAATTAATTACAATAATCGAATGCAAATGGGAAATAATACCTAGATTACACTGATAGTAGTAACAAATAACTCAATAAACTTAATAGAGGCACGTATGAGATACGCTGAGCTAAAGGTAATATTGCCTGCTACTCCTCTGAGATGCTATAGCAATTAACAAATTACCTCCAGGATACAACTACTGTTAGTTCTCCTCTATGTGAAGCATACACAGAGAGAACCCTTAGAACTTGGCAGCAAAAGTAAAAACAAAAACACAAATTGAAAATACAAATTGTTTCTGAGTAATGTAAAAACAATTTTATGTTTTGTAAACTATATTTGTGAACTAAAATTTGTAAATCAAGAAGTAGTTATACAAAATTATGTTTTGTAAACTACAACTTGAGAGAAAAGAACTGAACGTTTTTCGAGTTTTAAGACAAATATGAATAAGAACTTAAGTTTCGAAAATAATTAGAGAAGAAGGAGAAATTCAGAAGATAAGAGTTCTGAATGGTATGTTTTTAAACTCGAAAGCCTTAACTCGTATTTATAGGTAAGAATTGAACGTTTGAGACACAGATCCGTAAATCACGCGTTCAATTTGTCGGACGAGTAAAAGCAAAAAGCATCCGTTAAAATAACAGTAAAAAACGCATCTGTCGGGCAAGATTCTTCTCGACGAGAAATCTCTGTGCACAGGTGTCCACATGCGTGAGATTAAAGATTCTTTACGATGAAAACAGTTAAGAGAATTCACGCGTGATAATTAACCGTGTGTGACTAAAGATGCTTCTAGTGGCTGTCGGATATCCAAAACCGAGAAGATAAAGAATAAAATTCTTTACATGTGTGGGAGAAACGTGTGGAAAAATTCAATAAAAATAAAGGGTCGGATACACCCACACGCACACCCACACCCACACCCACACCCTCACCCACTCCCACGCCCACGCCCACGCCCTCGCCCGAGCCGAGCCGAGCGAGCGTGCGTGCTTCTGTGCGAAGCACCGCGCGAACGGGAAATGCAATAAGAAATGCAATAAGGTTTAGGAAACCTTTCCATAGTCTAGGGCTTTCCCCATACACAAAGGTCTAAAGACCCAAAGGGCCATGCCCTTAAGGCTAAACCCATGGTATTTAAGTCTAAAACTCTTAGTGTTTTAGTCTATATGGGACTAATATTTTATTCATTCACATGAAAAAACATCTAGGGAGGAATAGGTATTGGGATCAAAACATGGTCCATGCATTTTTTGATTAAAACAAAACATTGTTTTTTCTAACAATCCCCCACATGAATAATAAAACATGTCGATAAAACATAAGGCAACAAAATAGGCTAAGGTGTCCCAAAGATTGAACCTTAACTTAGTGAGAGGTTACCTGAACTGCTTGTTGATACGGTGAACGCAATGTCTTGAACCGCCAACAATGAATGCAATTCAGAAATAAAAGCCACACTTGATGCCTCAACCGAAGAAAACAGCTACCAAGCTCTTGCGGTTGTGCCCATTTTTGCCGTGGGCTAAAATCCCGGACTTAATGAATGTCTCTAGAGAATCAGCTCAAATTCTCATAGGAAGCGTCCACACTTCCAACATCCACAAAGGTGGGTCCATAAAGAGTGTCCTGCCACACCCCGCTTTAATCAAAGCCATGGAACCCATTAAGATCTCAAAAGATCATCCTGTAAATCTGCAGGCTGCACTATCACATGATTACACCATAGGGAGGGACAAAGATAGTGCTTTACCAATATCACCATAAATTAGTTGTCTCATTGAACCTTGATCTTGGAAATCCAATCACAAGGTTGAGTATCCTTCATGGTGATTTATTCTATGAGCTTAAGTCCCATCCCCCTCGATGTGGATTTAACTTCCTCTCTCGGTAAACCTTTCGTCAAAGGATCTGCAAGATTATCTTTGGATTTTACAAAGTCTATCGAGATAATACCAGTAGAGAGTAGTTGTTTCACCGTCTTGTGTCTTCTACGTATATGTATAGACTTTCCGTTGTATACATTGTTCTTTGCGCAACCAAGAGCAGCTTTACTGTCACAGTGGATGGCGATTGAAGACACGGGCTTGGTCCAGAGTGGAATTCCTCCCAGGAAACATCGCATCCATTCAGCTTCCTCTCCAGCTTTTTCCAAGGCTATAAACTCAGACTCCATAGTGGATTTAGCTATACATGTCTGTTTGGTAAACTTCCATGAGACAGACGCACCTCCAAGCAAGAAGATGTACCCACTAGTAGATTTGCACTCTTCGAGTCTCGATATCCAGTTGGCATCACAATACCCTTCCAATACAGCAGGATACTTCCCAAAACTTAAGCAATAGTTTGAGGTCCCTCTCAGGTAACGTAAAACTCTGAAGAGAGCATTCCAGTGATCCTGCCCTGGGTTTCAAGTATACCTGCTTAATCTACTCACAGAGTAAGCAATATCAGGTCTTGTACAGTTCATCAAATACATAAGACTACCAATAATGCGAGAATACTCAAGTTGATCAATACCCTTACCCTTGTTCTTTTTGAATTTACAAGTGGGATCAAAAGGAGTAGATGCAGGTTTAGCATTTTCATAATTAAATCTCTTTAGTACGGTTTCAAAGATAATGAGATTGACTAAGACTATATCCATCAGACATCTTTCGATTTTCATCCCTAAGATTACATCAGTAGGGCCTAAGTCTTTCATGTCAAAATTATCTCTAAGCATGCTTTTAATGGTATTAATAATATCAAGGTACTGCCTAATATGAGCATATCATCAACATATAGGCATACAATAACATGAGAATCATCCACAGATTTAATGTAAATACATTTATCAGATTCATTAACCTTGAAGCCATTAATTATCATAACATGATCAAATTTTTCATGCCACTGTTTAGGTGCTTGTTTTAAACCGTAAAGAGATTTGTTTAACTTGCATACTTTGTTTTCATAACCTTTTACTATAAAGCCTTCAGGTTGATCCATATAAATTTCTTCATTCAATTCACCATATAGAAAAGCAATTTTAACATCCATCTGATGTATATGCAAATCATAAATTGAAGCAATAGCAATCAACATTCTAATCGAGGTGATTCTAGAGACTGGTGAATAGATATCAAAGAAATCTATTCCTTCCTGTTGTCTATAGCCTTTAGCTACCAACCTAGCTTTATATTTATCTATAGTTCCATTTGTTCTAAGTTTCCTTTTGAACACCCATTTGCAACCTATGGATTTACTACCAGGAGGCAAGTCTACAAGATCCCAAGTTTCGTTTTGCTGAATGGACTCCCATTCATTTAATGAAGCTTCTTCCCAGAAAGGATCTTCTGGAGAAGTCATAGCTTCCTTGTAGGTTTGGGGTTCAGACTCTACCGTAAGAGTCAAAAAATCTGGGCCAAAACTTGTTTCAGTTCTAACCCTCTTACTTCTTCTTGGTTCAGTCTCATACTCTAAAGTTGGGGTTTGACTAGTCGATGGAACATCCGAGAGGTCATCATGGACCCTTTTTCGAGGTCCAGACCTTAAAGGAAATATGTGTTCATAAAACACAGCATCTCTAGATTCCAATATGGTGTTCTGACCAATGTTATTATGGTCGAACGATGACCATGAACCTGTATGCAATTGTATGCTCAGGATACCCTAAGAAAACACAATCGACTATTTTAGGTCCTATTTTAGTTTTCTTGGGAAGAGGAATGGCCACCTTGGCCAAACACCCCCACACTTTAAAGTATGCATAAGAAGGTTGTTTACCATTCCACAATTCATAAGGAGTTTTATCAGATTTTTTAAATGGAACTCGGTTCAAAATATAGCAAGAAGAGAGGATAGCTTCCCCCCACAAGTTCGAAGGTAACCCTGAACTAGTCAGCATAGCATTCACCATATCTATGAGTGTTCTATTTTTTCTTTCGGCTACACCATTCGATTCAGGTGAATATGGTGCAGTGGTTTCATGAATGATTCCATTATTTTTACAAAACTCTCCTATGGGTATCACATACTCACCGCCACGGTCAGACCTAAGAGTTTTAATCTTAACTCCTTTTTGGTTTTCTACTTCAAGTTTATAAAACTTGAAAGCCTCTAAGGCCTCATCTTTACTTCTAAGAAGATGAACCTGATAAGATCGTGAGTAATCATCTATGAAAGTGATATACCATTTTCTACCACCTCTTGTTGGTGTTGATTTCAAGTCTCCTAAATCCGAGTGTATTAATTCCAAAGGAACTGTTCTACGTTCAACACTTTTATTAAATGGTTTTCTTGCATATTTAGATTCAACACAGATTTCACATCTTTGTTTTTTATCAAAGTTTATTTTTGGTATGCAACCTAAATTAGCAAGTCTTTCTAGCGATTTGAAATTAACATGCCCAAGTCTATCATGCCAAACATGTGAGGAGTCACAAACATAAATAGAAGAAGATGCATTAACATTCAATTTCAAATCGATACACTAAGCTTAATCATGTTATCGGTAACATAACATTTTCCTACGAATTCACCATGCTTAGAAATCACAATAAGTATTGGACTCAGCAACAATTTTAAAACCTTTTCCTAGCAGGATGGTTTCTGAGATAAGATTTTTGCATATGTATGGGACGTAGAATACTTCATTCAATGCGAGAGTTTTTCCTGAAGTTAGCTTCAGTTCGACCTTGCCTTTCCCACCACTTTCGCGGTGGAAGAGTTTCCCATGAACAGTTTCTCATCATCTCCTACTATGGCATAGGAGGAGAAAGCATTTCTGAATTTACAGACATGCTTGGTGGCTCCAGAATCAAGCCACCAGTCTCTCACATTAGTCATACTAGAGACAAGGTCAACTTCAGACACCATGCCAGTGAAATATCCAGAGTCCTCTACTATGTTTGCCTTATTTTTCTGTTTTTGATCATATTTGATCCTTTTAGGGGCCTTACAGTCTTTAGCCATATGTCCAGGTTTACCACAATTAAAACAGTCGCCTTTGATGGTGTGCTTAGTGAAACCACCTCTAGGCTTAAAATTGTTACCTCTGGGTTTTTGACGTCTGTTACGTCTATTACCCATTTAGCTGGATTCTCCAGGAATTTTCTTTGAAGCATCTTTATCGTCCAAAACATGAGCTTTGTTGGACATGTTTTTTCTCAGCATCATGCTCTTGTCCTTGCTGCACATAAGCTCCTCAACCTGGATCTTTTTTCCAAGCTCCACCATGGTGATTTCACGAGTCTTGTGTCGCAGCCTCCTCTTGTATTCGCTCCATGAGGGTGGAAGCTTTTCAATCACAGCCGATACTTGTAGAGCTTCATCAAAAGTCATGCCTTCAGCAAGAATCTCGCTGATGAGGAGTTGAAGTTCGACGAACTGTTCTACCACAGGATTTTCGTCAGTCATGTTGTATTCTAAGAACTTAGCCATCAAGAACTTCTTACTTCCAGCAGCTTCAGCATGATATTTTTCTTCTAGAGCTTCCCATAAATCAAAAGCATTAAAATTTTCTTTTGCATTATAGAATTCATACAAAGAGTCATCAAGACAGTTAAGAATATGATTCTTGCACGAGTAATTCTTCCTATTCCACCTTTCCAGTTTATCTTCATTACCACGGTGATGAAGTCTTCTGGAGGGTCTATTTAAAGCAAGTCCATCTAACCTTTGGTCGTTTAGGAAGAATAACATTTTAGACTGCCATCTCTTAAAGTCCTTACCACTGAACTTTGGTGGTCTTTCTACGGTATTTTTTCCCATGTTCTTACAGAAATTACAATATCACAAACTTACAATATTACAATAAGGCAAATATTACCTTTAGATTGTTGGAATTAATTACAATAATCGAATGCAAATGGGAAATAATACTTAGATTACAGTGATAGTAGTAACAAATAACTCAATAAACTTAGTAGAGGCACGTATGAGATACGCTGAGCTAAAGGTAATATTGCCTGCTACTCCTCCGAGATGCTATAGCAATTAACAAATTACCTCCAGGATACAACTACTGTTAGTTCTCCTCTATGTGTAGCATACACATAGAGAACCCTTAGAACTTGGCAGCAAAAATAAAAACAAAAACACAAATTGAAAATACAAATTGTTTCTAAGTAATGTAAAAACAATTTTATGTTTCGTAAACTATATTTCGTGAACTAAAATTCTTTAAATCAAGAAGTAGTTATACAAAATTATGTTTCTGTAAACTACAACTTGTTTGAAGAAAAGAACTGAACGTTTTCGAGTTTTAAGACAAATATGAATAAGAACTTAAGTTTCTGAAAATAATTAGAGAAGAAGGAGAAATTCAGAAGATAAGAGTTCTGAATGGTATGTTTTTAAACTGAAAGCCTTAACTCGTATTTATAGGTAAGAATTCGAACGTTTGAGACACATATCCGTAAATCACGCGTTCAATTTGTCGGACGAGTAAAAGCAAAAAGCATCCGTTAAAATAACAGTAAAAAACGCATCTGTCGGGCAAGATTCTTCTCGACGAGAAATCTCTATGCACAGGTGTCCACACACGTGAGATTAAAGATTCTTTACGATGAAAACAGTTAAGAGAATTCACGCGTGAGAATTAACCGTGTGTGACTAAAGATGCTTCTAGTGTCTGTCGGATATCCAAAACCGAGAAGATAAAGAATAAAATTCTTCACATGTGTGGGAGAAACGTGTGGAAAAATTCAATAAAAAGAAAGGGTCGGATACACCCACACCCACGCCCACGCCCACGCCCTCGCCCTCGCCCTCGCCCACGCCCTCGCCCGAGCCGAGCCGAGCGAGCGTGCGTGCTTCTGTGCGAAGCACTGCGCGAACGGGAAAGGCAATAAGAAATGCAATAAGGTTTAGGAAACCTTGCCATAGTCTAGGGCTTTCCCCATAGACAAATGTCTAAAGACCCAAAGGGCCATGCCCTTAAGGCTAAACCCATGGTATTTAAGTCTAAAACTCTTAGTGTTTTAGTCTATATGGGACTAATGTTTTATTAATTCACATGAAAAAACATCTAGGGAGCAATAGGTCTTGGGATCAAAACATGGTCCATGCATTTTTTTGATTAAAACAAAACATTGTTTTTTCTAACAGTGCACAGATACGTTTTTTTCCGTCACCGAAGATCATACAACAACACATGAGTAAATCAATTCTAGATGAGTAGCATGTTATTTTTCTCCGTTAGTAGAGAATATGTTCAGAAGGCAGGATAAATATGACACAGCACCAAGCAAGAAAGAAAAGAAAGTTGTTTTTGGGTATACCAAAAAATTACCGGGCATACATTTTGTCTAAGTTCGGCTTAAAAGTTATCAGCCGAACCTTGCGAACCTAGGAAAAGAAAAGTTGTGAGCCGAACCTTGAGTATGCCGGGTAATTTTTTGGTATGCCCAAAAACATGTCTCAAAGAAAAATGGGAACAAACAGAAAAACCAAATATCAAAAGACCACTAAAGAGGGACCAAGAGAAGGCTTTGGGTTCCTCATATAGGTATTCATCATTCGGATACATCATTTGGATTTGGCTCAGAAAAAGCATCATATTGAGTTTGAGTTTGTGTAAAATCATTCTCATAATCTAAGAAATCAGCCATTTGGGAATCATTGTTGTAGTTGATGTGTATTTTCCAAGGTTTTTTAGATGAATAATGACCATCCTCATCCTCCATTGAATCAAGAAATAGAATTTCTCACTTTCTCCTTCTCCTTCTCTCCTTCTCAATAAAAACTATTTTTTCCCAAAAAAATTTATCATCTGCACAAACCTTTATAATTCTGAAAAATTATCTTAATCACTAAACAAAAGTTTTAATCACTAATCCAGATTACTAATTCTAATACATAAAGAGCAGATTTGCCATTATAAAAAATTTTTGTTAAGGGGCATTCTGATTTTGTTATTTGACATCTCTTTTTATCTTTAATCAATATGCCTAGAAAGATTTACATATGCCTAAAAACAGCCTTCTTAAAATTATGAATGAACATTTAGTAATGTTGCAGTAGACAGAAGCCCATTAAAAGAGAATTGACTTTCGAATAGTAAGGTCCAACAAATACTCCAGGAGTGTATTTCTAGACGACCTTTTCCCACATTGTAGAGCAAGCAATAGAAATTCTCCGATTCTTAAAAAGACCAAGTGATTAGAATTGCACCACCAAGGATGTATTAAAAAGAAAAAGTATCAGGAATGTATTTCTTGACGACCTTTTCCCACATTGTAGAGCAAGCAATAGAAATTCTCCGATTCTTAAAAAGACCAAGTGATTAGAATAATCTCTATGATCATCTAGGACTTGTCCCTAGAATTGTCAAGATGTGTAAGATTGGAAAACATGAATATCCACTAAAACTTGGTAAGAATTGCACTCAACAAAGACCAATATACACAATGGTGCTACACAAAAGAAAACGCAAAGACTACGAGGCTATTGCCCTAAGTTTATAAATCCTATAGGTCAGCTAGTACAATTTATTACTGAAAACCGTCTACAAATCCTATTTTAGATTCTTGGGTTGCTAATCAGCAGATGCTAGACATCACCCTCTGAACTGTTCTCAGCACCATCATGACTGTCATTATCACCATGACATCACATTTAAAGGCAGCACAAAGCTCTAGCAAGTTAACACATGCAGTTGAATCATCCGAATTGTTGATGGATGTAGATCTCAGACTGTCTGCTCCTGCAGCCATTGTGATGCATGAACAGGTAAGTACGGATATAAACAAAAACTAGACGTGTTCGAATTACAATCTCTAAATATTAAAATAATTAATAAAAAGTAGGTTCATTACACTTCATTAGGAACATCAATGGGAGGTAGCCAAGCGGCAAGGTGGGCTCCTACACCTTTCTGAATAGCGATGCCTAGCCTATGAAAAAGAGAAACACCGATCTTATATTTGCATCATGACTAGCTAAGAAGTTCCTTAATCTTTTCAAAAGTGAAATTCTATCAGCACTGAGTTCACCGAAGGATGAAAAAGCCAATACGCCAAAACCGTACCCTTGAGCCGCGCATTTGTCTAGATACTTAGTATACTTTCGGGTAATTGCTTCAGATATGGCATGCTCAGGTATAAAGTTGCGAGTTCTGGCACTTGTGAAGGGCGATGCACCGGTAATATCAAAGAACACCTCCTTCCCATCTATCCAGTTATATATCAAAAGATCAGCAAGTTTCAAACCGCTTCCATTATCCGATAGAAATCCCAAAGAAACCTCTTTTCTCATGGACACCCCGGCTTTGTAACACATATGTGCTATGACATCTCTAAATATTAGTATCTCTTTTTAATAATAAGATTTTACATTTTCTTATTATAGATAATCTCTGAATAAGATTTTACATTAACCCTAAATTACAGTCTCAAAAATATTCCAGTTGGATCCGACGTGTTCCAAAGTTTTACTGACATGTCATAAGGGAGGAGAGTAGGGAGGCGGAGAGGGAGGAGAAGTTGGAGAAGTCGGAATAATTGATTCTTCTCCTAAGCTGAAACAACTATTGGAAAAGTTAAGTAAAATGTCGATCATTATTTGAAAAAATTATCGTGTGCACAGGGGCGAATCTACATAAGGGCCAGTGGGGTCACTGGCCCCCCCCCTAAATTTTTGCAAAAAAAATAATCGTATGTGATATTCGTTTAAAATAACCTTCTTCCCCATTGTATTTACGACAAATACCAAGCATATAACGAAAATCTGAAACTAACTTCACCCATTTCTCCTGATTTTCGCTCCCGCAACTACACGACTACACAACTGCCACCAAAACAAGATAACTAATATGTAGGTATTATATGTAGACATCCAGAATCTAGGCGTAATCATATGTGTAAATCCATGTTTCGAAGTCCAGACATCGGACACTATTTTTAAAATATGTGGACATCAGGCTATAAATATGTGGACATCAGCTATAATGTGTGGACATCATGCTATCCATGTGTAGACATCGGGCTATAAAGGGTACTTTGGATATTAGTTAAAGTCAGTCACACTTTTGGAAGAATTTTCAAATTGGTCATACTTTTGGAAGAAATGCACATTTCAGTTACAGTTTTGTGTATTTCCTCTTTTCCAGTTCATTCCTTCTCCTATTTTAGTCGTGGAAGAAGCAGAGAAAGAAATGCACCAAACAAAGAAAAACAGAGTGAGTTAGAAGAGAAGAACAAAACAGAGAGTTTAGAAGAAGAAGAAAAAAACAATCACAGAGATAAGAAAAAACATGCCACCAAAAAAAGATAACTGTAGTGAGGGTGCTCACCCAGCTCCAAATCCTAGAGATGTTGACAAATCAAATTCATGATTAGGACCCGGTATTTGAGTTAAAATATCTCGTGTAACCAAACCAAAGCAAGAAGAAAAACCCGAGCAAAATCCCCCAAACCAAAGCAAAAATATAATTCTACCTCCTCCAAGGAATCCACAGCAAGAAGCACAACTCTTTCTACATCATGGATCCCAAAGGCATAACAGACTAAGATAACCTATTGAACAAGAACATCCTAGACCCTTTGATGGTATGCGCATTTCAATCTTCTCGGCCACTGATTCAGGTTCTGGTGCCTTCTTCATCTTTCTACATCATGTTTAGATTCTTTTCCCATGCTTCTTTTTTAGTTGTAGGAATGATTACTTCAGTTGACAGTACTGCATCAGTTCCATATGTTAGGCAGAAACGTGACATTCATGTAGCTTCTCTCCTAGTTCTTCAGTATGCCCATACTGCATTATGCACTTTTTCGCATCATCCTTTATTGTATCACTAGTGGAAAATGGTGTATTAAGTGTGATTGGGCTTTATAAATAAGACTTCCCTAGGCATTCTTTGTATAATGGGCTTCGGAAAGCAGTCCTTTTGATAGAAAATGAAAACCAAGTTCCCGCAGCAGTTTTAATTTAAGGGGGCAGTTTAGGAAATTTTTAGCTTTCCACGTGGATTCTTATTATGAATGCTAATGGAACTTGTTTCTGTGGTCCACCTCAGTTAAGTCCGTCGGGGAAACTAGTTTCCATAGTTCCATCAAACAAACCTGCCTCTTTTCTATCGCCTCTCTCTCTGAGTTCTCTCTCTCTCTCTCTCACAACCTCTCTTCTCTCCATCACCTCTCTCAATTACAGAAACAAAACCTTCAAACTCACCTCCACCTCATATAAAATCGGAGTAATTTCAGCCTCACTTAAACAATCCTCTCGACTATCTCGTTCTTTTTTCTTTCTTACATAGTCGACTATCTCGACCATCTCTTTCTTCTGTAGAAGTAACTCCAGATATGAAAAATATGGTTCCAATCCTTGTTGTTTCAGTAAGTTTTTATTTTTTGTGATTGAAGATCGGGATTTATTTTCTTCTGTAAAACGTAATTTCAGATTTGTATACTATGGTTTCAGTCCTTGTTATTTCAATTTAAGGGTTTATTGTTTTTCTTTTCAAAGTTTTTGGTGGTCAGGAATTTTTGGGTCCTTATTTGCTATATCAAATTATGGATTGACAATTATTAATTTTATTTTTGGTTCCGATTCAAATTTGGCAGTGATTCCTGAGTTCAATTTTTTGGTTTAATTCTTAATTAAAGTATAATCATTTTTACTGTTGTATGAAGATTTAAAGGCTTTGTTTCTCGAGAAATCGTACGATGAGCAGATGCAGGTCAGATTTGTTTCACCTGATTCATTGATAGTGTTTTCCGAATTAGATTTTGTTTTAATGAATTTTTCGTCTCATCTGAATTGATGAATCTTGGTTTATTTTTCAGGGGTTTGGATTGGTGTGATGGTTACTATAATGGATATATTAACAAGGGAGTCGACCTCAGTTTCATTGTATGTGGAGTAGTTTGTTCTTCCTTCACATTTTAATCTGGTAAAGGATATGTTTTAACTTGGTTCTGTCTCCGTCTCCCTCTCATTCTTAACTCTTCATTCCCTGTGTTGATAAGAAACAAAGAAGAAATTATTGTTCTTTCCCCAAATTTGAAATACCAACTTCAGGGATTGTTGTTTCCATTTTCAATGCGAGGTAGGGTTTTCTTTCATTTCTTTCTTCACAAAACAATTTTACTTGTGACTGATTTTATCTTGGTTTGATTCAATATCCAGAAAACTTATTTTAGCTATCCAAAACATGGTGCTTGGATTCTCTCTAGTTTAATTGCGTCAAGGTATGGGGGTTTTCTCACACAAATGGATTTAAACTTCAATTTGTGCAACTTGATTTCTAATCCTTAAATTTGATGATTTTCTTTACAAAGCATGTTTGTTGCAAAGTAATAAATGGGTTTATGTTTCTTCACCTTTAACTTGATTCTTTGAGGGAAAACTATTCAAAGTGGTATGTTGATACTTTGCCTTAACTTGGTTCAAAATACATGATTTGGTGTTTTTTTTTAATGGGTTTGTAAGATTTGCAATACAAGCAAATACTTATTTCATACTTGTAGATTAAGGATGGTTTGAACTTTTTTTTAAGTGTTTATTTTCTCCAAAACTCAATTCCCAAATTGGGTTTCAAAGATAGCCCATCACATGTTTGTGAAATTAACCTGAAATTTCTGGAAAAACGTAATTTATGTCCTGTTTGGTATTGACTTTTGACATAACTATCACACTCTTTATCGTTTCTTATCATTCTTATGTTAAGGAGGGATTCCTCATCTTTGTAAAGAGACCAAATTTGCTGAATTCCAACTCCTAATGAATTTTCTACAAATTTTCTAATAGAGACTTTCAAAACTGAAATATTTCTGAAAATGTTTTGCTGTCCTGTTTTGAAGAACTCTTTGACACAGCTATGAAACATTATACTTTCTCCTATCATTTTTGTGTTAAAGTGGGTTTTCTTATCTTTCCAAAAAAACCAAATTTGTCAAATTCCATCACCTAATGATTTTCGTATGAATTTTTTATCGGAGCTTTCCGAAACTGGAATTTTCTGAAACATGTTCCTGCCCTGTTTGTCGAGACGGTTTTGACTTAGATGTAAAGCTCCTTTCTTTGTAATACCATTTTTATGTTAAAGAGGACTTGCTCATCCTTCCAACAAGACCAAATTTGCCGAAATCCAACACCAAATGATTTTTAAACGAATTTTCTATTTGAGACTTGTGAAACTGAAATTTTCTGAACATGATGGTATTGTCCTGTTTTGTCGAGAACTTTATGCACAGATATGTATCTGTTTACTCCCTCTTATCATTTTTATATTAAATAAGACTCTTTCAGATTTCGAATGAGACATGAGTTGCTGATTTTCCATCAACTAATGATTTTTGTATGAATTTTTGATCGGAGCTTTCCGAAACTGGAATTTTCTGAAACATGTTCCTGCCCTGTTTGTCGAGACGGTTTTGACATATTTATAAATCTCATTTCTTTTTACTACCATTTTTATGTTAAATAGGACTTACTTGTCTTTCCAACAAGACCAAATTTGTCGAAATCCAACACCAAATGAATTTTAAACGAATTTTCTATTTGAGACTTGTGAAACTGAAATTTCCTGAACATGATGGTATTGTCCTGTTTTTTCGAGAACTATATGCACAGCTATGTATCTGTTTACTTCCGCTTATCATTTTTATATTGAAGAAGACTCATTCATCTTTCCAATGAGACATGAGTTGCTGATTTCCGTTGTGTAACGAATTATGTACGAATTTTTGATGACTAACTTTTTGTCAACACGGATGATTTTCTTTAGGTATACTTGGATCAATTTATCATTGAAGACTTTTCACAGTATCTGAATTTCACAGGTTGTGCATATGTTAACAGCTTTTGATTTGGATTTCCATGTAAGGTTAATGCTTTAAAGTGTTTCTAATCCCTGAGTTATGATACTTATTTGTGAAACCCTGCAACAAAATAAAATTCTTGTTAACTCTCATGGAATTCATTATACATATAAGTGGTTGTTCTCCATGAGTTATTTATCCTTACTCTGTTTGTGTGCATTGGCTTGCGTAATTACTTCCTGCTAGGTGCAGAACAAAATAGATAGTTTAATTTCCACTGGCAGCCTTAATAGAGCTACAATCTGGAGTCTGGAAACTTGTGTTTTCGTGTATGTGTAGGTTCAGGTTGGGATAATATTTATGCTTTTATTTTTTACGCCGGTCATCATTGTATAAATAATACATCAAACGCACTCCAGGTTCGTCTGGTGTAAGCTATCATATTTCTTATGTTTTCCTCTTACTAATTTGTGCTCAGAAGTTGCGGTTTTCTGGCTTTGCAAAAGTTGGTGCTGCAAAAGAAGGAAACCCTGGTGTTTAAATGCAATTGTGTGCCTGAAGTTGGCCTTACTGGTTGCGAAGCCCTGATGAATTTTATTTGTGAAGTTTTTATTGATGAGGGTGGTTTCCTGGTGCTCAATTCACTAGCCATGTAGCCCTCGACAATTGCAAGGTTTGTGAACTGATAGATTATGATCTTAACATGCTGGTTGATTTTTTGGTACCTGCTGAACATGATTTCAACTTTTTTACATAACGGAAGTAAAATTCAAAAGTACATCCCTAGTTTTCTTTCTTTGTGTGTCTTATTTCAACAAAGTATATTATGTATCTGATATCTCCTTATGCAGTTGTCGTTGTCCGTTTTGGATCTACTAACGGATCTTTTTTTTTTTTGTTATTGTAGGTTGGTATTCTTATTCTTAACTTCGGTATATATGCCCTACATTCGAGGCACCTGACATTGTGTTGCTATAAGTGAAGGGATCTTTGTGTGTCTGCTGCCACAAGGTCTGCATGCCCTTTATCCAGACAATGATTTTGATATCCTGCCAAAATTTCTCGCTGATGGCCTGTGTCTTCAGTAAATGAAGGCATAATTGGTGAAGTCTTGTTCTTCTCGTGTGTCTTTAGTGAAAGAAGGCATCAATGGTGAAGTCTGACTTCAATTTCGTGTTGAAGTTCTCTGGTATTTAAGCTTGTAATAAAAATATAAATTTTAGCATTTGAAGTTAGAACTTTAGTATTTTAGATAGTCAAAGTTGTAAAGCTGTTGTTAGCATTTTTTAATACAGATTCAGTTTTAAAGTTATCATCAATTTTAGTATTAATACAGTTTTGAAGTTAATATTAATTTAATCGTCATTCAGCTTTTATTTTTAGACTCAGCTGAATCAGCTTTTGGTTAAGATGAATGAATTCCATTTTTTTTTTATAAAATATGTTCTACATAAAAGTCTGCTTCTATCGGTAAGTAATTTTAGACAAATCAAGGTAGTCGTTTCTGAACTGATTTAAGGGCTCCCATACGCAGTCGTTTTGAGAAATAAGACTACACATTTAGGGCTCCCAAAAGCAGTCGTTTTTTATGATTGTAAGGCTTATTTTGGCAGACTTATTTTTTTGATTTTCCACTAGTGTATCCTTCCAACTTCTTTTTCAATATATCTTCAATTCTTTTGTTCATTGCCTCAGCCTATCCATTGCTCTGCAAATATAAAGGAGTGGATTTGCTGCTTTGAATCTTGAACGTGTTAAGAAGCATTTCTATGTTCTCACCCTCAAATTTCTTTCCATTATCAGAAACTAATTGTACATGTATTCCAAATCTGCAGATAATGTTTTCAAATATAAATGTGAACACATCTCGATATCGAATATGATGCACTGCTTTCACTTCTGCCCACTTTGTGAAGTAATATATTGCCACTATTAAGTATCTCCTCTGCCCTGTTCCTGGTATAAATGGATGTACAATGTCTAGGCCCCATTTTTCAAATGGCCATACACTTTTTGATGAGCTCAGCGCCGCTCCAGGTGCATGTATCTTTTACCATGACGTTGGCATTCTTCGCACCGCCTTGATACTTCTTTCGCGTCCTCATGCATGTAGGGCCAGTAATACCCTTGTATATTTGTCATGTATGCTAAAGACCTTCCTCCACTATGGTTCCCTGCGTCCCCATAGTTTAATGCCTTCAGGATTTGCATTCCCTGTTTTCGCATTAAACATCTAAGTGATGGTCCAAGGAAAAACTTTCGGTAAAGTACACCATCTCTTAGTTCGTAATTTGTCTCTAGACTCTTTAGCTTGTGTGCCTCTAAACTGTTTCTCGGGACTTCTCCCTTCTCCAAATATAAATGAAGTTGGACTCTCCAATCTACGTCTTTGTCCGCATGCTCTTTTTCTGTGTTTTCTACTATCATTACGTCTGCGTCTTTTTATTCTTCCTTTTTGATAGAGTGCAAAAAGAGCATTTCTATCTTTATATATACCTTGAAGTTGGATCTACTAACATAGAAGGAATGAAAGCCAGTGCGTTTGCGAATCGGTTATCTTTCCTGCATATGTGTCTCCAACTTATTTTTGGAATTTGTAACGATGGCTCTGCGACAAGCTTTTTGTATTTTTGTAACGATGGCTCATTTGTTCAATATATCCCTTATATTTGGAAAATTACCAATTATGAGTCACTAGTTATTCTAGCATCTTCTAACTTTATGTTGATTGCCAACTGTAACGGGTGCACCACCGCTTTATATTCAGTTTCATTATTGGTGGATGCGAACTCCAACCTGAATGAGTAAGCCATTCTTGTCCCTGCTGGTGAGATAAATATTATTCCATTTTCGTTGCCTTCTTCATTTGATGATCCATCCACCAGTATCTCCCCATCTATTTGAATTATGATCTGTCAACAAGTCTTTGGGATTCTCCTGTTCTTCATCTATATCCATCATTTCTTCCAGATTTTCATCTTCTTACAATGGAAATTCTTCTAAGAAATCTACGATGACTTTTGATTTTGGTGAAGATAATATTTCATACTTGATCTCAAACTGCCTTACTTTCGCATTTCATCTTTTGATTCTTCCTGACCTTTTCGAATTTTTCATCACAGACTCAATGGGTACTTTTGTCAGTACCTTCATTTTGTGTGCTTGAAAGTAAATACGGAGCTTTTGTGTTGCATAAACCAGTGCGAGGATTAACTTCTCAATCTTTGAGTAATTTTTTTGTTGCGACATTATAGGTTTTTCTTATGTAGTTTATTGGCTTTTCCACTCCTTGATCCAAGCGTAGTAAGACGGCACTTAATGCGTGCGATGTTGATGTCAAATATATTAATAATTCTTCTCCTGGCTCCGCTTTCTGCAATATATATAGATTCATTAGGTAATTTTTAATATTTTGCAGTGCTTTTTGGCACTTTTCTGTCAATTCGAACTTGGTCCCCTTATTTAGGATGTTGAAAAAG
The DNA here is from genome assembly GCA_023529315.1 of Papaver bracteatum. Lineage (NCBI taxonomy): Eukaryota > Viridiplantae > Streptophyta > Magnoliopsida > Ranunculales > Papaveraceae > Papaver > Papaver bracteatum. The sequence continues at coordinate 582,749 of JAJJWX010000098.1, forward strand.
TGTTTGCATTTGTCTGATAAGAGCGAAATAAACCGCCCTAATGAAGCTAACAATCCATTCAATTTCTGCACAGCTTTTATAGTTGTGGGTGATGGCATATCGCGAACCGCTTATACCTTATCTGGATCGACTTCTATCCCCTCCTTTGATAAAATGTAACCTAAAAAAATTCCCGACGCAACTCTGACGATGCACTTTTCTGGGTTTATCTTAATGTTGAATTTTCGAATCTGCTCAAAGATTTCTCTCAAGTTGTCAACATGAGCTTCAACTTTTTTACTCTTCACTAACATATCATCAACATAGACTTCTAATGTTGTATGTACCCATTTTGCAAATATCTTTTCTACCATTCTTTGATATGTTGCACCTGCATTTTTCAAACCTAAAGGCATTTTTGTATAACAATACAATCCTTTGGGCGCGAAAAAAGTAGTATGCTCTTGGTCTTATTCAGCCAGAGGAATTTGATTGTATCCTTTATATCCTTCCATTAGTGATAGCCTTTTATTTCGTGACGTTGCTTCAACCATTTTCGGTATGTCCGGTAATGGAAAGTTTTCCTTTGGACACGCCTTGTTTAGGTCGCTGATGTCGATGAAAATCCTTTGGACATCCTTGGGAATTGCATATTTTATATATACGAGAATCCTTTAATTAGTAATTTGAGATTTATTTTAGAATATAGATTGCTTGTAAACAAAGAAATAACTTTTAATTAACCGATCAAAAAAAGATTTAATACCAACTAGGATCGTTCTTCTGGATCGATTTTTTTAAAGATTTGGCTACAGAAGATATGGAGTTGTACCAGCAGGGCCTTGGAAAAGATGATAAGAAATTTGTTTGCTTAAAATATATGCCTTCAGCCCTTGGGAAAACCCAAAGATGGATCGAGGAAGTACTCGTTAGAGCATATCCAAAGGTAAATTGGTGTGCATCTTTTGTGGAAGTTGCTTTTTCAAATGTAAAGACCAAATTTTCTATAATTTGAGGAGATGAAAGAAAAATATCTCCAACCACAAATTATTTTTCTTTAATTTTGAACTTTTTAAACCGTTGGTCCAAATTATATATCTAATCATAACCATTAATAATGATGATTAGGATGTTCACATCCTCTAAGAGAACCTATAAAACTAGAGGATCGCTTTGAGGATGTCTACATAACTACCATACACATCATCATAACATTCTCCTTCCACATTCCCATTGGAGATGATTTTTTAGTTAAATCCTTGAAAATACTATGTGGCAGTATATTTAGGATGTTTGCAATGTCTCATTAGAGATGCTCTTAGAGCACACAGTGAAGTCTTTTTCTTTTTTGCTTTTTTATTGAGAAGATTCTGGCTTTATACTGGGGTTGACTTCGGACAGTACAGGGAAGTAATGAAAATATTAGTCACATAAACGTCAATTAAAGGATGTGCTTATGTAAGATTGGTCAATGCTGAGGAAGACTAACTTCTCTTTAAATCCCAAGAACAGATTTCATTGAAGCACAACAACTACCAAAGTTCTCTTCTATTTTTTTGGTTACCCACTTACCCTTTCTCAACGAAAAGATCAAAATATATCCCCATATAATTTTTGAATTGATCTTACCTTACCCCAGTAAACGTAGCATTTCCATTCCCTGCATTTTCCTTAATCAACCCAAGTATAAAAGTGTGGGAACACTTCGCACTATATGCTTAGTTCAAGTGGATGATATTTTGCAGTTATAGATATCACAAAGTGAAAACTACAGGTAGACCCATTCTTTGGATTTTTCCCACTATGAAACCCACGCCCAAAAATTTAAAGACGCGCACCCATTTTTTAGCAAAAAATTATTCTCAAACCCATATTTTATAAAATTCTTTTTCGTTATTTTCTTAAGCACTGAAATCAGCAGATTTGCCATCAACATCAACTGGGAAACTAATTTCTTCTTCCAATCTCTCTTATCTTGCTCTTCATTTTCAGATCTATTAGATTTAGAATAAAAATTTCAGAAAAACCTATTTTAAAAATAAGGTCTTGTTCTTCAATACAAGTCCGATCTGTTTCAAAATCTTGATAAAAGATTATTTTGGGTTACAAATCTACGATCAGTAAACTTTCCTCTTCAAATCCATTGAATATATTTTCAATAAACACTAATAATCTTAGCCTAATTCAGGGATTTTATCTTCACTATCTCTTCGAACTGTATTACACATCGGAGAAATTGACCAATTGAACTGCTGCTGCAAAAATTGACGATTGTGAAGTCACATCGAAGAAGCAGAAGCAAAAATTGTTCAGTAAAGAGAGTTTAAAAGATACATCGTGCTGACCAATTGAAAATACGATGATAGACGAAGTCACATCGGAGTAGTAATTGCTGAACGATTAAAGGATTCCATTAGAATCAATCGGACAGACTATCTCATACTGTGTAATATCTCTGTGAATGATAATACCTACGTTGAGATTCGATGCGGAAATCATGTTCCCAAATCAAGGCCCGCAATAATTCGGCAACAGACTGATCAACAAGGTGGTTCGGGAGTGTTGAAGTGGAATCAAACATTTTCTTTGAGCCAAATAGGCAGCCATTGGTGAATTGGTCTAAATGTGATGTGTAGCTTTGATTCTTTGAAGTGAATGAAGGTGGGTTTTGTATGTTATGTTTGAACGACTAAAGTATTCCATCAGAATCAATCGGACATAGATTAAGAAGTAATCAGAGTTTATGGGGAAAGAACTTGATGAATAAAGTTGTAATATATGAATGGTCGTTGAATGGGTAATGTTTAATTCGGTGGGGCTGTTTGATCGAATGGAGTATAGTCGTTGTTGTTGGTTGCTTATACGGCTGTTGATGGTGGTTTTTAGACAAAGGGTAAAATTGTAAAACCCCGAATAACCTAATGTCACCGGTGACACATTTATTAGAACATTTAATGCATGTAGTCAGTAATTAATGGGGGGTATTTTTTCAAATTAGGTTTACAACGACCAAAACTCTAATTCCCTTCTGTGCCAATGGCAAGTCATGCCAGCCACACCTATCCCAAGATAGCTATGCCATGCCAAACGCACTCTGCCTTGGCCATAGATATGATATTCACACCAACCTCTCCAAAGCATGCCAACCATGCTAGCCATACCCCTGTGCCAATGAAAAATCATGACAGCCTCACTAACTGCGCCAACGCATGCCAACCATGCCAGCCGCACCCCTGTGCCAACGACAAATCATGTCAGCCACACCAACCATGACAAATCATGACAACCATGCTAGACGCACCCCTGTGCCAACGGAAAATCATGCCAGCCACACCAACCGCGCCAAAGCACGCCAACCATGCTACCCGCAACCCTATGCCAACGACAAACCATGCCAGCCACACCAAATGCGTCAAAGCATTCCAACCATGCTAGCCGCATAGCTGTGCCAAAGGAAAATCATGACAGCCACACATATCCCAAGCTAGCCTCTACATGCCAAATGCACTCTGCCTTGGCCCTATCTATGATAGTCCCACCAACCTTGCCAAAGCATGCCAAACATGCTAGCCGCACCTTTGTGCCAATAGAAAATCATGTCAACCACACCAAACTTGCCAAGGAATGCCAACCATGCCAGCCGTACCTCTGTGCCAATGGCAAATCATGCCAGCCACACCTAGCCCAAGCTAACCACTTTCCTTACCAAGTCGCTATGCCATTGGGACATGCCAAAGTAGCGCCTAGTCTTGCAAACCGTTCAACCTAGGCCAATATGGCTGTGCGTGCCATTGGCAGATGCCAACACGCACCGCTAGCCACTTTCCAAGCCGCTATGCCATTGGCACATGCAAAAGTAGCGCCCGCGCCCTAGGCTTGCAAACCGTGCAACCTAGGCCAATATGGACGTGCGTACCATTGGCACATGCGAACACGCACCGCTAGCCACTTTCCAAGCCGTTACGCCATTGGCACATGCCAAAGTAGCACCCTCCCCCTAGGCTTGCAAACCGTGCAACCTAGGCCCTAGTTGCCATGCGTTCCATTGGCACATGCCAACACGCACCACTTGCAGCTTTCCTTACCAAGCCATTATGCCATTGGCGCATGCCACACGCTCCCCTAGCAGCTTTGGCATTGCCACTTGCACTCATAGTGCAACCCGCGACTAAGGCATTCCGCACAAGCCATTGGCACATGCCACACGCTCCCCTAACAGCTTTGGCATTGCCACTTTCACTCAAAGTGCAACTCGCGACCAAGGCATTACGCACATGCCACACGCTCCCCTAGCATCTTTGGAATTTCCACTTGCACTAAAAGTACAACCCGCAACCAATACATCCCGCACATGCCATTGGAACATGCCATACGCTCCCCTAGCAGCTTTGGCATAGCCACTTACACTCAAAGAGTAACTTGCGGTCAAGGCATTCCGCAAATGCCATTGGCACATGCCATACGCTCCCCTAACAGCTTGGTATTACCACTTTCACCCAATGTTCAACCAACTCTCGAGACATCAACTCAAACTGGGGGATGCTTTCTCAGGGTTTTGGTTTGGCGGTCACAGCATGAAGCGTACACTACGCTCGTATTAAGAAAGCGTGAAAAGAAATAAAAGCGGTCAATTAAATAAGGAAGTAATGGTGAAAAACGTTTTCACTCTTAAACACGTCGGTTACCACATCCTCCAATTTAACTACCCTTTATCTCCTTCCTTCATGAGGCCAGGGTACGTTTCAATCTCAACTTGTATAAATAGGTCTCACCTTTATCTACCAGACAACAAATCTCGGTCAGGAGAAAAATACAACACTCTCAGAAAAGGCAACTTTGCAAGCTCTCCAAAAAAAACTTTCATCTCTTGCAAGCTTTCGAAGCTTTCACTTTATTATACAAGTCGAGACACTACTCTCCCAGAATTATCCTGGTCTCAACACCTTTCTTTGCTTCCCTCCCCAAATCAACCCTTATCCTCTACTTTGTGACCGAAGCAAGTATGGAATGTCTATTTCTTGGTTTAGGCCGGACTTGTACAGATTAATCTCTCGAATCTATAAAGTGCTCATGTGCAGCACATTTGTTTAGGCTTTAAACCAGTTTATCACTCACCAACCGAATTTACCAAAATCGGCAAAAATGATTTTTACCCATAAATAATTGGATGCCACAGCGGGAGGATTGATCTTTCGGTTACATATCAGCTTTCAAATATCGATCTCATACTTGGACCCAGGCATCAGGATGGCAGAAGAAATAAATCTATTTTGGGATCTACAACTCGACTACCAAATAGCCTGGTTACCAGTCGTGAAGCTACATGAAACGGCTAGGGACTTCACAAGAACCGAAATACATCCAGGTTACCAGTAGTGAAGCTACATGAAATAGTTGGGGACTTTACAGAAATCAAAAGCAAACGGTCCAGTCATCAAGTAACTTAAAACGACCGAGGACTTTCCACATTCACAGTGGTGCTTTCCGCGAAATCCGATCTTACACACGAGGATACCTTATCATCAGGAGATCCGGGAAACCGAGTAAGTCTTGACTAAAAAGAATATATATGGTTTACCATTTCAAGTTTTCACGGGAATGATAAAACCAATAGCCATGTTAAGTCCTATCCCATGTCATCTACCAACAAATAATGTTCATGATTCCATATCTTCCCTGGGATGTTCGTATCACTTACAATCATAACCAAAAAGCGGCATCATCCCTAAAAAAAAGAGGAACCACATATTCACCTTTCATATCTTCCATATCCAAAAACGGTTCATCCCGAATATTATCCCAAAACCCTCATAGGTAACACTTGCCTATCAACCCATAAATCTAGAAAATCAAGAAACACTTGCCTATCAACCCAGAAACCCAGAAAATAATAATAAAAAAAAAACTTTTTTATCAACCTAGAAATCCAGAAAATCAAAACCATAAGCCAGGTGTTTCATTCGCCTTTCAAAAAAAAAAAAAAAAAAACACAGAAGAATTTCAGAAGACAGAAGTGCAAAGGAAGTCATTCAACAGTGGTTTACTTTTATCAAACAAGACGTCATTCGTCATTTGGAGGACCGCCTGTTTTAGCTCCAACTCTTTGTTGCATCACCATGCGTACCAACTTTGCATCATAATGGTTACCAGTTACTATTCATGAAGTAGTTGACGCTACTACAGTAATATTGGAAGAGAGGAACTATATTCCTACAGATTTATGGAAGGCATGGCTAAGGTTTGAACCAACAAAAAAAGAGGAGAACAAACAGAAGGAGGAACGCTGGAGTGCATAGCCAGAATATTCTTTCCTATTTTGTTGCTACCATGCTACCGCTAACACCAGAATTCCATGATCCACCCTGCACTCCTTCTAGCTATCGATTCCATCGTCCTACAGAAAGAAGCCTCCCGCGCTATCATTACAGCTTTTTAGCCAAAGTTCCATCGCTAACAGTCCGCGTCCAAAACAATGCCAGGCGCGCTTTCCAGATGCTCTTACCAGATGCACATGTCAGACACACATGCAGCACGCACATGACTGGCCACAATACCACACCCTGTGCCGACATCCTGCAACCTTTCCAGCACTTACAGCTTGCATCTTTTACAGTACTGACATCTTACGTCAGACTTGCACTTCCAGTTTACATATTCCCAGCACTGGCGGCCTGCATCCTTCTACCGTTGCACTTGAGCGCCCCGTAGGGATGTAGAAATACAATTTTATCACATGTAAAGATCGGGAACGACTTCTCCAAAATCGAAGAAAATCATCAAACCCCCTGGGTTCACGAAGACTATCTTCCTGTCAAGGGACGCATGATTTTTGGGGACTTCTCCCACAAAACTGTGCGGTCCATGATGAAACATTTATGTGAGATTCTATGTTTCCCCAAGGAACAACGTAAAGACATATATGCATCCCTCAACTGCACTGCATTAAGGAAGCATATGTTTCCAACCAGAGAAGCCGCTCCCAAACTAAAGAACGGTTGATAGAATGAACTAAGGATTCCTAACCACTGTTCGCTTGAAGGATTTCCGGTTTGACAACATACTGATTAACGCAACCGCTACGCTTTAACATTTTCTCCATAAGTTGCTCCAGGGTCCGAAGCCAAAACTTTAACGTTTAGCTTCCTAAGTTTCAACATCCTCACCGAGAGCCTAAGCTACTTCAACGCTGCTTCTTCATGTCAAGGATCATAGTCACATCCAGCCAATATTTTTACTTTCATGGAAGCCCATACAATTCTAGCTAACTTACTTTGTTACCACGACAATGTAGTCTCTTCGGATTAAATCTCCTACCAAGAACTGTTGTCGCTCACTCATACCAACCAGAGCCTTACCATAGCAGCGATTAGTAAAAATATGGAAACATGTAAACCATGCTTGAGGACCGAGGATATACACGTAATCTCTTTACTATCAAAGCTCAGAAGACACAGTCAACCAAAAAGCCTCACTCATAACAAGGTCATCAACTCTTCAAGGGTACATCGCAATAATATCATCATCTCTATGTATAGAAGATGCTTTCAACACTTTACGGGATCGTGGAGGGTCCCAAGCCTATACTATCAGAATATTTTATTAAGTAATTTCTGAGCATCCCACTGTCACATCCATAAGAGTACGATAGGATCATATCGAATCATGTGGACGGGGAATTCAAGGAGATGTAATGAGAGTAGGCTGCGCATGGGGGCGACCTCCGTCGAAGCAGTTTCTACTATTCTCGATTCGTGTTCTACCATTTGAGGCTCAATTGGGATTTACTCCACTTACACTGTATTGGAAATCAATACTTCATAACCTAGAGGCGCAAGTGGTTCATTGTCAATAAACTCCAGGGTTTCTCGTACTAGTGGACCCATGATTCCCAACTTCGTTGTTAAGCACCTAATACGAAGATTACATGGGATTAGGATGGATCAAGCGTGGAAAATCAGTACAATCATAAAATTAAAAAAGTAAGTGAACTAACATCATTCAATTTCCTTATTATGCTTCTATAACATGTGCAACAAGTACCGAAGTCATGAAACACGTTTTCCAAACAAACTCAGCTGAGGGAAATTTACACTACCCTGTGTTCAATTACTAACTGGGAGAAATTTTTGTGGAGTATAGTGTTGGTTTTTGTACCATTCTCTTCACATGTAAGTTACCTAAAACATGTCAAAGTTTCATCGCAATCGGATGAACGAGTAAGGAGAGGTGACGATAACATCATACAACACGCAACCTAGAAAAGTTCTGAAAACCTCCTGGAAGTTTACTGTTTCGCGTTTTTCACCCCATAAACATGCTCAAAATTCAAAAATCTTGTTTACTAAAGCTTGGAAATTTCTTGGGTTTGAATATACATATGCGGACATCGAAAATCCGACTCCAAACGAGGATTCTACAGCAACTTTAGTGAAGGGTTCCAATTAGGGATTCAGAGTGTCAAACCCTAAACTGCAAGTGTCTCCCTTGCAAGATCTTCCCAATTTGCGCCATCTTCCCATCCAGCGTCATCTCCCCAACCGATGCCATCTTCATAATACATACAAGCTTCCCAACCAGCGTCATCTTCCCAATCCTGGCCAGCTTCCAAATACGTGTAAGCTTCCCAATCCTGGTCAGTCTCCCAACTTGCACCCACTTCCCACCTTGCGTTGGTCCTACCAGCCAGCACGCTCAGTTTCCCAACTTGCATAAACTTCTCAATGCCGCCCAGCTTCTGGCCTCTCAATGATGCTGACTTCGCAATTGTGCCAGCCTCCCGATTTGTGCAAAACTGCAAGAGGCAAGGATTCCAAATCCTATATATAAAAAAGGCCAGACAAGCCTCCTCAATTCTCTTTACGATTCACTGCTGATAGTTTGTCACCATCTTATGCTTACCTCGCAACAAATATCATGTTCCGAGCTAAGTAGCGGACTTAATGTTGATGGTGGTTTTTAGACAAAGGGTAAAATTTTAAAACCCCGAATAACCTAATGTCACCGGTGACACATTTATTAGAACATTTAATACATGTAACCAGTAATTAATGGGGGGTATTTTTTCAAATTAGGGTTACGACGAGCGAAACCCGAATTCCCCTCCGTGTTAATCGCAAGTCATGCCAGCCACACCTAGCCCAAGCTAACTACGCCTTTCCAAACGTACTCTGCCTTGGCCCTAGCTATGCTAGTCACACCAACCGCGCCAAAGCATTTCAACCATGCTAGCCGCACCCCAGTGCCAATGGAAAATCATGCCAGCCACACCAACCGCGCCAAAGCATGCCAACCATGCTATCCGCACCCCTGTGCCAACGGAAAATCATGCTAGACACACCAACCTCTCCAAAGCATGCCAACCATGCTAGCCGCACCCCTGTGCTAACGGTAAATCATGCCAGTCATACCAACCGCGCCAAAGCCCGCCAACCATGCTACCTGCACCCCTGTGCCAACGGCAAACCATGCCAGCCACACCAAACGCGCCAAAGCATGCCAACCATGCTAGACGCACCGCTGTGCCAAAGGCAAATCATGTCAGCCAGACCTAGCCTAACATAGCCGTGTCATGCCAAACTCACTCTGCCTTGGCTCTAGCTATGCTAATCACACCAACCGCGCCAAAGCATGCCAAACATGCGAGCCGCACCTTTGTGCCAATGGAAAATGATGCCAGCCACACCAAACGCGCCAAGGCATGCCAAACATGCTAGCCGCACCCCAGTGCCAATGGAAAATCATGCTAGCCGCACCAACCGCTCCAAAGCATGACAACCATGCTAGCCGCACCCCTGTGCCAACGGAAAATCATGCTAGACACACCAACCTCGCCAAAGCATGCCAACCATGCTAGCCGCACCCCTGTGCCAACGGTAAATCATGCCAGTCATACCAACCGCGCCAAAGCACGCCAACCATGCTACCCGCACCCCTGTGCCAACGGAAAACCATGCCAGCCACACCAAATGCGCCAAAGCATGCCAACCATGCTAGCCGCACCGCTGTGCCAAAGGAAAATCATGTCATCCAGACCTAGCCCAACCTAGCCGCGTCATGCCAAACGCACTCTGCCTTGGCTCTATCTATGCTAGTCACACCAACCGCGCCAAACCATGCCAAACATGCGAGCCGCACCTTTGTGCCAATGGAAAATCATGCCAGCCACACCTAGCCCGAGATAGCCGCGCCATTCCAAACACACTTTTCCTTGGCCCTAGCTATGCTAGCCACTTTCCTTACCAAGTCGATATGCCATTGGCATATTCCAAAGTAGCGCTCGTGCCTAGGCTTGCAAACCGTGAAACCTAGGAAAGTATGTCTGTGCGTTCCATTGGCACATGCCAACACGCACCCCTAACCACATTCCAAACCGCTATTCCATTGGCACATGCAAAATTGGCGCCCACGCCTTAGGCTTGCAAACCGTGCAACCTAGGCCAAAATGGACGTGCGTGCCATTGGAACATGCCAACACGCACCGCTAGCCACTTTCGACGCTGCTATGCCGTTGGCACATGCCAATGTAGCGCCTGCGCCCTAGGCTTGCAAACCGTGCAACCTAGGCCCAAATGGCCGTGCGTTCCATTGGCACATGCCAACAAGAACCACTAGAATCTTTCCTTATAACCAAGCCGTTATTCCATTGGCACATGCCACACGCTCCCCTAGCAGATTTGGCATTGCCACTTGCACTCAAAGTGCAACCCGCGACCAAGGCATTCCGCACATGCCACACGCTCCCCTAGCAGCTTTGACATTTCCACTTTCACTCAAAGTGCAACCCGCGACCAAGGCATTCCGCACATGCCACATGCTCCCCTAGCCGCTTTGGCATTGCCACTTGCACTCAAAGTACAACCTGCGACCAAGGAATTCTGTACATTCCACACGCTCCCCTAGTATCTTTGGCATTGGCACTTGCGCTCAAAGTGCAACCCGCGGCCAAGGCATCCCGCACATGCCATTGGCACATGCCACACACTCCCCTAGCATCTTTGGCATTGCCACTTACACTCAAAGAGTAACTTGCGGTCAAGGAATTCCGCACATGCCACACGCTCCCCTAGCAACTTGGCATTACCACTTTGACCCAAAGTGCAACCAACTCTCGAGACATCAACACAAATTGGGGGATGCTTTCTCAGGGTTTTGGTTTGGCGGTCACATCATGCAGCGTACACTACGCTCGTATTAAGAAAGCTTGAAAAATAATAAAAGCGGTCAATTAAATGGGGAAATAAAAGTGAAAACTTTTCCACTCTTAAACACGCCGGTTACCACCCTCCTCCAATTTAACTACCCTTTATTTCATTCCTTAATAAGGCCAGGGTACGTTTCAATCTCAACTTGTATAAATAGGTCTCACCTATTTCTACCAGACAACAAATCTCGGTCAGGAGAAAAATACAACACTCTCAGAAAAGGCAACTTTGCAAGCTCTCCAAAAAACGATTTCATCTCTTGCAAGCTTCTGAAGCTTTAACTTTCTTATACAAGTTGAGACACTACTCTCCCAGAATTATTTTGGCCTCAACACCTTTCTTTGCTTCCCTCCCCAAATTAACCCTTCTCCTCCACTTTGTGACCGAAGCAAGTCTGGAACGGCCATTTCTTGGTTTAGGCCGGACTTGTACAGATTGATCTCTCGAATCTAGAAAGTGCTCACGTGTAGCACATTTGTTTAGGGTTTAAACCAGTTTCTCACTCACCTACCGAATTTACAAAAATCGACAGAAACGATTTTTACCCATAAACAACGGCCAGCGGGCGAGATGAAGACCTGAGGAATAGATTAACCTACATTATAAGTTTCAATTTCTGATGGGAAAATTAGCCAATTTCTTTGTGGAGTTTATTTAAACTTATCTGAACAGATGGGTTTGAAAAGGTGCATCTACAAAAGTTATGCACCATAATAGGTTTTGGTGCAGTGAACAGGTGCATAACCTATTATGCATCTACAAATTTGTTGCATAACTTGTTATGCAGTCCAGAAAACGGTTGCATAGCATGTTATGCAACAACTTTTTTGACACTATCGAAATCAACAGAAACAAAGACTGCATAACTTGTCATGCACCAATAATAATATCTGCATAACATGTTATGCAGTTGTGAAAATCGATGCATAACCTGTTATGCATTCGAAAATATGGATGCATAATGCATTATGCATCGAGAAAATTGATGCATAACCTGTTGTGCATTCGAAAATATGGCTGCGTAATATATTATGCATCAATTCTTTATGTACGCACTAAAATCAACCAAAACAATGGCTACATAACTTGTTTTAGATGCATAATTTTGTTATGCAGATGCATAACTTGTTATGCAGACGAAAACATGGTTACATAATTCGGTATGCATCTTTTTTGGAGGCTGCATAATGAATATGCATTCATTTTTCAAAAATTTTCCCTAATACGATGATCACCTCCGCGTAGCTCTCTTTAAAAGATTTGATATCGTTGTTTGTACTCGTTGCGTAGCTCTCTTTAAAAGATTTCCAACGATATAAAATTTGTAAAATTCCAAGGCGCGGATTTTTAGATATGTTATATCCAAGTTGCGTTTCCAATTATACCCCTGAAAAATTAGGATGCATAACGAGTTATCCCTGAAAAAACGGTATGCATAACACGTCATGCAGACAAGTTTTAATAATTTCGGATAATTATAGGTGTCACAGAAATATTTATGGGTGTCACGGTATCAAAACTTAATTGTGAGCCTGACAATGAGAATTTTTTTTTCTTTGGGTCTCCCCCTAATTTTCCCTATCACAAACTGAATACCGGTGACAAAGCACATGCTTTGAATGTATACTAGGGTAGATTTGGTAATTTCCCCCTAGCTAATCTCGACTTCAGACAAAACCTCCTTATTTTTAGAAATTCTGTGCAAAATTGATTCTCCAAATCAGGGTTGTGAATGAAATACTTGTTGTGTATGGAAAACCTCACATACACACAACAAATCATGCTTGTTATTAAGCATTATGGTATTTCCTCTCAAAAGTAAGTCTTGCTTTCATTCATTTTTGACTGCATTTTCATCTTAATTTCATCTATTCATTTGATTTCAGTAAACTGAGCGCTTATCAATATGTTTGATCTGTTTTCAACAGCTGATTGACAAATTATTAGAATGATCCAATGTAGTTCATCTCTCGTGAGGAAAATATCCTATAAACAGATGTCTGGTTTCTTCATGTCACATTTACCATCACTACACCAAATCTAGGTTTTTCTAACAATCGATTTCCTAACTCATTTTATTTTAGTAACTCAAATGATCCATTATAATTCTAGTAACCCTTATAAAGGGTTAGCAAATTAGGTAATAGTTAGCATAATTAGGAATTAATTTATATAAACTAAATAACTATTTAAAGTGTGAGATTATTAGTTATTCATATCTAACACACTTTGAACTAAATAACTATTAGAACTATTTCTACCCAAAATTGGAGGGATACTAAATGAACCTCATGTTTATAACTCTTTATCATTTTTATTAGTAACACATTTTGGCATAGCTAACACAATGATTAATTTTGGAATTTAGAAAATACAAAATAGAGTTTCTAAGTTTTAATAATTCTTTTGTTTGGAACCAAATAAATAGTGTTAGAACCGTAGAATAATTTAAACCCGGAACTAATGCTGTTGGAACAAAAATTTGAGTTCCATATTTCCTCACAACGTTGACGGAACTAACTAAACCCGATTGGGATTTCGCTAAAAGCTTCACAAGTCCCTTGATAGAAGAAATGGTTCCACATATTTGCCACCCTCATTTTTCCTATTTGCCACCTATCTTAATTGTCACTCTCATTTATCCTATTCACCACCCATATGTTTTAGAATATATCCTAAATACTACTCTTTGACTTTTTATTCACACCCCATATTAAAACCACCCAAATACTAAACCAAAAGAAATAAACCCTAAAACAACTATTCTTCTCCTCCCACCACCGTCTCCTTCTCCTCCCACCACCGCCGCCTTCTCCTCCCGTCCGTCAGTCCGTTACCTTCTCCTCCCCCATCTCCACCAACCGGTCTCACTTCTTTTTTAACGATTTTTTATTAAATAAGAAGGGAAAACTCATTCAATTTAGTTGGTAGCACCCGTCCTTGTCCTCTTCCACTTCCTACGTACTGTAATGCCTTTATCTCTTCCTCTTAGGTATGTTTGATGTAGTCTACCTCATACGTATTTCTTGTCAGAGTTTGCTTTGAAGATTATTTTCTCTAATTATTGATTTAATCACTTGAAACATATGAGTGTTTGGACTTTGCATAAAGAAGATTTATCTGCTCTGCATTAATGTCTACAATTCTTAAGCCTTAATCTTCATCTAAGTGAGTCAGCGCATCTGTTATCATCGTAGGGTAATCTTTCCTTTTAGGTAGTTGTACTACTGGTACCTCCGTCATTTTGACACTCGTTTTCCTTCCTCTCTTCTTGTCAATTTTGTTCTTCCCTGGAATCCATTTTCCACTATCCTTCTTCTCTTCTTGTTTCTATTGCTGTATTATTAAAAAAAAAGATCATAAGCTTTTGGTGAACAATAATGGTTAGATTAATATGTGTTCAATGAAAAGGGAAATTAGAATAACATTGAAAATTATAGTCAAATTATATTTGACTTTTTATAGGTGGTAAATAGGAAAATTAGAATTGAAAGTTAAATTTGTTCTGGAAATTCTACATTGGGTGGCAATTAGGAAAAGTGTGGGTGGCAAATAGATGGAACCGAAGAAATACACCAAATGCCATAGGCTTGAATTTTCGATCTCATTTTGTACGTAGTAGACTTCTTCCTCAAAATCAAAATCAAAAGAGAAACTCGATCGATTAGAATCAAGCTCCATTTAAAGAAAAACCCATCCTCATTCCTCTTTGTTTTCAATTTCAGAGGAGTTTGAAGAGAAATAATAACGATGATGGGGATTTATTTCCGGTGAAATTTGTTCGTTATTCGTTGATTGTATTGTTTCTCTTCTTCTAGATCTTCGATTACTTATTATAGTTCTTCAATTATGAACCTAGGGTTTAAACAATGCGGAATTTTTATAATAGGGTTTAAATTGGGAGTTTCCGATTGTCATTTTCTTAGTTTTTTCTGCTTGGGTGGTTATGTTTTTATATTTCCCTAGTGCAATTGTGAAATTAATCAAATAATTGTGATTCGTGATAAATTTTAATGGTTTATTCTTCCATTAAAATGTGAAGCATGTTTTGTGCAAGTCTCTTGTTAAACTTCCATTAAAATGTGAAGCATGTTTTGTGCAAGTCTCTTGTTAAATAAAGAAAATGGTTTGGAAAGGTTGTACAGTCCCTATCTGAAGCTCATTAGAATTGCAAAATGAAATTTATCCTAAATTCAGAATTGGGCTGTGTTTCGGTAAGGGATTGTGTTTCTAAGGCAAGAATAATTTTCTTTAGTAAATACACATACTACTTATTTGAGCATAGAAAGTTTCAGTAATTTCCTTTTAGATGTATAGGTCCAGTGTAGTAGTGTGTTGCACTGGTAATTTGGATTAACTGTGGTGACGTGCATAAGTAAGTTGAGCATGGTACAACTATCCATAGGTCCGGCGAACACAAGCTTTGGTCATGCAAAATGTATTCTCGGCGCTCACAGAAAAAGTGTGATATCCTAGAGTTTTATTATTTTTTTCTGATTAAGGCTAGTATATAATCACCACCAAATATCTCAATTCTTAACATGTTTTATGTTTATAATTTACTTGTTGCAGCCGCTGCAGCTTAAAGATAAGAACGTGACCCTAACCAGCTCTCCTTCCTTGTTCTGTACATTTTTATTTGATTTTCTGGTTAACACCTGACTTCCCTTTAAAAACAAAAGAGCTCTTGCCATTACTTGACATCAAAATGATTGAACAACACTGTGTAGGTGATGGGTGGGCTGTGGTAGTGGTGGATGATGATAATGGTGGCTGTTTGATAGTTGGGGCAGTATTATTGCTCACTACTGTCCTCCTCAATGCACCACCACCGCAGTGGTGGGTGCTTACTTATGAATTAAATGGTGGTGGGTGTTTATTTATGAATGAAATGGTGGTGGACGATGGTGGTGGAGTACTGTTACCATCACCCACCACTACGCTTCACCCAGCACCACCAGAACACCCACCACTGTTTTCTTTAATGAATGTTGGTCGGTTGTGGTGGTAAAGATATTTTGTGCGTTATGCTATTTGAGTGTTAAGTGCTTGTATGACTATGGATATTACTTTGTCGGCCTTTGTCCATTAAGACCTATTTGCAATCATCTTATGTTAGTCTTAGGGAATTGAAACCTTTTATACTCTTGAAGGATGTCGTTCAATTCTGTGATGTTGGTTCTTTAGTGGGTCTTAAATGGGGGTCGATCTAGGAAAACACACTCATTACTGTCACCACCACGTGTAAGCGAATTTCGTGCCAATTTTTTTATCATCTATGGAGTCTATTTTTGGAAAATGAGGTCTAAGATAAACAAAAGTGATTGAATCCGGTGGAGGTCTAATAAATGTTTGTTTCGAAATGCATACATGATAGTAAAAGGTTTACTGGTTGTTGTGTCATAGATTTTCTTTGTTGTTGCAAGTAGGATCTAATTTTCCTACTGACGGGAGTACGGCAAAGTTCAACGACTTGACATCAGATGTGTATCTTGTCGAGTGTTTGAAAGTGGTTTTAACAAAAACTTAGTTAAACTTTTAAGTTACTGAATTCTATTGACTTTATTGGGCTATTGAGGTCAATTCCAACCATTTATGTATGTGAATAATTGTTCCTTCGTGAAACTTGTTCGTCGTTCAAAGAAGTTTTGTATTTTGTTTATTTACATGAATGATCTTGTGCAGGCCAGCAGTAGAGAATATGGCAAAAAAGCATTATCCTTCTGTTCATACTAATGAACCGGCAGTGTGTGGCAAGGTATAGCTCTTTGAAAGTTCATTCATTTTTAATTTAGTGCAAATGTTTTATCTATATGTTTTTGTATAATTCTACTTTTGACATTTTATAATTTGCAGAACGTTGAAGTCGAAAACTTCGATGACTTTGGGATTGATCTGTATCCTGCTCCAGAGACGCCTTTGTTGGAATCGGACCTCGATGATGATAAAGTCAATTGTACTAGCAGTATACATGCAAATAAAGAAATTCCTAGGTATGCCTCTTTAGTTGATTGGATGATCTGCATCATCTTCGTATCCTTAACTATTTGGATTTGATGAAAAAAAAGAACAAACAATACAACAAAGTAGAAGTAAGAAAGATTGAAAGAGCTTGTGTTCAGTGCTAAAATACTTCTCACTATGCATTATTTAAAATCTGACATGCCAACATTTGTCCGTCAATTCTGTATTTACAAAATCCTTCCTTTTCACGATTTGAATCTCTTTGGTTTCTTATGGTTATTCAGATGCTCTGGTTCTGGGCCATCAGTAGTGAAACATCAAAATATTGAAAAAAGTGATCCTAGTGAAGGTATTCCCAAAGGTAAAAATGCTTATTAATGAATATTAATGAATTACCTACGCTTATGTGTTTTCATTTTCTTGTCTTGTTGATGTTGGGTTGATGGCCATACAGTGCAAGTAATGTTAAAATCTAAAATGGAAGAGCATAAGAAGTTGAACGAGTAGAGAATCATACTTGTTGATGTTCATCCGTTATGCAATGGTCATTTGGTTTAATATATTTCTAACTTTCAGTAAATTTTCAATTATTCCAGAGTGGTAGATGAAAGATCCTTAGTAATACCCAAAGCTGATCTACCATCGGAGCTGAGATGTTCTCTTTGCAACTCGATATTCAAAGAGGCTGTGATGATACCGTGCTGCCAACATAGCTTTTGCGACAAATGTAGGTTCTCTTAAACAGACATACTCTACGCATAGAAAGCTCACCAG
This sequence comes from Papaver bracteatum, assembly GCA_023529315.1. Taxonomy (NCBI): domain Eukaryota; kingdom Viridiplantae; phylum Streptophyta; class Magnoliopsida; order Ranunculales; family Papaveraceae; genus Papaver; species Papaver bracteatum. The sequence continues at coordinate 600,667 of JAJJWX010000098.1, forward strand.
TTTACCATTGCTTTTCATATATAGAGACTGTTATTAAAAGTTTTCCCCATTTGTGATATTTCTACGTCTCCTGATGTGGAATCTTTTTGCAGGCATTTGTTCTGTTTTGGATGAAAAGGGAAGATGTCCCAAGTGTTCTAACCAAATGTAAAGTTGAAGATTTGCTACCGAATGTCTCTCTAAGGCAGGCCATTGAACATTTTCTTGAGTCTCAAGGACTTGTGAGTGGTTCAGACAACATATTTCAAAAGTATGCCCCAGGTGAGGTCAGTTCTTTTACTTACCTGCAAATTAGTATGTAGTTCCAGAAAATAACTATTAAAATGGTGTACAGATGAGGCATCTGGAATACAAGCAAAAGAGTTCGGTTGTCGGGCTGTGTGGTGTCTATTCAAATTTGCAGGGTTGGTGACTGAATTTGCAGGGTTTTTAATGTCGCAGAATCTGGAGGAAAGGCTTCACATTGTCGTTAAGCCAATTCCAGTTGCTGATGAGACCTTGTCAGAGTCTGGTTCAACACAATCAAATTTAAGGTCTGTTACATCACATTTTTATGTTAGAATTATTGCTGGTGTGCAATGGACCTGATTTTGACAAATTTTGTGAATTTATCATGTATGTAGGCTGGACAGTCTTATAATAGAAGCTATAGCCAATCTTAAGGAGCGTAATGGGTCTAACAGGACTTCTATTGCAACCTACATGAGGTACTTCTTTTCCTTGCACCTTTTGTATTTAATATTAAATGTGAAATTGTCTGTAGACGAGATAAGCTAAATTAACCTAAGATTGGCTATACGTATCACACAACACATTCCTAGATTAATTTGTGATAATGTAATCCCAACCTTGTTATTTTTGTCCTTGTTTAGGATCACTATTGTGCGCCACCAAATTTCAGAAGGATCTTGTCAGGAAAGCTAAAGTGTTTTATTGCAAGTGGAAAATTGATGAAGGTAATTACTCGCCCGTTCAAAATTAATTAGGGTAAATAGATCTCATACTAATTGGCCCATTCATATCGTGAATTGCAAGCATGGTTTGTACCTGATTAAATAAAAAGTTTGTGGAATAGTAAAGTTCCATAGATATCTCATCTGTTGATTCTTCTGTTTTTACTTTCCAGTAGAACTAACTAAAACCCCAGAAACTATTTTAAGTGCGCAAGTTGATGGAGACTGTCGAGAAAATGGTTTCCAATGTATGGTATATCCATTTGGCTTGTTTGCTTAATGTTTATGGTGCCAAGAGACCAAGAATGTTGCCAAGAAGAAGAGAATAGCTACAATGTAATTTCTGATGAATCAAACTGACGACTGCACCTTCTACTAGCTAGTTTTGAGTTTTGTTAGTTGAATCAACTGTAACCAAAATTGTACATTCAGAGTTCTGTAAATACATTTGCTTTTAAGTTTTTTTTTTTTTTTTTTTTGTAAATCTCTTTACTTTTTCGTTAATGGAAATTGATTGATAAAATTGGATTATAATATTTTAATGGAAATTTTGAAAGAGTTAGGACTTTATAATTATGTAAAAATATATGTTTCATTGGCTTTAAAAAAGTTTGAAATTTGCTTAATATTTTTGGAGAGTATAGGGATCGAAATCTGCCGATTTTGTGCACTTACTTCTATTTCTTCGTCCTCGTGTTAAAGATGGATTCCATATTAGTAATTTATACGGACCTTGTTATGCGAAACCTACTATTTGATTTAGACAAGTGCATCTCAATCTGATAATGTCTTTAAGACACAAATTTGTGTGTTATTATCCAACGAAATATCCGAAGCTTATAAGAAAACTGGATCCAAGTCTCAGAAACGGATGAGGAACCCGAAATCTGCTAATTTTGTGCACTTACTTCTATTTCTCCTGTATGTGTTGCATCTCAATCTGATAATGTCTTCAAGACACAAGTTTGTGTGTTGTTATCTAACGAAATATCAGAAGCTTATAAGAAAATCGGATCCGAGTCTCAGAAACTGATGAGGAACTCAAAATCTGCCGATTTTGTGCGCTTACTTATATTTCTTCGATCTTGTGTTAAATATGGATTTCCGATTATAAATTTGATCGACCTTGTTATCAGAAACCTAATATTTTAGACAAGTTCTAGAACCTTAGAATAACTTATATCTGGGAACCAAAATGATACAGGAACCGAATCCTAACTTAGCTAATTTTCCTTAAAGGACCCGGCCGACATAGAAGAAATTTCCTTACCTATCTTTCTTCTCAATTGCTAGATAAGTAAAACTTGAGGCTTGGAACAAAATTCATATGGATCTGAGGCTGAACTCACATATTAATCTAACGAACCCTACCAGAGCTTCGTGGTTCATAGTTTGTTTTCCTTTATACCACATTTGAAGTTCAAATCGACACTGAGCTTCATATTTATCGATTTTGATGATGTATCATGCTAAGTTTGAAGTCAGAACCCTCCTGGGGCTTCTTGGTTCATAGTTTGTTTCCCGTTATACCACATTTGAAGTTCGAATCAACACCGAGCTTCATATTTATCGATTTCGATGATGTATCCTGCTAAATTTGAAGTCAGAACCCTCCTAGAGCTATGTGGTTCATAGTTTTTTTTGTCGTTATACTAAATTTGAAGTTTGAATCAACATTGAGCTTCATATTTATCGATTTCGATGAAGTAACATGCTAAGTTTGAAGTCAGAACACTGTCGGAGCTTCTGATTTATCGATTTCGATGATGTATCATACAATAAAGCTATTTCATGACATTATGACTAGTCAAAATTATTTCATGACATATGTGATTAGTCGAAATTCCAACCAGAAGCACAAAGAGAAAGCACAATGAGAAAACACATAGAAAACACAATTTCCATGATCCGTATGACATTCCTAAATCAAATCTCTACCGTCCAAAATATCCATAATCCGTATGACCACCCTTTATCAAATCTCTACCGTCCAAGCTATTTTTATATAAAACATGAAAGTAAATTTCTCTCACTTTCCTTTTCTTCGTTTCCTCTCAAATCTTCCGCCTTTGAAGGAGCTGCAAACCCTAGAATATCGTTTTTCCTTAGGGCTTCCACATACTCCAGTTTCGCATCCATGGTAAGTCCTTTGGATCCATATATTCACTCCATTATTGTTTCATGGTTGTTTTGATCTTATAATCGTTGTTCTTTCCATGTTTAATGATTCCAGAGTTTTATTTTGATTTTTCTAGAACGAGATTTTTTTTCATTTTCTTATGTTTTGATTAGATTCGTTCAAAACCCAGACTGGATTCGGCCTTTGAGTTGGATTCAATAAAAGGGTTTAGCTCAATTTTCAGTTTTATGTTACAGTTTTGTTCAATCTTTATGTATTTTCAATTTGTTGAATCTGGATCTTCGATTGAAGATTTAACTGGAGGATGAAGTTTGATTCAATTATAAACTGATTGTAGATCGTTTTGTTTGTATGAACCAACTTTGACTTTCTTCTCCGAATTTTTTTGAAGCTGAAATCTGATTTTTGAATTGAAATTTTCGAGAAAATCTTTGGGGTTTTGGTATTTCAAATTGACTCAATCTGTTACTTGTGTGTATGTAAGTTAATCGAAAAGTTAGTTTCTACTGAACTTTGTTGTTATGGTTTTGTATATTTCATATGGGAGTCATTCTTATCTGTTTAGGGGAAAGTCGCCGCAGCCTTGAAGTCGAAATTGGAAGTGCTGATGGCCATGATGATGGAGGAGAAAGACAAGGATCTACAGATAGATTGCCTTTGGGTGATCTTCAGCCAGCACGTCAGGAAGAGAAAATCCATTAACAAATCCCATGCCACCCAATAAAAGAGATGCTTCACTTTAGAGGAGTTGTGTGCTGAAGTAGATCATGCATTCCTAGATGCACTACCAGAGGGGGTGTGTGCTGAAGTACTGTCTTCTCAACAAGGTCAGGTGGCACAACCTTCAAATGCTCAACATGAGAATGAAAATGATATAGATCCTAAATTCCTAGCATCCCTCCCTCCAGATATTTTTTTGCAGTGGTTTTAGCACAGCAGCAGGCTCAGAGATTGCACCAATCACAGGAATTATTGCCACATTCCCTGTTGAATTAAGAGAAGAGGTGCATCCAAATGATTGTTTATATTTTTTGTGCATTGTGTATACATGTTTCTTTACATCTCATTTGTTAGTTAAATATGGTCATTTCAGGTGCTATTGACATCATCTGATGTTGTTCTTGCCAATCTAACCCCTGACCTTGTTGCAGAGGTAACTATGTTATGAGAATGAGTGGAACATCATTATCATGGTCGAGCACTTTTCGCTATGCATCCTAGAAACTGCAAGGGAGAATCTTCTAGAAGGGGCGATGCTCTTGGATTGATTATGTATTTTAGGAACCTAAATTATAATTATAGAGGTTATTATATGCTCTGTTTGGTGCGGGATCATTAAAAGTGTAGAGAAATAGCAAACCAATGGTTAGACATTTTTTTAAGGAGACATTTGGTATGTACTCACTATAGGCAATAGATGTCAGACTATTTTTTTTTTCCGCGCTTGAGTTTCTGTTGATACTTCTAGGAGAACATTTCAGTTAATTCTACCAGGTGAAGAAGTATATAGTGCTTCCATTTTGTTGTTGATTTTTCCTATAAGTTGGAGATGTATGCAGTTAGTACTACTAGGTAGGTGCAACATTTGTGGTTGATTTTTCTTCCTTGACGGTAGTTGAGGTCCTAGGTGGGTGTATGTTATGAGTTAGTAGCAGATGTCGTATGTGATGTTAAATCTCATTTGTGTTGACTGTCGCCCGTAGTTGGCTCAACTCCCATGGGTAAAGGCGATGAACGAGGGGTCGCTTAAAAGGTATGGTTCTCTTTGGACTACTCAGGGACTGTTACGGTTTGTCTTTTGGTTTGAATAAAGGACTAGTGAGGGATGGTCGGTAGTTAAAAACGGAGTTTGGGATTGATAATTTAAAGACATGTTTTTATCTTTTAACTGTTATGGATGCGGTGGATTCTATAGTTTTTAGTGTTTGATTTCAGTTATTCGACTAGCTGTTGTAGGTTGATTACGATGTCCACTTGCCGAAGCATTGATCAGTTACTAAAGAAGAGTGCTAGCTCTGACCAAAAGATTCATGATATATTCACTCTTTGCAAGATGATTGCAACTGTTCAGCACTCTTTGATGCCATGATGCTTTTGTTGGTACTTGATAGTGAAGTGGCCCCTGCAGACTCTCGTTGCTTTCTGTCATTTTCCTCTATATGAAAATATGTTCTTACTATACTTTATGTTTCTAAGTTAATGTGAGAAATTTGCACCTCATGTTCATTAGTAATGCATCTATAGCAGTTGTTTTCCTTCTCCTACACCAAAACTTGCTCAGTTAAACTTATTTCATTAGTATTCTTATTTTTCCTTCTCTTTTGTCTCTATGCAGATGATTTTTGAAGGGGTTTTTATGGATAGCAGCAGCAATACAAACAAACTGCCAACAACAATTTAGTCCTACATGTTGAAAGTCCTAATTGCAGAAGAAATCCTGGTCTTGTTGGTGTTTAAGAGAATATATTGCAAATGAATAGGTAACTTTGGCCTGTCTGGTGGAGTTTATGGAGTTTGAGCAGGAATTTAAACTTGACACTACTTTTTGCGGAGTGGAAACATATCTTGCTTTTATTTTGAGGATCAGACACTTTTTTGTGCTGTGAAAGCTTCTCGAGTCGCTAGTTTCTCATATGAAATCTATAATTTGTGGAATTTTGCACAATTATTTTTATGTAACACTGCTCCTTGTATATAATGATCATGAATATATAATTATATATTTCCAGTGTTCAATCCTTTTACCGTTATGATTTTAATTGTAGATTAAAGAGTAATTTTATGGGTACTGGTAATTATCAGTTCCGGCGACCGGAAACTTTCAGGTCCGGCAACCGGAATCTGTCAGGTCCGATTACCGGAAATGTTCAGATCCGATAACGGAAATTGTCATGACCGGCGACCTGAAAAGTGCCCGTACTTACATATCAAACCGACACATGTCATTTGCTTAGTGGTCATTTTAATAGTAATAGAAATAGTTAGTAATGTTTATAACATAATGTTTACATTACAAAGTGAATATGAAGTGTAAAATGTCAATAGTTAGGGTAAATATTGTAATGAAATCAAAGTGTTAGCCTATTTAGTTTCCCTAATGGATTAAAAGAGTTAGGAACAATTCTCACACATTATATAACGCCATATAGGTAACCATTTATTTTAGTAAGGAAAATTAGCTTGTATTTTTTGGTAACACTTTTTCCCCATAAGGAAAACCTTGATTTGGTGTAGTGCATTATGATATTTCCTCTCAAAAAAAATGTCTATTTTATTTTTATTTTTCTGTAAAGCCTGGGTTAAAAGTAAATTTAATTGCATCACCGTTGGTTTTTCTTTCTGCTGATTAATGTACAAATTTGAATCGGCATGCAAGCACTTGAAAGCATATACGGCTAGTCATCTCTCGTAGTGGAAAAACTGTACCAAGAGCAACTCTTGGTCGAACTATAGAAGGAAAGTGTCTGCCTAGAAAAGAACTAAGCACATTTTAACACTAGTGAACAACAGTGTTGAACATCTTTTAGTGGTTTTGCCAAAGTGGTGGATATCCAGCTTTGGAATTGGTCATGTGAACAGCTTATAATTACCTACAACAACAAATTTCTCCGGGACCTTGTTATTACCTTAATCTCGAGAAACTGAGATTATTTTTTGTCATGACTTGAGAATGGTACGCATCTATACATTTCCTTCTACTAAGACTGGTTATGTTCATTGCTAAGGTATGTGAGATTCCCGAACTCGATTTTCTATCAGTAGAGATATGGCAACCTGGTCTCAAACGTCACAGGCTTAAGGGAGTTATAATTACCTTTTAGTGGTTTTGCCAAAGTGGCTTAGAAAATTTCCATCACTTGAAAGACTATCTGTATTGAATTTCCGTCAATTGAATTATCTTTTTGAGGACTCTAACTACCCAGAACAAACTGTTTTCAAACTGGAAAGGAAGTCACATTCCCTCGGCTTCTGTCATGTCTTGTGCGCTTGTGTTCAATTCAAAAATTTCCCCTTCTCCATTTACTACTTCCGGAGGAAGAAACCCCATTTCATTTACTACAAACAAGCAGTTCCCTTACCTTGTTGGGCTGGCTCCCAAGCCTTTTTTTTTTCCCTTATTCCTATCTTTTTATGTCATTTTTCCTACATATAAACATAACTAGCTCCTGAATGCGCCACATGAGTCCATTTAGAATGCTTGATGCCAATCAGCTGAGAAGATACTTCTGATAATGAGGATTTCTTGTACATGAATATGTAAATGACATTGGAGAAAAGGCTCTACAGGTAGGAGTAGTCGGAAGGTAAATTCTCTCGACGGATGACCAAGTACAATTCATGTGACTAATACACAACAGGTAGATAAACTAGTGATGGCTAGTGCCTTACTTGGTGTAAAAAAGGCCGAAGGTAAAAATGGCGTAGTAGAAAATATAATGTCCCTTGTCAATGTGTTGAAAACTTTAGAGGTACATGTAAATCTTGCGGAGGTAGAAAACTTATAGCGCGTTTGGGTTCCAGAAGTATAAGTGCTTCTGCATCCGGAGAAACAAAACTATTTTGTTTCACAATTTTTTTTCTTCAATTTTTAGAAGTTGTTCTGAAATTTTATACGCAAGTTGATTTCATGTTTTTTTTTTAAAACATAATATAGGGGATTCACATGGATTCCTTGTGACTAAAAAGTTGGCTAAAGAGTGTCATAAAGGAAATTGCGAATGTCTAATTTACTCTCCATCAAAAAACTAACAAACTAACAACTAAACAAAATGTAACCTAATCCTATGTTAAAGATGGGGAAGAAGAAGCTTGATATGAATGCAGCATCTCCAATCAATCATAATTAGTGAAACGTCCAATCGATCAAGAACAAGAATTTCAAGCCCCTCAACCACGAGATGAATCAATTTGCATGGTTTATGTGAGGTATGATTTGAGGAACCCATTTTTATTTGATTGAAGTTAGTGTGAAAAAACTGGGTGTAAAGGGTTTACGGTTGGGAGTTCTTCAATCCCAATAGTAAATTCAATTTGTTAAAGTGTTACGTTTTGGTTTTATAACCGTAAGTATTTTAGGGTTAGTTAAGACTAAGGCAAAACCTAACTGTGAATAATCCTGGATGCTGAAAATTTAAAAGATTTTTTTACTGTTAAGTTTCATATGGAATGAACCAGCCATAATTATTCTACGGGTAGGTTCGACTAAGCCAAAACCTAACCATGAATAATCTTGGATTAGTAAAAAACCTAACTGTCATTTATCGTTTCTTTTGTCTTAGATGTTCCTAAACTTGAAGTAAGATCTGTTTTATCATTTTAAAGTTGAATCTATACCAAGTTACAAACTAACTTTTGTGATTTTTATTTTTCATTTGGATTCATGACAGGTTGGTGCAGAAGATTGAACGATATCAAATAATTGGGGTTTCATGATTTGTTATCTCTTGGATTCAATTGTGTATTACCTTTTCTTGATTTTCTGTGCTGATCAATGAGACTCCTTTTGGGTTTTTTTGGGGCTTCAAGAGGATGAGACAAGGGTGTCCTATGTCACCCTACCTCTATGTTATGTTTATGATCATGTTCCTTAGTGTTTTAGTGCAAAGACAAGTTGCTTCTGGAGTTTATGGGTTTCATCATAAATATAAGTCCTCTAGCTTACTGGATAAATAAATTATATTCTCTTGATGATTGCATTTTAAAGGAAACTTATATCAAACTTCAAAATTATCTAAGGCATGGCATGGGCTCTGATACTGATAGGCATGACTTGTATGCAGAAATAAAATCCTAAACAAATATTTGAAAGAAGAAACTAAAATGGAAATTGAATGTTCAATTTCTTCAAAAATGCGGAATTTTACTACTGTAGAAATTGCATACAAGATTTTATTGACAATTCCAGTTATAGTTTTAAAATGAAGTTTTCGGTAGTTAAAGCTGACCAAGTCTTACTTTCATCCGACAATGTTAGAATTTTTTTGAATAACTTAACAATGTTATCTATTAAGGTTGATATGATAAACAACATGAATCACGATGAAGTAATTGATGAACTTGCATAGAGAAGGCTAGGAAGGTCAATTTTCAGTAAATTAGCTTACTTTTCTTATATATTGCTTATTTTATCTTTCTATTTTAAACAATACTAGTTTTTCACCCATGCTACGCACGGGTCTGTTTTTCACTTGTGAAATGTTGGATCCAATGTCCCGGTGTTAGAAATTAGTTTCACTACAAACAAATGACACTGTTAGAAAAATAATAAATATCCAATTAGTTTATTACCTAAACCCAACGTACAAATTAATTAAAAGAACAATGCAACAAATCCATGTGCTTCTTGTGCGTCATCTACAAAGCTTATACTCCCTCCATTCCTTTTTAATAGACTGATTTTGTTTTTAGAGAAAATTAAGAGAACTAATCATTGAAAGTGGTCCTCATGACACTTGTCAATAAAATAAGTGAAATGAAATGGTCCTCATGACACTTGTCAGCAAAAGAAGTAAAGTGAAATGGTTCACATGACACCTGTCGTCAAAAGAAGTTAAGAGAAAAGTGGTCCCAGAAAATTAAAGTAACATTTAACTGTCCCAATTAGGAAACCAGCCTATTTTTTTGAAACATTTATTTATAGAAACTAGCCTATTAAAAAAGAACGGAGGGAGTAATAGGTAGTCAAGCATAAATTGATTAAAACTGATAAAATTCCACTCTTTTTTCCAAATTTTGATATTCTTTCGAATTTCCCGGGCTTATGAATTTATTCTTGTATATATTCTTTCCTTTTTTTGGTCAACCCAATTGTTGTTTTATTTCACCTGCAATAGCATTTCACCTGCAATAGCATTACGTTACATTATATCTTCAAAAGGTCTCCTTCAAATGCTTGATTTTATATAAATTTCTCAATCTCAGCTATCACATGTGATTATATAGGCATTTTATTAAGGTAAAATAAATATCGAGCGGTAATAACCTATATCAAGCGGTAATTGCCTATATCAGCAATGGCCTATATCGATAAGTCACAATCCTCATTCAAACTAATTCTACTTATTGCCCTTGTGATAAACGATATGGGTTATGGTTGTGTCACTGGAAAATTGGCCTCTTTTTTTTAAATAGGAAAAAAAAATTGCATTTCAAATGTTAAGCCCTTGTGATTAGAGATTCAAGCCATTGTGGCAGACAATCATGCCCTAAAACAGAACTCTCAGAAGACGCGTCGAGTGAACATATTCTCATACCACCTCTTACTAAAGTATCAACATTAATTTCATTTGTTTCTCTTGGAATAAAATGACAAACCCAACTTTCAAAATACTTAAGCAACTACTGACAGTCGGCTATAATACTATTAGACCCACTAAAGAAAAGGGACCGAAAATTACACTGAAAGGATCGAACGGACCGAGAGAAATGTTCTTAGCATTGAGATAGGAAAAGGAAGGAGTGGACCCTACCCCCTCTCACAAAATGCACTCTCGGTCCTTTTTTCGGTCAATTTGATTACTTCCAGAGCAGCAAAAGCCTCGATATCTTCTTCGATAGGAAACAAATTTACTAAATCAATCCATAAATATTTTTATTTTTATCTTCTATAAATAATAAAATTACCAAATATATATTTTTCTTACATACTCCATAATCCATGTACTCCTTTTAGTTTTGTACACTCCTGCTTCACCCTAACTTCACAAGAATTTAAAATAGAAAGCTCAATACTTTAGCACCTTACCGGAAAATTCATGACATAACACACCCTGTAGCAATCATTCCCCGTGGAACAAATCAGCAACCATCATCATATCGGCTACACAATTAGTATCCATTAGAGCAGCAAGATCTGAGCAGGAATAGAGCAGCAAGCATTTGTAACTGGGATCTGGTGTTTTTGTAACTCTCTATACCTTTTGTACCTGTTTGTTCTCTCTTACTCCTTGTAAGAGTTTTCTTGTATATTCTTCTTTCTCTAATAAATTCTTCTTTATCAAAAAAAAAAAATAGAGCAGCAAGCATTTTATTTTATAGATACCCAGTTGTTGTGTATCCGTATGTGAGTACATCTTGCTGTCTTTGAACACGATAAATGCAAAAAAAAAATTAGTAGCCATTAGAGCAGCAAGATCTGAGAAGGAATATCGACTCTCCTGAAGTATCTCTAGTTCCAACCAGCACAAGCATTTTTTTTTTTTTTGAAGCATAACACAAGCATGTGTTAATAAAATAAATATGAATGAAATTACTTAGAGCACTGTTAGAAGTAATTAAGGCGGGGAGCCTCATGCCAGAGGTAAAACTTGTGAAGCATTACCAATAGATGAAGGTAATACCCGTACTTTGTGCCATGTAATCATACCCAAAACTTACCAAGAGGGGATACCATCTGTTGTCTTGCTTAGTAGATTAGCTACTTAATTGATAAACCCATTAATTTGTATTTGTTATTCCAACAATATAATCATTAAATATTGTCTTGAGTAGGCAATCGGTACACCCGTACGTACTTAATAATCTCCTTGACATAGGTAAGCTCCCCTAAAACTTTACTTGGTGACTGGATCCAATAACACTTCGACGCAACATGGTCATGGAGAAATATCGTGGGAAGTTAAATTTGATTGCATCACCATAAAAACAATCCACTAAATAATCTTGTTAAATGAAATTATTACACATCCCATCTATCATAACAGAATTTCCCCTCTAGGTTACATTTTTATGCTTTTTTTTTCCACCTGTAACGATTATGCTTTGTATGAATTCTTTTTACATAATTAGATTACACAACAATAAACCAATAAATCCAACTCTTAGGACCTTAAAATTAAAATATTTTCATGACTGCTCCTCGACTGAATTTTTTATCAAATTGGCAAGTTAGTTACAAAAACAATTATGCAAGCAGTGGTTCCAGGTGTTATTGGGATAACAATGGCGAGATAAAAAACTGATCTGACAAAGAAAAAACTGATGCCCATGAAACAGATCTACAACCATGTAATTTGGAACAATTAATATATGCATCACTAAATACAGTAAGATCATTGATCCGGGAAAAAATAAAAATAAAATAAAATAAAAGATCACAAAATCAAACAGTAATCAGAAAGAATCAAACAGTAATCAGAAAGAGGGTGTTCTTAGTATGCTTACTTAATATTCGTCTAGCGGGAGCATATCAACACTTGAAACTTCATTCTTTTCTTTAAAAATTCATCTCCATTGGCACTTGTCGAGTTATTTGTATACAATCCCATATAATAGAATCAATCGAACATTTAGATAAATAGCCACGTACATATATATAAATATGCATACACCAAGATTTGAAGCCATCGGACTTATTTCCATGCGACACTCTATTATTAACACTGAAAAATCATTTGTAAATTTGAAAAAGAGAAAGAGATTTACCATTTCTTCACGGCTTCGGACTTCTTTCCATTCGACGATCTATTATTGAAAAAGCATCAGCAGTGCGTTGACTACACTTTCTGAGATACCTACCAAATAAACAAACAACAATCAGACAACAAAATCATATCGTAAGAGAAAATATATATTTAAAGGCACCATTAGAAGTCGGCGTGGAAACAATGAGGTTTGGATTTTGGGGAATGCTTTATATAGAGAGAAACCAATCCATGAATACAAATAATTTTGTTTTTGAAATATATGTTAAATATTTGATAAAAATCTAGAATTTCTATATTTTTGGCTATCTGCATTTATCTATTATATTATTTTTATCAAGTTTGCTCTATGGAAATCAATGTTTTTCCTATTTTATTATTATTTTACCTTATTTACTGCACATTTATGATTACGTTTATTATTGAACAAAATATACCGAGTATCTTCTTTTTTTTATTTTTTGTAAGCATTATCGTCTTTCTTAGGAATAAATATTGTATTTATTTATTTTTTTCACTTTTTAAATGGAATGAAAATATATTAAGAAAATACTATTGCGACTAATCAATATTGTCTATTGTACTAACGTTTTTTGTTCTTGCTTTCTTCAAATTAGTCTTTTGATGTTTGATATATTGTTCTAAACCTCCTCGATTTTGTATTAATAATTTTGTATTTTGACAATTTTACAGGATTGATAATTAATTTTTTGTGGAAGAAGAAGCATGCTCGGACCAGAAGGTAAGCGTTCACAAATATATATATCTTTCGATTTTATTTTTTAATTACTAATCCAAATTGGATCAAACTTTTTTTACTTCATAGGATTTGTAATTAGGATTAATTTTATGGCCGGTAGCTCTAAATTGTAATTAGGGTCGGTTGATTATAAGAAATGTAACTGGACATTGGACATGATTTGTTTTGTAATTTTAATTTTAATTTTATGTTTTAATTATATAATGAGATCATGATGCATATATGATGAATAGTAGTTTAATCATGATAAAGTAAAATTGCGATTTTATTTTCTTTGTTTATCTATGAAATTTAACGTTAGGATCTTTTAATGGTCAAAAGTATCATTTAGGATCTTAATTATGATTAATTATGATTTTTTTATATTTTACAAGATTTCGTGGGCCAAAACTATTTTTTTATTTTAGTTTTGTCCGAAATTTTACTAACTTACCATATAAAGTTAAATGGTGGGGCCAGAATTAACCAGAAGCGAGAATTAACGTGGAGCTCCGGTGAATGAGGTCATTCGAAAAAACTCTGTTATTATATAGAGAATAGATTCTTTTTAGGGCCCCGAAATTCAGTTTTTCTTAGGACCTCTAAAAAGTACGGTACAGATATATGCAGTATGCTTAGTTCAAGTGGATGATGTGGGAAGTTGTTTCCTTAAATATTTCAATACATCCAAATATATGTTGGGAATCTTGGGATTATGAGTTGTCTAATATTTTAGACAATTTAATGTGCTGCTCGTCCAGCATTTAGAAGGGGTTTATCTTCTGGTGTCAATTAGAAAAGAACGACTTTTTGGGTATCATGACTTTTTTGAGGGGACCATGATTTGATTAGACCCCCTTTCCTATGATTATTAGGGTGACCTAAAAGGTGGAGATAACTAAGCTACCCTTTTATTAATTAAATATAAATTTTTTAATTAAATAAATTTTTTTTTTTTACCTTCAGAATAGTACCATTCCATTTACAATAATATTATTTTTGTTGATTACACAGAGCTTTTGGTTGGCAGCCTAGCAACAAGCTGAGCCCCAACTCCTCTTTGAATAGCAACACCTAAACGATGGAAAATAAAACTACCTAATCCGCTACTAGCGTCATTACTAACTAAGCAGTTCCTTAATCGCTTGAAAAAAACTAAAGTATCCTCACCAAGTTCCCCTAAGGTAGAAAATGCCAAAACACCCAAACCATAACCATGTGCGGCACACTTGTCCAAGTATTTAGTGCGTTTACGTGAAACAAAACTAGAGATAGCTTTACCCGGGGCAAAAGAGCGAGCACCACCAGTGAATGGAGAGGCACCTGTAACATCCATACAAACATCTTGCCCATTTTCCCTGTTGAGAACAAGGATATCAGCAGGCTTTAGATCTTGACCATCATCTGATTGAATACCGAGAGAAGCTTCCTTCCGCGCAGGAACATTATCCTTGCAGCAAATGTCAAAGGTAGTGTCCCTAACCACATCATGGAGGAATTTGTAGCCAATGTCTTTGGCACAATGAAGCGCATGGTCTCCAAAAGCATCCATGGGCTTGTTACAACTTGGGCACAGACTATTCTCAACAAACAAAGGAATACCCAAACGATAACAAAGCACATCTCTAAATTGTCTGGGTCCAAGGCATTGGTTGAGCCCACTAATTGGAACCTCCAAAAGGTAGTCCTGAGCATGCTTAACCCGGTTGCATTGCCATAAAACGGAATCTCTTTCAGACATATGAAATTGGTCTAGGATACACTTCTTAACTGCGTCAAAATAAACAACTGCCAACGAGTTCGGGGGCAGTATCATCGACACTAAAAGTAGATGGTAATCCACATACCTGGATGAAGTTCTGAAGAGCCGACTGAAAAGACAATCCTTTGTCTGTTGGTAATAAGTCACCAAGCATCGTTTTCTGCACTGAAGTAGTCTGGCTCTGAGAAGCAAGATAACAGTAAGATCGAGTATCGGCCATAGTATAAATACCAAGTCCTCCATCCTTGATGGGTAGGGTAGCTAATCGCTTCTGTAAAGGACCAAATCCAGAACCATCCCCAGTAATCAAAAGCCTCAAATACTGATAAAGCTGGTCATCAAAGAGGTCAATGGCCGGTTGTAGAGCAGCCGGATTAGTATTACGAAAAGCAAAATAAAGTCTAGACACACCGGTGGAATTGCGAAGTAAAAGCATCTCACTTTGCGGATCCCTGAGTTTTTTAATCGCGCCCATTAATTGAACAGTTTTGCAAACCCTATTCAGCACCAAGTCGCTGATGAAGCCCAAATCCAAACTCACAGGACCTCCTAAGAGTTTAACACCCTTGGAAGGTCTACCAATATCCGGAGGGAAAACATCTTCAATAGTACTTCTAGGATCAGAAGAATGCCAAAAGACCTCTGTCTTGTTAATGTTGAGATGTAAGCCCCTATCTGGTCCTTCAGATTAAATTATCCGCAAAGCCTTAGCTACCTCTAAAGTATCTCCAATTATTGTGCCATCGTCAAGATACCATGCATGTAAATCAAGTTTACATTGAGAAGCAATGGCCTTCACTAAGGGGTGAAGTGTCAAAGAAAATAACAAGGGCCCAAGAGGGTCCCCTTATTACACGCCAAGAGAGGAAGACAAAATATAATGGGCATAATAAAGCTTAGCAGGACGTAAGTAACAAAACTCTACCCAGCGAGAAATACCTGGACAATGAAGACGAACTTCTTTGATGAGTTGGGATCTACAAACCATGTTGAAGGCGTTGGAAAAGTCAATTAGCAACATTGACATATTATCCGACTGACCCTTCAATTCAAAAAGGCGATTTACAGCGTGTAAAATACCTTCCCCTCCTACAGGAATACCAACACCAAATTGATAGTCACCTAAATAGGAAGTCATGTCCTTTCCAACAGCGGAGGCATCCACCTTCGATACTAATCTCCGCCACACCGTACCAACTGCTATGGGCCTAATACCCCCTCCCGGCTTGAGAAAAGGAGTCAAAGGAGAACTAGCTATGTATTCACCCAACTCACTGGGGCATCTACCAGCCAACCAAAGGGTGACAACGCCGGAAATGGACACTAGCAAATCATCCGCCACCGCTGCAGCCGCCCCACTGAGAACGTCTACTAAATGTTGCACCCGTAACCCGTCACGACCACACGATGTACCCCTCGGAAAGCTCTTAATAGCACCCAACACTGCCTTGAAATCAACACTGATAGGGTCTGCAACAATATCCACCATAGGGACCTCAGGAGAAGGCGCTAGTGGGTGCTTGTCAAGCAAGTCTAAATAAGTTTGTTCTTCAAACGGAGCAAGCCCAGAAGAAGAGAGAACTTTATTAGCAGCTGCAAATTGCCCCGCTCCAATTTTGCGCTGGCAAGCTGTAATCACAGAACCCTCACGTTTGTCTTCAGACTTCTTCCCCTCCTCCTCAGCAAGGTTCTTAGCCCCTGATCTGATCGGAAGTTGCAATAGCATGTGAACCAAAGTTGAACAGCCATTTGGTTCTCTCCAAACCGTAAGTGCCTCCATAATAGCCGCAACTTGCATTTTTTTCCGATTTCCAGATTTGCGTTCAGCTGATGTCTTAGGATGATAAAGAGATAAAGTACAAACAGGTAGGAAGAATAAACGAAGCCAAGCCAACAAACTTCCTGGGTTAGCAACGATGCGGTCGAGACAAACTTTCAATGCCCTGGAAAAAGCTAATCTACATTTGTGTGGAATACACTTAAATGTGGGGATTTGCCGTTGCATCACTGTGTTGAGTAACTCAGTTGATAGCACCAACTCATCTCCAGCATACGTACCTGAATCAACCGCAGCACCAGCTACTTCCACACTCACATTATGCACCCGCATAGACTCTTCCACTGGTTTGATCAAGCCATGAATCAAATCACCTCCCCCATTACTAGGCCCTGAGATGTAATCATGAACAACACCATCACGTCCCTTACATGATTTGGACCAAGCATTAAAATACATACATTTGGTGCAGAACCACATGCGGAGAATATGAAGAACCTTCTCAAGGTCACGGTAGGCCTTCAAATCACTAGCAAGAAGGTCACGAATCATGGATTTACCGGAATCAGTGGAGAAGTGTTTGTCATGGAAGTGTTTCAAAACCGAACCCTTGGCATACCCTCTTCTGTGTACTCCATCAGTGCATTCGTGGAAGCTCTTGAAGGGGCAGTGACAAACCGTGACATCCGTCAAGGAAGATGAGGGGGATATGCAGGCTGCTGTGGAAAGGGTATGAGGGGGATGGGTAGAGAAAGCAGGCAAGGGAAAGCGAGATGAAGAACATGTGATTCTCGGCATTGGTGAAAAGAAAAAAAAAAAAAAAAACCCCTAAAAAACAGAACCCTAAACAACCAAAGCAATGTAAAACAGCATCAAACCAAAGGTAAACAAATGAAAACCAAAGGTAAACAAATGTAAAACAACATCATTAAATAATTATTTTTTAATTTTTTAATTTTTTTCAATTTTTTAAATATCTTATTTTATTTTATTTTCTTGTGGTTCGGTTAGGGGAAAATAATAAATCTAGTCGAACTTGACGTTTGGCTAAGAGAAAATATATAAAAGTTTTTTTTACATAGGAGTTTGGTTAAGTAAAAAATTTATAAGACTTTTGCGAACTGAAAGTTCAGTTTGCAAAGATTTTTATGAATATAACCGAACCATGTTTAGTGTATTTTCTGATAGGAGTTCGGTTAAGTAAAAAGATTCTAAAAAAATTACGAACGGACCGAACTCAAAGTTCGGCTAAGAGAAAATATATAAAAGGTTTTTTAGATAGGAGTTCCGTTAAATAAAGAATTTCTGAAACTTTTGCGTAGTTCGGTTTGCAAAGATTTTTATGAATATAACCGAACCATGTTTACTGTATTTTCAGATAGGAGTTCGTTTAAGTAAAAAAAATCTTAAAAAATTGCGAATGGATCGAACTCAAAGTTCGGTTAGATACAAAATTTCTAAAACTTTTATGAACTCACCGAACTATGAGTTCGGTTTGCAAGAAAAAAATTCGTTCTAACCGACGTGTTCTTGGTGTTCTATGTTTCAGGGAGTTCGGTTAGAAATCAAGGGTTTTTTTAAACTACCTCTAACCGAACAGTACTCTATAACTAACATTTCAAACCTAATTTGATGATTTCTAATCGATTTTTTCAATCAACAACGAATTAAAAGTAATAGATTTGTAGGAAAATACCTCCGAATTTGCATATTGATAAAGGGTTTGCGAGAAAAATACTTGTGAATTTGTACTTATCGAACCAAAGCTAATTAAAAAAAAAAAAAAAAAAAAAATTTTGCTATCGACTTGGTATTCCTTTGTTTGTCAAAGATGGATTGTGCTCTAGTTGCAATAGGCCTATGGATATTTTTGGTGACCACGTGCTCCATTGTGCTAAAAATGTTGGGCTCAAGTTTCGCCATGACCTTGTACGTGATGTAATTGTTGATATTTGTTACAAAGCTGGTGTGCCTGCGCGCAAAGAGGTTGCTTTGGATTTTTTGTCAGATGATAAAAATGATCTACGTCCAGCAGATATCCTTGTCCTTAACTCGGAAAATGGCCTAGATGTTTGTATGGATGTCACAAGAATCTCACCTTTCACTGGGGAGGGGGTTCGTTCTTTCATACCAGGCCAAGCCATTTTGAAAGCGGTTTCATGTAAACGTACAAAGTACTTGGATGAATGTGTTTCTAGTGGCTATGGTTTGGGTATTTTAGCTTTCACTACTTTGGGAGATATTGGTGAGGATACTAAACGTTTTTTTAAACGTTTGAAGAATTGTAAACAAAGATAGTGGTGGCGGCGGTGATGGGGATGGTAGCGGTGGTAAAGGAGGTGATGGTGATGGTTGTGGCATTGTGTTGTTGGTTGTGGCGGTGTTGGTGGTGATGGCGAAAGTGGTGCTCACGTAGGTGGTGGCGTTGGAGATGTTGCTGCTGATAGTGATGGTGGTGGAGGTGGCAGCGGCACTTTGGTGCTGGTGTTGATAGCGATAGTGGAAGAAGTGTTGGTGGTGTGGGTGTTGGACTGTTGGTGATGGATGTAGTGGTGGTGACATAGTGACGGCTGGACTATTTTCTTTATTTTGGTAAAACATGGTGGTGGTGGTATCGGATGCAGCAATTTTGCTCGTGGTAACAGTGGTGCCGGTGGTTGAGTTGGCTGAGGTGGTAATCAGTAGTGGTGGAACAATAGTGGTGTAAGGTGTTTTTGAATTTAAGAGTCCAATTCTTGTAGTTGGATATACAAATAGATTATTTAGATTTTAAAGGTCATTATCGTCCAAGAAGAAAGTAACCAAAAATATCAGGACACCAAAAAGGTGTCTTTTCTTTATTATAATATATATACTAGGTCTTAACCCGTGCCGTAACGGCACGGGCATAATTTTTATTTAGTTATGAATTTTCCGACATATGAATATCAAATATAATGTGTATTAATATCAAGTTTACCCTTCTTATCGTTGCAAAAGTAAAGGGAAATCCGATAGATATTTTTATTCTTCACTTCACATCCTTTCTAGCATTTTCCGCCTTGACATCCTCCCATACTATGTCTCTCCTTTTTAGAGTTGTATCCTCAAGCCAACAATGAAATTATATCGAAACTAATTTTTACATATTTTGCCCAAAAAAAAAAAATTATTCGATATGTTTTTTAGTTTAAAAAGATATCTTATCGATCTTTTGAAATGGTATTACCTTTTTGCATCTTTCTTATATTTAGTGAATGGTGTTAGGATGTTCATGGAAAATAGGAACCTACTATGGGCCCGACAACATAGCACCGTTCATGTCACTACTTGGCCACCTTGGGATAAGAGGTGTGTGGTTTTAATCTAAAAGGCCACAACGCTACGTAAGGAGATGCCCAAGTTTATTAAGCTCAACATGTACTCCTCTTTCTTCCATGTGGGACTATCCCTAGATATAATTAACTGGTTTATCGTGCCACATACTCCAACAATCTCCACCTTGACGATATTAATCCACTTCACCAGTCCAATCAGACGATATTAAACCACTTCACCAGTCCAATAATTGATATCAAACCACTTCACCATATGATTACCATTTGTATATGCTACCCATCGATCAGGATTATTGTCATTATGCGCCCTACAATCCTACTTCACCTTGAGTTAATGAGAAGTCAAGCACCAACTCCAGATTGAGCATTTTCTTGCCCACATAGAACCCTACTACTTGAGAGTTAATGTGTGAGACACTAACTCCACCTTGAGAGCCAGTTCAACCTTGAGCACTGCCTTTCTGATCTAGAAAACTGGTCCACCTGAGTTAATGAGTGAGACACTAACTCCACCTTAAGCTCCAGTTGAACTTTGGGCCTTGCCTTCTTCACCTTGAGTCTGATTTCACTTTCCCCCTAAACCGGGTGACATCCACAACCACTTAAACGTTCGAACAATAGCCCCAACCACGGGTTCTGATACCAATTATTAGGATTTTCATGGACCATCAGACACTACTCAGGGCCCAACCACATAACACCAAACCCCACTTGACCACCTTGGGATAAGAGGTGTGGGGTTTTTAACTAAAAAGCCTCGGTGCTATGTATGGAGAAGTCCAAGCTTATTGTATGTTCTTACAATTTCAATGATGATGACATACTTAAAATCTTATTCATTCACTTAATATATTATACTTTAAAATGTTAAGTCATTTCCGATGGTAATCATTTTACCCACATACGATGTAGTTCTAGTTTTTCAAAATTCCCATAAATATTATGTACGCAATTCAATTTGGCAGGAAGAGTTCACCGAATGGAATATAGGTAATGGCTTGTCCTTTCGTAACATTGTGGCCTTTTCAACATAGTTGGATCCAGAGTTGGTAAAAATTACTGAATTTGTGGGTTCTCGGGAGAGAGTAATCTAGGTATGGGCTACCTCCAAGAAAACTGCTAATGGATGTCCACATCAGTTTTAGTTGAAAATCCCACGCTATCGGATAACCACAATGACTAAGTGGGAATAGTATTGGCAAAGATCAGGTCCTTAAAAATGGTATTAGAGTCAACCATGGGTTACATGTCGAGGGCGAAAGAGTATGCTTGACGGATTGAACATATTCCAGAGTCTCATGAGTGAGAAAAAATGCCAGAGTCTAGAATTGAACATATTCCGTACCCGAGGACGGCTCCAAATTAAGTTGGAATAGAGGTAATGGTTTGTCATTTGCTAACACCGAGACCTTTTCAGCATAATTGGCTTCGTATTTGGCGAAAAATATTTATAGTTAAGCATGCTTGGTATTGAGTAATCTTGGGATGGGTGACCTCTTAAGAAGCTGCTGCTAGATGAACGCAGCGGTTACCATTGAAAACTCAATACTATCAGATGAACGCAGTGGCTTAGTAAGGACATTATCGGTAGAAGGCAGGACATTACATTCTACGACATTATGCCTCCAAATGTGAGGTTATTTGTTGCATAAAAATAATAAAATCATGATTAGTTAGTAAGTCAAATCATTAAGTAATTAACCTAATAACAATAAGCTCTACTAAATATAAACTCTGCTATCCATCATCATTGAATAAAAATAACGTTAAACCATTTATCAAGAAATATGTAAGGCGATGCGAAATTACTCACTGGGCACTAATACTTTCCACCGTCATTATGGTCCACTTATATAATTGTTAGACAATTTAACTAAGTTTGGTGCTGCTTTTTTTCATTCGAAAAAGTATTTTGAAAACATTTTGATAGCAATATTTTTTCATCTTAATGTTTATTAAAGATTTCATAAAGTGTACACTTCCAAATTTTATCAATTTGTAAAGTGGGGAGAAGGAGCTTTTAAAAGCTTCAAAAGCAAAAGCTATAGTTCACCCTAGCTTCATATTTTATTTTCCAATTCTATCCCATTTTGTTTATAACTGACAACAATTATCCTTGAATCTATATATAATCACCAATTTTTATTTTTTTTATTTTTTATTCTTTAAAGATAATTATTTTTTATTTTCAAACTACATTTTATGTTATATCGTATCACTAAAATATACTTTTATTTTCAACGATAAATATTAAGAGATTATGAATTTTTAAAAAGTGGTTTAGAAAAATAATACATTTTAGTAATAATACTAATTAGTAAATTTAATATTACATGTGTACGTACTCTAATAGTAGAAAATTTACTTTACACACTTTAAAATAGAATAGACAATTTTCAGAAATATGTCTGCTTTTGTCATTTTCTCACTAACTATAGTTGAACATGATATTTTCAGAGATATGTCTGTTTTTTAAAATAGTTTTAGCTTTAGTTTATAATCTGCAACCGTTCAATTGTTTTTTTTATAAAGCTCGGCATAGTAACTTACATCGGCAACCAATCGTTTTTTTTTACATAGCTCCGCACAATAACGTACATCGGAAAAGCACTTTTGTAAAGCTCGCAGAAATACCAAACTAATTCTAAGTATTAGCTAATAAAAATATACTTTTATTATCATCATTGGTAGAATAATTTATATATTATGTTTTTTAGTTTGATATTTAATTAATAGACTATTTATTATGAAGAATTATGGAACCTTAATGACATGATAACTTTTGTCCATTAAATGCATTTTTAATCTCAATCACAACCATCACCTATGACAAACGATTACCTCCCTAGATTTATCTCTTGTGAGGAAAAATTTGAACCGCCACTTACATAAGCAAATTTATCCAAACTGTGCTTTATATTCTTGATGATAATAATAAGAAAGTGAAGTAACAAAGTATTAGTATTGATTTTGCTTAATGGGATTGCATGAACAAAACATAAAGTGTTACATTATATGAGTTACCTGAAGATCATGGTCTCTTGTACTTGTTCCTTAGATTAGTGGTTATTTATGTGTTTATAGGGCTTAACCCGTGCCGTAACTAATATCTACTGATATTATTAGATTAGTGATTCATTGGACCTTCGCCACCGCTTCCACAACCTACTATCGCAACTAATATCTATTGATATTTTTTCTTTTTTTATCAAAATTATTTATTAATAGAAGAAATACAAATTTATTAATTTAACTAAGAAATTTTTTATAGTGGAATTAATTAATAAATTATTTATTATGAACAATTAGTGAACAAACATTATTATGAGCAATTAATAAATCATTTAATATCAATTAGTGTGGAACACTAATTAGTTAGGTATTTATTATATTAATCATTTACTATATTTATTATATTAGATTTCCATTAATGGGTCATTAAATGTTAGTTTTATGGGACAAATTACAACCATAGATTTAACAATTGGGATATGAAATCTTGGCCATCACTTACACGTGTGAGATGAAGGTGTGGTCTGCACAACCACGACCGTAGATTTATCTTTGCCCAGAATAAATCCTAGCCACCACTCAGATAGGCTAAGTTAGCCAAACTGTGCTTTATAAGGGAGACTAGCCCTTAACCCGTGTTGTAACGGCACGGGCCATGATGTTGGTTCATTTTTAATATATCGTATAATTTGTGTCCCGAATACAACTCCTTATGATTTAATATGTGTTTGTCATAAAAATATTTGGGATTTTCCTCTCTTTTTTTCTTTGTTTTTTCCTTTAATATTTTACCGCCGGAGATTTGGTCAAACGAAAGAAATATAATCTTAACTTCCAGACTCTTTTTTATTTAGGTTCATTGCTAATAATGAGATAATGCTCTACATGAACATAGTATTTTAAATACTTTTTGGAAATATATCGTCAGCAGCGCTCATCTCAGTGAAATCAACTAATCAATATCGTCCATAAAGTCTCCACATGCTCCTATTTCGCTCCAGCTGACTCATCTATCATGGACATGTTGTCGATACTCCAAATAGGCAGAGAATATTATTTTTTGGCATCGAACGAATGATACAAACTATCCAATGTGACATGATTCTTCTGTAATTTTTCAACACCCATTAGATGACAATGTTTAAAATGTGTACCCATTACCTTTTCAAAGGGATTGTATATATGCGAACCTCTGTCATTAAATATTCAACAAAGTATTGTGCCCAACAATTCGTCTTAACGAAGGCTTTGGTAACTTCAAAAGTCTTTGACATTTTGTAACTTCCGTATGTTCCTACCTTCACTTGGAATACAATCTGGCGACACATTACCTCATAAATAACCTTGAACACATATTGTACTCCCTGATCCTATTTCAAATTAATAGGTTGTCAATAGATCCTTTACCAAAAGTTGACATATTCTACGTTGAATATTTATAAAAAAAAATTATGGTATTGTGGATCGTTGCTTTCTAAGATTATAGTTTTAAAAATTGGCCTCTTCAAGTCCCACGGCTTTCTAAGTTTATATATCTTGTTTGTTTTTAATATTTTAGTTAGCCATATTATGTTTGTTACTAACTTTAAACTTGATGTCATCTTCTACTGTGAACTTTATGTGATTTCATAATCGAAATAGTTATACCTCTTTCATTCGTATCAAGTAATCTGTTGTATATCCCAACAATTCATCTACAACAATTCCATTATTTTTCCGTTTCCGGACCATCAGTAGCCATTATTGTCAAACGCAATCTGTCTAATTTTTGTTGATGTTATGTATTTGCAATGTTCATTTTTCTTAAATAAATAGATTGTGGAAAAACTAAAAAAAACATAAGTATTACATCGGGTCTAAGTTACTATATCCAAAATACTCCGGACACTGCTTCTGGTGCCTTGTTTCCTCAAATTACTCTGTGCATTCTAAACAGTACATGCAATACCAATCATTTGCGAAGTGAGCTATTTGCGCAAGTGTGGTAAATGTATCCCTTGCCTGTAGTAATAATAACAACACGTCAATTTTTTTCAAGGCATCCAGTTGTAAATGGTATGAATCTAATAGATTTGAATTATACCTCAATCTTAGATATCACCTTCTTCTCACATAACATAGCAATTGAGGAAGGACAAATCTCGACCACTCTTTACATAAGCAGAGTTAGCCAAACTATGTTTTGCAATTGTCTTACGTGAAAACTATTATCAATCCATATTTTAGTCAGCTCCTATCGAACCCGATCTAATTAGTCCTATCGAAAGTTAATCTTAAAATTTTGACCTTATCTCTTGACCAAATTATTAAAGTATTCTCAGTCATGTTCTGCTTTGTGTGATGTACCCATCTATGTCTACTCTACCTTCTAACCCAGTGAATGAAACCTATACATATTGATCCGTAATTGGATATTGTTGATTTTTCATCAAGAGGTCGGATGATTTGAGAATGTAAAATATAAAAAATATTCTATAAACATCGGAGGAGAAATTTAGATTCATGATTTAGAGTTTTTTATGATGATTTTGATGAACAAACATAATTTTCAAACAAATATTTTAGAATGCAAATACATTTTCCCGGTCAATAAGGTTTTATATCGGGAATTGAGTGAAATTTGTTGTCTTTGTAGGTAGTTGTCGTAAAGCAACTCGACATTGATGGTCTTTTAGGAAAAAGAATGTAATAATACTTGAGAGGTCGATAATGTTCTCTTACGCGGGTACACCAATTTCCTTTATATAATACGGGTAATCGAACAGTCATGATCATACTATCTTATACGTTCCGGTATCATCCTCGAAATATTTGGTTTTTGTCCTTATCAATCGTGCTAAAAACAACCAATTACATCTTTCACAATACAATGTTGCATGTTTTGTGAAAATTATTTTTTTACTTGGTCAATAAAACTCACTAAAAAGAAAAAACTATTATTATACACTACTATTACCAACACCCACCATCATAAAAACCATCCACTGCCACTATTTCTTCCACCAATAGTAATGTTACCGCCTCCACCATTCACAAACACCCGCCACCGCTTATACTAACCATACTTCCACTACCACCATTAGAATTAATATAGTTTTTAGTAAAATTATTTATAAATAAAATTATGTATTTATGTTAGATTATTAAAGGGACATTTATCATAGAAATTTAATTAATCATTATGAACAATCAATGAGCACTAATTAATAAAACATTTAAAAACGGTTAAGTTGAACAAACCCCAGCGGTAAATTTATCAACGGTTAAGTTAAACGATTTTTATCATAAACAAATCGATAATAAATAATTGCATATGTTCTGATCTTGATTCGAACAAATAAATATATAATAAATAATTTAATAAATAAATAATAAATAATTTCGTTTAGTTATTACTTAACATGGAAATTGATTGCACCAATTTTTTAAAATGGAACTGTTTTTTCGAGATTATTTTAACATTAGAATGATCAACCACGTTTCATATTTTATAATATAATGTTACACATTTCTTGGCGTTACGAAATTAGCATAATATGTTTTTGTTCACCAATACCCGCCACCACCATAAAACCATATAAATCCACGTTCTATGGAATATTCAAACCGGCACTAAGCGTACATGACAAACCATGCCGGTTTAGGATACCGGCATAGATCCTTGAATGTCGAGGATGCCGGTTTAAAATGCAAAACATACAGAAACAAATGGTATTTTGAACTTAAATACCGGCATTCCCTTTTTTGATCTAACTATGCCGGTACTATTTCCCGGAATAGTAACTGAATTTCTATAAATGCCGGTTTTAATACTGGCATGGAATGTCAATTACCATATATGCCGGTTTTCAATACCGGCAGTTTAATTTACTTATCGACAATGCCGGTTTTATCTAATCCAATTTTATTTTCATTCATTCCTTAGATTGTGACATACAACGATAAACCAAACTTCAAACCACGCCGGTATGTTCTTGAACAGTTGGGGATATTGTAAACCGGCATTCAAGTTTGTATGAATATAATGCCGGTTATAGAGGTTCCGGCATTGTATTCATATAACGAGCATGCCGGTTTTCAGCTTTTTCAAACAGAAATGGCGGTTTCGAAAAAAAAAACAAATTTTCGACCTCTTTGAAGCATTACCTGTGTGTTGGGGCTACTTGTATGTTGAACATGTTTACTTTATTGAGTTGGTTCTTCACAAAACTCCTCATGGTCACGAAAATCATGATCCAAGGGTGTTGGTTGATCATATAACTCCAATTGGGAGTTGTTATCATTAACTGAAGATTGAAGATATGATTGTTGTTGTAGTTGAGCCAAGGATTCAGCAGCTGCAAGTCTCTCATCAAATTCATCTTCCATTTCCAAAAAAAAAAAAATCTACTCTAAATTTTTCTCCCTCCTTCTACCCACAAAAATTTCAAATAAACTCAAAAAAACTAATTATATCCCCCAAATCATTAAGATTTTACTAATCTTAATTAGTAACTAATCCTAATTAGGGAGGGTTAGATTAGGAATTAATAAATTATTTACATAAGGGGTAACCCAGCTAGGATATTTGGATCCCTATTTTGTCATTTAGTCATATCCCCCAATTAAAAGTCATATCCCCCAATTGGGGGTTCTTAAATTTTTAATAACTACATAACTTTTTTAGTTTATTTTATAAATAGTACTTTGTCCATATACATTTCTGGCTTAGTCCACCAAAGTTTACATTTTTTTATTTTTAAATAGGCCTCCTCAATGTCAATTTTTGACTCCACCACTGACACCATCACTGCCGCCCATCCCATGTAGGTTTTTGGACGCAATTCTAATTTTCAATCACAAATGCCATGTATGAGGTTTAGATTGAACAAAATTTCGTCAATTGATTAGTTTCATTTTTTTTTTTTCCGTGTAAATATTCTTTTTTGTATTTCAATCAATTTTATTTTAACATTAAAAAATCATGATTTATACGATATAGTACCAAAGATAACAGGGGCACCATTTGGGTGATCCAACTACGATCATGAAAATATTATCTTGTATGATATCATCCCTGAAATAAGTGTTAAAAACAACCAACCACATATTCCACACTACGATGTTATCGATGTAGTAACGACAACATAAAATTAATATTGTCCATCACTACTCACCAACATTCACCGTCACTACTTATTCCACCAAAAACCAGGGGCGGAGCCAGGATTTTGAGGAGAGAGGGAGAAAAAATTCTTGGCAAGTTGGATACATGTGAAAAATGGATTTTGTATCCCATTTTACGATAAAAGAACAATAATAAATATAATTGTGCTTGGCTCTTCCTTTAACCACCACTAATCTTTCGGCCTCCACCTCTTCTACTACTCATTGTCGCAGAAACTGTCTATTGATATTATTTATCAAAATTACTTATTAATAAAAATAAATATTATAATTAATTAAGAAAATATTTATAATTAAAAATGATTAGTCATTATTATGAACAATTAGAGAAACAATGATTAATAAAACACTTTATAATGAATAGATTATTTATTATGTGCAATTAGTGAAACAATAATTAATAAAGAAATTATGGTATTTGAGTTGAACAAACCACCATTCTTGATTTATATTTTCTATCAATTCCAACCAAGGTGGAACACTGGTTAGAGGAAGCTCTTATGACACAATAGGTCATGAGTTCGAACCTCCATGTTATAATTTTTGAATTTCCATATCCTAACTTGAGTATTCATTTTAATTCATAATATTGGAATTAACGCCACACGTGCGAGATGTAGGGGATGGTCAGAAGAACCATAGCCCTTGATTTATCTTTGTCCAAACAAATCCTGACCACCACTAACAAAGGCAAACTTATCCAAACCTTGTTTTATACTAATGATATATATATATATATATATTGTAATATAGAACGTAAAAAAGATCTTGCATGATTGTTTGTGGTTGTTTTTTGTTGTTGTGATAATCTCTTATGTTTTGAGTACGTTTCAATTTTCTTATTGGTTTCAATTCTTATTTTTAAATTTTCATTAAAATCGGAATGTTCATAATAGAAAGCGCATAAAACAAGTGTTTTATTGTCTACTTATCTAGATCACAGGTACGCGAAACATAGCCCTGTATTAGTATGATTGTGGGTCACAAATAAATGTATCCTAAGCACCGATATCATCTCAACTTAACAATGGGATAGGAGTTGTATATTTATGGTATATAACTTTACTTATTTCATAATCCAATCAGTACTTATGTCATCGGTTCTTAGGTTTGTATTTTTTCTGCTCACTTTGGCACATTGGACAGTTTCAAATTTATAATATTTGTAAATATGCAACCAATATCCTCACAATCACGTGACAGCGGTGAACTATGCACATTGGGTTCGTTTTTAGGTCAGGGGACGCTATTTGGGTCGTATTATGCCTAGCAATATATTTTATATGAAGTGTACATAACTTAAGACCATAGATGACTTCAGATTAGGTCTTGAAGCACCAATCTGCATGTGCAACACTTAACTCTATATTTAATCTAATGAATTGGCGAACCTTTTTCTCTCTTTTGATGGGGAAAGCTTACAAATGCTTTATGTATATTATATTTCTCTTCTATAAAATGCACCTGCATTCTTCTTTTTGGGTCTTTGTCTTGATTGTTTAATTTATTTATTTTATTTTTTGATTATATGCAGAACTTTTTGCAGATGCAATCACTTAAAGGTCACGAGTGTAGAGCTGCCGTCATTCGGATACAGAAAAACCATACTGCATGGAAAGTTGGCATACCTCTTGGGAAAAACAGTGGTATGCTGCCTTCAAAATCTCTCAGTAATTAAATACCTTTATACGTGTAAAAACCCGATATTTTCTGCCTATTTTTTTTTCATTCAATGCCTATTAATTGACGTTTAATAATAAAATTTAAGATCGTATGTCATTAATAATAGAATTCGTTTAATAATCGAATTTAGTGACATAATTATATAGTTGCGGTGTTAAGGTTTTCTCCCTGGATTACACTTTAAGAGTGAAAACCCTAATAATTAGTCTAATGGAGATGCATACCAGGTGAAAACGATGTTCTTTTATTATTATTTTTATATCAGAATCTCTCACTTTCTTTAACATCTTTTTCCTGTTTTACTTGCTTTTCAAATTACTTTTTTAAGTTTTCCAGGTGATGCTCTCAATTCAAACCAGAAAGACCTAAGAGTTTGCGTTTTGAGTTTCTACTAAATAGTGTTACCTCTAAATTTTGTGATAATATACACAACGCACACATCCTACATCTAAATCTTTCCTGAATTATATTTACCTGCGATGTTTAAAAAACCTCACCTACAAAATCCTAAAAAAAAAACGGAATCAGTAAACATAAGAACTTAAAGGAAAATTTAGTAAAACCTCTTATCAATTTTATGGTTGCCTGTCCCAATTTTATGATAGATAATTCATGGTTTTATTTGTGATGTTGGTTCTTGGTTTTACTTTCTTAACTAATGTTCAACAGCCTTTTGATTCCACTGTTTCTGTTCGGGTATGTTAGTCTTAATCCTATTTTTTTGAAGTACAGGTGATATGTGGTTAGGTTCTGAATTGAACTACAAGTGATATGTGGTTAGGTTTTGAAGGTGACATGGTGGGACGTACACCTATACGATCATGAAAATAGATGTGAGAAACCCTACTTCGTACAGATATTGTACTCCCTGATCCTATTTCAAATTAATAGGTTGTCAATAGATCCTTACCAAAAGTTGACATATTCTACGTTGAATATTTATTAAAAAAAATTATGGTGTTGTGGATCGTTGCTTTCTAAGATTGTAGTTTCCAAAATTGGCCTCTTCAAGTCCCACGACTTTCTAAGTTTATATATCTTGTTTGTTTTTAACATTTTAGTCAGCCACATTATGTTATGACTAACTTTAAACTTGATGTCATCTTCTACTGTGAACTTTATGTGATTTCAGAATCGAAATAGTTACACCTCTTTCATTCGTATAAAGTAATCCGTTGTATATCCCAACAATTCTTCTACAACAATTCCTTTCTTTTGCCGTTTCCGGATCATCAGTAGCCATTATTGTCAAACGCAGTCTGTCTAATTTTTGTTGATGTTATGTATTTGCAATGTTCATTTTTCTTAAATAAATAGATTGTGGAAAAACTAAAAAAAAAAAAAAACATAAGTATTACACCGGGTCTAAGTTACTATATCCAAAATACTCCGGACACTGCTTCTGGTTCCTTGTTTCCTCAAATTCCTCGTTGCATTATAGACAGTACATGCAACACCAATTATTTGAGAAGTGAGCTATTTGCGCAAGTGTGGTCAATGTATCCCTTGCCTGTAATAATAATAACAACACGTCATTTTTTTCTTCAAGGCATCCAGTTGTAAATGGTATGAATCTAATAGATTTGAATTATACCTCAATCTTAGATATCACCTTCTTCTCACATAACAAAGAAATTGAGGAAGGACAAATCTTGACCACTATTTACATAGGCAGAGTTATCCAAACTATGTTTTGCAATTGTCTCGCGTGAAAATTATTATTAATCCATATTTTAGTCATCTCCTATCGAAGCCGATCTAATTAGTCATATAGAAAGTTAATCTTAAAATTTTGACCTTATCTCTTGACCAAATTATTGAAGTATTCTCAGTCATGTTCTGCTTTGTGTGATCTACCCATCTATGTCTACTCTACCTTCTAACCCAGTGAATGAAACCTATACATATTGATCCGTAATTTGATATTATTGATTTGTCATCAAGAGGTCGCATGATTTGAGAATCTAGAATATAAAAAATATTTTATAAACATCGGAGGAGAGATTTAGATTTATGATTTAGAGTATTTTTTGATGATTTTGATGAACAAACATAATTTTCAAACAAATATTTTAGAATGCAAATACATTTTCCCGGTCAATAAGATTTTATATCGGGAATTGAGTGAAAGTTGTTGTCTTTGTAGGTAGTTTTCGCGAAACAACTCAACATTGATGGTCTTTCAGGAAAAAGAATGTAATAGTACTTGAGATAGCGATAATGTTCTCTTACGCGGGTACACAAATTTCCTTTATATAATACGGGTGATCGAACATTCATGATCATATTGTCTTACACATTCCGGTATCATCCTCGAAATATTTGGTTTTAGTCCTTATCAATCGTGCTAAAAACAACTAATTACATCTTTCACAATACAATGTCATATGTTTTGTGACGATTATTTTTTTACTTGGTCAATAAAACTCACTAAAAAGCAAAAACTATTATTATACACTACTATTACCAACACCCACCACCATAAAAACCATCCAAATAGGCAGAGAATAGTATTTTTTTGCATCGAACGAACGATACAAACTATCCAATGTGACATGATTCTTTTGTAATTTTTCAACACCCATTAGATGACAATGTTTAAAATGTGTACCCATTACCTTTTCGAAGGGATTGTATATATGCGAACCTCTGTCATTAAATATTCAACAAAGTATTGTGCCCAGCAATTCGTCTTAACGAAGGCTTTGGTAACTTCAAAAGTCTTTGACATTTTGTAACTTCCGTATGTTCCTACATTCACTTGGAATACAATCTGGCGACACATTACCTCATAAAGAACCTTGAACACATATTGTACTCCCTGATACTATTTCAAATTAATAGGTTGTCAATAGATCCTTTACCAAAAGTTGACATATTCTACGTTGAATATTTATAAAAAAAATTTTATGGTATTGTGGATCGTTGCTTTCTAAGATTATAGTTTTAAAAATTGGCCTCTTCAAGTCCCACGGCTTTCTAAGTTTATATATCTTGTTTGTTTTTAATATTTTAGTTAGCCATATTATGTTTGTTACTAACTTTAAACTTGATGTCATCTTCTACTGTGAACTTTATGTGATTTCAGAATCGAAATAGTTATACCTCTTTCATTCGTATCAAGTAATCTGTTGTATATCCCAACAATTCATCTACAACAATTCCATTCTTTTGTCGTTTCCGGACCATCAGTAGCCATTATTGTCAAACGCAATCTGTCTAATTTTTGTTGATGTTATGTATTTGCAATGTTCATTTTTCTTAAATAAATAGATTGTGGAAAAACTAAAAAAAAACATAAGTATTACATCGGGTCTAAGTTACTATATCCAAAATACTCCGGATTAATCGCTTAGGTGCCTTGTTTCCTCAAATTACTCTTTGCATTCTAAACAGTACATGCAATACCAATCATTTGCGAAGTGAGCTATTTTCTCAAGTGTGGTAAATGTATCCCTTGCCTGTAGTAATAATAACAACACGTCAATTTTTTTCAAGGCATCCAGTTGTAAATGTTATGAATCTAATAGATTTGAATTATACCCCAATCTTAGATATCACCTTCTTCTCACATAACATAACAATTGAGGAAGGACAAATCTCGACCACTCTTTACATAAGCAGAGTTAGCCAAACTATGTTTTGCAATTTTCTTACGTGAAAACTATTATCAATCCATATTTTAGTCAGCTCCTATCGAACCCGATCTAATTAGTCCTATCGAAAGTTAATCTTAAAATTTTGACCTTATCTCTTGACCAAATTATTAAAGTATTCTCAGTCATGTTCTGCTTTGTGTGATGTACCCATCTATGTCTACTCTACCTTCTAACCCAGTGAATGAAACCTATACATATTGATCCGTAATTTGATATTGTTGATTTGTCATCAAGAGGTCGGATGATTTGAGAATGTAAAATATAAAAAATATTCTATAAACATCGGAGGAGAAATTTAGATTCATGATTTAGAGTTTTTTATGATGATTTTGATGAACAAACATAATTTTCAAACAAATATTTTAGAATGCAAATACATTTTCCCGGTCAATAAGGTTTTATATCGGGAATTGAGTGAAAGTTGTTGTCTTTGTAGGTAGTTGTCGCAAAGCAACTCGACATTGATGGTCTTTTAGGAAAAAGAATGTAATAATACTTGAGAGGTCGATAATGTTCTCTTACGCGAGTACACCAATTTCCTTTATATAATACGGGTAATCGAACAGTCATGATCATACTGTCTTATACGTTCCGGTATCATCCTCGAAATATTTGGTTTTTGTCCTTTTCAATCGTGCTAAAAACAACCAATTACATCTTTCACAATACAATGTTGCATGTTTTTTGAATTTTTTTTTTTACTTGGTCAATAAAACTCCCTAAAAATCAAAAACTATTATTATACATTACTATTACCAACACCCACCATCATAAAAACTATCCACCGCCACTATTTCTTCCTCCAATAGTAATGTTACCGCCTCCACCATTCACAAACACCCTCCACCGCTTATAATAACCATACTTCCACTACCACCATTAGAATTAATATAGTTTTTAGTAAAATTATTTATAAATAAAATTATGTATTTATGTTAGATTATTAAAGGGACATTTATCATAGAAATTTAATTAATCCTTATGAACAATCAATGAGCACTAATTAATAAAACGTTTAAAAACGGTTAAGTTGAACAAACCCCAGCGGTAAATTTATCAACGGTTAAGTTAAACGATTTTTATCATAAACAAATCGATAATAAATAATTGCATATGTTCTGATCTTGATTCGAACAAATAAATAAATAATAAATAATTTAATAAATAAATAATAAATAATTTCGTTTAGTTATTACATAACATGGCAATTGATTGCACCAATTTTTTAAAATGGAACTGTTTTTTCGAGATTATTTTAACATTAGAATGATCAACCACGTTTCATATTTTATAATATAATGTTACACATTTCGTGGCGTTTGAAATTAGCATAATATGTTTTTGTTCACCAATACCCGCCACCACCATAAAACCATATAAATCCACTTTTTTTATCCACCACCACCTAGTGGCGGAGCCAAGGGTTGACTAACCTGGCTCTAACCCCTTAAATTTTTAATAACTACATAATTTTTTTTAGTTTATTTTATAAATAGTACTTTGTCCATATATACTATTTATGGTTTATTCCACCAAAGTTTACATGTTTCTTTTTTTTTAATTTAAAATAGGCCTCCTCAGTGTCAATTTTTGACTCCACCACTGCCACCATCACTGCGCCAACCCATGTAGGTTGTGGGACGCAATTCTAATTTTCAATCACAAATGCCATGTATGAGGTTTAGATTGAACAAAATTTCGTCAATTGATTAGTTTCATATTTTTTTCCCGTTTATATATTCTTTTTTGTATTGCAATCAATTTTATTTTAACATTAAAAAATTATGATTTATACGATATAATACCAAAGATAACAGGGGTACCTTTTGGGTGATCCAACTACGATCATGAAAATATTTTCTTGTATGATATCATCCCTGAAATTTATGGTACCTTCCTTTATCAAAAGTGTTAAAAACAACCAACCACATATTCCACACTACGATGTTATCGATGTTGTGACGATAACATAAAATTAATATTTTCCATCACTACTCACCAACATTCACCGTCACTACTTCTTCTCCCAAAAACCAGGGTCGGAGCCAGGATTTTGAGGAGAGAGGGAGAAAAAATTCTTGGAAAGTTGGATACATGTGAAAAATGGACTTTTTATCCCATTTTACGATAAAAGAACAAAAATAAATATAATTGTGTTTGGCTCCGCCCTTAACCACCACTAATCTTTCGGCCTCCACCTCTTCTACTACTCATTGTCGCTAAAAATGTGTATTAATATTATTTATCAAAATTACTTATTAATAGAAATAAATATTATAATTAATTAAGAAAATATTTATAATTAAAAAATGATTAGTAATTTATTATGAGCAATTAGTGAAACACTAATTAATAAAACACTTTATAATGAATAGATTATTTATTATGTGCAATTAGTGAAACGCTAATTAATAAAGCAATTATGGTATTTAAGTTGAACAAACCACCACTATTGATTTATCTTTTCTATCAATTCCAACCAAGGTGGAACATTGGTTAAAGGCCATTCTTATGACACAATAGGTCATGAGTTCGAACCTCCACGTTATAATTTTTGAAATTCCATATCTTGACTTGAGTATTCATTTTTCATTCATATTCATAATATTTGACATTGTAAGGAACGCCACACGTGCGAGTTGTAAGGGGTGGTGTGAGGAACCACATCCCTTGATTTATCTTTCCCACGGACAAATCCTGACCACCACTAACAAAGGCAAACTTAGCCTAGCTTTGTTTTGTATTCTTGATATATAAAAGATAAGATGGCTTGTAATTCATCCAGGTGGTCTCTGAATAGTTTTAGTGGATTCAGTTCTTTACTCTATGATTTTGCAAATCCGAGGGAACCATGCAGTTAATTGTGTTCAATAATTAGCTGCTTGATTTATCCATTATCTGTTAATTATTTAATATGCAAAATTTGGATCCAAAAATAGATTGATTTAGTCACAATATTCGTAAACGGTGGTGGTATGATGCTTCATATTGTAAGCCATATTATACCACGGTGTCTCCCTATGTCTTTTTGCAAACCAATGACTCCATTGCTCACAGTCACACAACCTTTTGGTCAGTCACGCTACATATATCATCAGTCTGGGAATTATCTGCCTACCGGAGTCCAGACTACCGCCACCTTTGGTGTTCGGAAAGACTAGCTATTAGGATTAGGAACACACGAAGATAAAGATCCAATACCAGTAGTGTTGAAAATTGGATAGGAGATTTGAAGTCTTACTTGGGCCTAACAAAAGGTTAGTTCCATTGTTCCCACAGAATTGAGGGTTGGTCATAATTGAACCATTTCTTGGGCACCACTGTTTTTTTGGGACCATGATTTGATTAGGTCACCTACCATATAGTTATAAGGGGTATCCAAAAAAGTGGAGATGACTAGTTTACCCATTAGCCTAATTAAAATTATAACTCTACAACATCTTATTCCTCTGCTATATAATTTTTCTTCTTCTCTTCTTCATTAATTTATGATCATCTAAACCTGATCATATATATAAATTTAATCAAAATCATCAAATTTTGAAATGTAGCTAAAGTATCACCTTTTCTGAAACATAGCGAAAGTATAACGTTTTCTGAAACATAGCTAAAGTATCACTTTTTCTGAACTGGTCGAAAGTATCACTTTTCGAAATCCAAATATGGTTAGATGATATGTTATGCATCCTTTAGTTTGCATAATGGCTATGCATTCAATTTTCGAAAATTGTGCCCAAAGTGAAAGTATCACTTTTCTTGAAACGGAGGGAGTACATTTTTTTTTTGAAGCATGTAGCATACGTTTTATTAGTTGCAACGGAAAATTAGTTTATGCATAAACCAAAATATGACTACATAAAGTATATGTATCCTTTGCCTAGTTAGTAAGTTCGCGAATAATACTCGTATAATTCACGAATCCGTACATAAATAGAATTCCGATTTAGATTCGTAAATTTTTCAGCTTAAAACGAATTATACGCGTATTTACGAATTACCGAATCATACGCCCTATATAATAGTTTGCCACATCCTCACTAAATAATCATTATTTTTTATATTTTTGACTTTTAAAATTTTACATACACTAATCTGATTCCAATACCATCAACGTTCATGTTATTTGTTGATTGTGATGCACATATCATATGTGTAGTTCATGTCAAGTATAAAACTATAGTATTTAAGGAGAGATTATATTAAAAATGATTTTTTAACGGGTTAATATATGCCGAATTTTGTACACCGAATGCATATCTCTAAAACGAATTATACACGTAGTATGCCGTTCCATATTATTGTCGAATCACGAATCGTTGACCATATTTTTGACCAAATTTAACTTTTACGAATCATAATACTCATACGTATCCCGTTCCGAACATATCCCGAACCACGAATTGCTAATTAGTCCTTTGTGGTGGTTTGCATAATTGATGTATATTTAATTTTCTAAAATTATGCCTAAATGATAAACACTTCGGAATTTTTCGTAAAAGGTCCAAATTTGATATTGTTGTTCTTACTCGTTGCGAAGATTTTTTTATAATCTTTCCAACGAGATAAAATTTGTTAAATTATAAGGCACGAATTTTTAGATATGTTATAATCTCGTGACATCCCAACGAGATAAAATTGTTGGGATGTCACGCCTTATGTGGCCCAACAGTCTGGTCGCCCCTTAACCAACATGGGGAGTTATCTAGCAGGAGTCCTTTATGTTTACAAAACATCCAGGAGACTCATTTTGTGAGTTACGGGTTGTTCTTCTTGTTTTAGAGATTAAACCACCAATTTTTGGTGAGATTGAAGCATCTTGAAGAGGAGAAGAAAGGGTTCTTGTTGAAGGATCTTTTGGTTGTTGTGGTGGAGAATTGATTGATCAATTTCCACATCTCTTCAAAGGGGAAAAATCTAGGGTTTGTCAAACCCTAGTAGTAAGTATCTCAAATCACTTCTAATTCTTAAATTGATAGTGAATCTCATATTATATATGAATGAATTGTTGATCCATCCTTAGGGGTGAGTGTAATTAGGCAAATTGATATCCAAGTGCTATAGGCACCTTGAGGTTGTTGTTATCCCCAAATTTGGGAGAATTGTGTGTAACCCATTATTGTTATAGTGGAAGATTTGCCCGTGGTTTTTTACCCTTCACCTTGGAGGGGTTTTCCACGTAATTGCCGGTGTTGTGTGATTGCTTCTATATCGTCATAGTTTTGTATTTCCGCATTGTGTTTCATTGCTAGTGTAGGTTTCGTATTTGCGCATAGCGGCTCGGAGTAAGCCTCCCCAACAAGTGGTATCAGAGCTTTTGGTTGAGCTAATCGTGCAATGGCGGAAGCTAGCACTAGTAATAGAATGGTCAATTTGACCGGTGAGAACTTTGTCATATGGAAGGCGAAGATGGAAGACGGGTTATATTGTAAAGATCTCTATGGTCCAATAGAGAGCAAGGGAGTAAGGCCTGAGGCGACAAGTGCAGAAGATTGGAAGGTTACTAATCGAAAAGCAGTTGGTTATATTCGTCAGTGGATTGATGATAGCATTTTCATCATGTGGCTAGTGAGACACTAGCATATCCTTTGTGGACCAAGTTAGAGGAGATATATGATCAGCAGTCTCCTTGTGAAAAAGCTCTTTTATTCAAAAAGCTTGGAAAGCTATGTTACAAGGAAGGGAGTTCAATGGCGCAACATTTAAATGAAATGAAGGGGATCATGAATCAGCTTACATCTATGGACCTCAAAATTCCTGAAGAGGTTCAAGCTTATTTGTTGCTAAATACTTTACCGTAATTGGGAGCCATTGAGGAATTGTCTCGTTATTTGCTCCAGACAAGAAGTTGAACAATTTAATCGTGACAAATGATGATATCATTGTATTCTCGTGATTGTAATGATGTTTGTGTTAGTTTTGCAGGTTCGATTTGGAATGGATAGTTGATTCAGGTGCATCTTATCATGCTACTCCTCATGAAGATGTATTTACCTCCTACAAGGCTGGTGACTTTGGGTCAGTCGGAATGGGCAATGGTGGTGTTCGAAAATTGTAGGAATGGGTGATGTGAAGGTTGAGACCGGTGTTG
This sequence comes from Papaver bracteatum, assembly GCA_023529315.1. NCBI lineage: Eukaryota > Viridiplantae > Streptophyta > Magnoliopsida > Ranunculales > Papaveraceae > Papaver > Papaver bracteatum. The sequence goes on from JAJJWX010000098.1 coordinate 640,385, forward strand.
GCCGTACGTTGGTTCTCAGAAATGTGCGACATGTACAGGATCTTCGTTTGAATCTAATGTCACCAGGAGTGTTAGATGATGAAGGGTACAACAATCACTTGGGTGATGGCAAATGGAAGCTAAGCAAGGGCTCCATGGTTATTGCAAGAGGCAAGAAGTGTGGCACATTGTACAAGACACAAGTGAAGGTGTTGAAAGGTGAGTTGAATGCTGTTGACAAAGATTCAATCTCCGAGCTGTGGCATAGAAGACTTGGTCATCTTAGTGAGAAGGGAATTCAAATCCTCACCAAAAGACAAGTTTTTCCAAATGCCAAAGGTATGCAATTGGGTAAGTGAACTCATTGTTTAGTTGGTAAACAAACTAGAGTCTCTTTTCATAAAGCTTTACCCAAGCGCAATTCTGGTATTATTGATCTTGTTCATTCTGATGTATGTGGACCTTTAAAGGTCAAAACACTTGGTGGTGCTGTTTATTTTGTTACTTTCATAGATGATGCTTCAAGGAAGGTTTGGTCATATGCAATCAAGACCAAAGATGATGTTGTTCTGTGTTCAAGATGTTTCATAGCATGGTGGAAAGAGAAACAGGTAGAACCTTGAAGTGCCTTCTCGTTTGACAACGGGGGAGAGTACATTGGGCCACTTGAAGTGTATTGCAAGAGCATGGGTATACGTCATGAACAAAAGATCGAAGACTCCACAACATAATGGTGTTGCGAGAGAGGATGAACCGCACTATTCTTGAGAGAATAAGGTGCATGTTATCTCATTCCAAGTTGCATAAGCATTTCTGGGGTGAAGCAATGAATACTGTTGTTTATTTGATCAATCGATCTCCTTCAAGACCGCTAGATGGAGAAGTAGCAGAAAAGGTATGGAGAGACAAAGAGCCTACTTATGATCACTTGAAAGTGTTTGGTTGCAGGTCATTTGTTCATATCCCAAAAGATCGAGAGATCAAAGCTTGACGACAAAGCAAAGCGAGTGTGTGTTCCTAGGCTATGGAACAGAGAGAAGTTTGGTTACAGATTTTGGGAGTAGTTGAGAAGAAGGTTATCAGAAGTAGGGATGCAGTATTCCTTGAAGACCAGACAATTGAAGACTTTGAGAAGATTGAGATGCCAAAGCTTCAAGATGATATGACCTTGGATCCAAATCCAGTTGTTCCTACTCTTGAACAACATGATGATGATGTTGATGGTAATGGCAATGAAGATGAAGCTCATGAAGATGTTCCAGTGGGTGATGTTGAGCAAGAAGTGCAGCAACAACAACAACCAGAAGCTGAGTTGAGAAGATCCAAGCGGACCGGATTACCTTCAACAAAGTATCCACCACATGAGTATGTGATGCTCACAGATGCAGGTGAACCAGAGTCTTATGAAAAAGCTCTTAGTGTTCCTGAAAGTCAGAAGTGGTTGAAATCCATGAAAGAAGAGGTTGGCTCTTTAGATGAGAATGACACTTTTGATTTGGTTGACAAGCTTGAGAACCGAAAATTCGAAGAACAAGTGGGTGTACGAGAATCAAGACTGAAGATGGTAACTCACAACCAAGGTACAAAGCACGCTTAGTTGTGAAGGGTTATGAGCAGAGAAAGGGTGTTGACTTTGACTTTGTGAGATTTTCTCACCGGTGGTGAGATTTTCTTCTATTCGGGTTGTCTTGGCAATAGCCGCTAGTTTGGATCTTGAGATAGAACAACTAGATGTCAAGACAACATTTCTTCACGGTGAGTTGGAGGAAGATGTGTATATGGCACAACCCGAGGGTTTTGAAGTCAAAGGCAAAGAGCACATGGTGTGCAAGCTAAAGAAGAGTCTTTATGGTTTGAAGCAAGCTCCAAGAAGATGGTACAAGAAGTTTGAATCGTTCATGAAGGAACATGGGTACAAGAGGACGGCTTCAGATCATTGTGTATTCATTCAAAAATTTGCTGATGGTGTTATGCAAACCATTTTAAGTTAATGATAAATGATTTACGGAAGATGGAGAAAATTCCAATTATGATTGCTTACAAGGCCGGATAAAATAGGATCAAACTATGGACATTGGGAAGACGATGAAATGGATACTACGGTATTTAAGGTACTTCTAATAATGGAGGTGACAAGTTAGTTGTTCGATTCAGATTTGGCAGGTGCTGTCTCAAGAAGTTAACCATGGACAAAAATGTGTGGCATTGAAAATTTCCAATCTTATTATTAAATTTAACATTTCAATCTCTCGAGTTTTCACTCGAGGTCCAAGCACATCAATATTAGGTATCAGTGGATACAAGAAGTTCTCGAGGAGAAGGTCTTGTATATTGAGAAGATCCATACAGATGACTGATATGTGACAACCAAAATACCACCTAATTTGTTAAATAGTCGTGAGGGGGAGATTGTTGGGATGTCACGCTTATGTTCTGGTGCTAACCAACATGGGGAGAGCACCTTATCACTCAGGATCTATAGGAGTAAGAGGTGTGAGGAATGACATTAGAATTATTGATCAATTTCCACATCTCTTCAAAGGGGAAAAAAGTTTTTAGTAGTAAGTATCTCAAATCACTTCTAATTCTTAAATTGATTGAATCTCATATTATATATGAATGAAATCCATCCTTAGGGGTGAGTGTAATTAGGCAAATTGATATCCTTCCTATCAACTGGAAGAGTGGAATGAATTGTTTAGTTTGTTATAGGCTCAGATATGCCTCCCCCAACACCGCATATATTAAAGCTAAAAAAAATACACAAGGAAAGGACAATTTTGTCGAGTGAAGAAGTAACCATGGACGTGAAAATTTCCAATCTTATTATTAAATTTAACATCAAACGGTCAACCCACCTAATTTGAAACCTTATCAAGGATCTATAGGGTAAGAGGTGTGAGGAATGACATTAGTTATGCGGAAAGTTTTTAAGGGATTACCAAATTCCTTCCTTCAACTAAGGGAATGAAGTTTATGTTATAGGCTCAGATATGCACCGGCTAAAATAAGCAGGCAGAACCACAATATAAACACACAGAAACATGAAATAAGAAAAATTCAGCAGAAGCTTGAAGGATATTAGACATTCAACCTGATTTGAGATCACAAGAATCAAAAGACGAATTAAGTATCATCAAAAAAAATATCAGAAAAAAAAAAAAAAGACTAATTAAGCGAGGTGGTCAGAGTCAGTGGCCACAATAATCACATATTAATGTGAATGTTAATATGAACTGCCCGTTTCCCTTTCACGACAACTTCGTCGGTCCAAATCTGTCGGTTGCATCGATCAACTGCTTCTTTCAAGGTTTTGACTAGATTGTGCACCCTCCAATATACCGAGGTCGAAGTCCTATAAACATTATATGCTTCAAGCACCTTGCTCCTGTTGGCAGCTAGTTCTTCATACAATTCCTTGAGACGCAATTCAACATCATCATCCACCACCGGTGGGGAGCAGGATGGGTGAGACCCGTAGGGTGATTGACCGTACGCGAGAGTCGCGATGCTAAACTCAGGCCACTCGCCCGTGTAATCTTTCACTGTATCGCTCACCGATCTATCTTCCAGAATTGTGTTAGCCCAATATTCATCAGGTAACCCATTGTATGCTTCAATATTTGGAAACTTGTCAAAAATTTGACGTTTAGTATCTTCAACAGCATCATGAAGTGGTTTCCCAAAATCACCCGAAAGGAAATAGTCCTTGAGATCAGAATCCAGTTTCTCCATTCTCTCCAGTTCGATGTTGAGATCCTCATGGGGCATATCACGATACTTTGTCTCAGCGTTATCTATATCCTCCATTGTTTCCCACGATTTATACTTGTGTATAATCTGCATCATCGCCTTGGGTATTGACATCTTCAAAGATGATTAACTAGCTAGGGTTATGTAGAAACCACCTAGATTATATTAGTGAAATCAAAACACAGTTGCAGGAAAGAACAATAGAAAACCTGAGAAAGAATTCAAATTGATAAAGAATTTGTCACACAGAGAACCAAGGGTCTAATACCCTTTAAATACTTCTATTAGTTTCCTAAACACAGTTGTACCAGATGAACATAAATTTCCTAAAATAAGCAAACTTCTTAAACTGAACCAAACTACCAATTGTAGTTCAGTATCCTATTATAACTCAGATTCTAGAACAGTCTCGTTAGACTAGATTTCCATTCTTTCTTCATCCTTGTCATAATTTTTTTCTTTGTTTTTTAGACCGATTCTTACTTGTAAGTTTGCTGGTTCACGGAATATCCTCCTTCCAGCATAGGTTCTTAAGGATGTTCCTATTAGTGTTCTAATTGAAATTGTATTGTTTACCAGGTGTAAGCAAAATACCCACCACTTAAGTAACTAACACAAGCGCATCTTGAGTACGTAAAATTTTTGGACGGATCGTTCCATCGTGCTAGTTTTGTCTTGAAATTATATATAGCTGATGCTGAAAGAAAAATATATATAATAACTGAACAGGAATGGTATTCAAACTGGATACAAGACCCTTTTCAGGATTATGTAGCAACAATGAGGATCTACAAGAGAATACGTACTTTAAATCACAAAGCCGAGGACGTTTCAACTGGTACAGATGCACTTAACAATAATTTTGCAAGTTGGAGGCAGAGTGAACTCGATAGAATGACCCCGGGTCAGCTCTTGGCCATTTCAAGGTCTGATTACTACTTCCGGTGTTTGGATTCCAAGTAATCACTGGAATATTAGCTAAGACATTTCAGCCAATTTGTCACTTGAATCTTGTTTGTATTTGCAGGAGAGAGCATGGAGAACTAACAAGTATGGTGAGTTTGAATGCAGGATTTTGAAGGTGGGATTTATGGATCAAGGGGATTTGGTTGAATTATATTTCCCTCGGTATAAATACGATCACTTTCCCTTAAAGTTTGCAGGGAAACTTATCAAGGGATTTATAAACCCAATTTTTGTAATCCTAGAATTCCATATATACACAACTTTAAGGGTCCGTTTGGCACGCTTAAATCAGAGATAGTTGGAGGGTGTAGTGCAGTCAAAGGGAGTAGCCAAGGACTGCATTCAAATGTTGGGTGTTTGGCATGGATCCAACTACACGACATAGCAACTACATGTAGTTCCTACTACCTCCAAAGGGCTACTTTGAAAAACTTCCTCTTGAGGTGTGCATTGAATGCGGCCCTGTATTACACCCTCCAACTACACCGTTGACATATGTTGACCACTTATTTTATTTGCAGAATCAGATATATTTTCATTATATTCTTTTTAAATTTTATTTATTGACTATTAAATATTCAGGTTTAATCTTTTCTTTTTCTTTTTTTTTTAATTTATTACATGAAACTAGTTGGAAGCTTAACAAGCTAGGCTCCAACGACATACTACTACATTAATTGAACAGGTTGTTGTGCTAGCCTACCAGCGAGCCTCATGGGTAACCTTCCCAAGGGGAGCCGAAGCGGTAGGGGGGGGGGGGCGAGATTGTGTCACAAGGGGGGCAAACTAACACTACCTTCCATGTTAATTCCTGCAATATTACGTCATTAGGAACTTGAACCTGGGACCTCCTGGAACGCATGAAACTTCGGGGAACGGGGATGACCAGCTGAGCTAGGGCCTTATCTTCTTTCTTCTTATTATTATTTTATTTATTAATTTATGTTAACCAAAGAAATAAAATACTTTTACACAGAGCTATGGGTTGGAAGCCTAGCCACCAGCTGGGCACCAACTCCTCTTTGAATAGCTACACCTAAACGATGGAAAATAAAACTACCTAAGCCACAACTAGCGTCATTACTCATCAAACAATTCCTAAGACGCTTGAAAAAAATAAGAGTATCCTCACCAAGTTCTCCTAAAGTAGAGAAAGCTAAAACTCCCAAACCATAGCCATGCGCAGAGCATTTGTCCAGATATTTGGCGCGTTTACGTGAAACCGCACCCGAAATAGCCTTACCAGGTGCAAAAGAACTGACACCATCCCCAGTGAATGGAGAGACACCTGTAACATCCATGCAGACATCTTGCCCGTTTTCCCAGTTGAGAACAAGAATGTCAGCCGGTTTCAAATCCTTACCATCATCGGATTGAAGACCAAGAGAAGCCTCCTTGCGTGCAGGTACATTAGCCTTGTAGCAAATGTCGAAAGTAGTATCACGAACAACATCATGGCGAAACTTGTATCTGATATCCTTAGCACAATGAAGCGCATGATCACCAAATATGTCCATAGGCTTGCTACAACTTGAACACAAACTATTCTCACCGAACAAAGGAATCCCAAGGCGATAACAAAGCAAGGCTCTAAATTGTCTAGGGCCAAGACATTGATTGAGCCCACTAATAGGTACAGCCAGAAGGTAGTCTTGTGCATGCTTCACCCGATTACATTTCCATAATATTGAATCTCTCTCAGACAAAGAGAATTGGTTTGGGATTTGCTTCTTAACTGCATCAAAATAAACAACTGCCAAGGAATGCATGGAAGGGGGGGCAGTGTCATCAACACAGTAAGTAGACGGTAATCCACATACCTGAGCGAATGTCTGAAGGGCCAATTGATAGGCTGAACCTTTGTCCGTTGAGGATAAGTTGCCAAGGATCGCTTTCTGTACCGAAGTAGTATGGCTCTGGGAAGCAAGATAACAGTAAGCACGAGTGTCAGCCATAGTATAAATACCGAGTCCTCCATCCTTCATAGGCAAGGTAGTTAATCTCTTCTGTAAGGGACCAAAACCCGCGCCATCTCCAGTAATCAGAAGTCTCAGATACTGAAACAACCGGTCATCAAAAAGCTCAGTGGCAGGTTGTAAAGCAGCAGGATTGGTAGTACCCATTGAAAAATATAGTCGTGACACCCCAGTACAATTACGAAGTAAAAGCATCTCGCTTTGAGGATCCTTGAGTTTTTTAATCGCATTCATTAGACGAACAGTTTTGTTAACCCTGTTCATCATCATGTCACTAATGAAGTCCATGTCTAAACTCACTGGACCACCCCAAAAGTTTAACACCCTTAGTAGGTCTACCAATGTTCGGAGGGAAGACACCATCATTAAAACTCCTAGGATCGATGGAAGGCCAAAAAACCTCCGTCTTTCTTATGTTGAGGTGCATCCCCCTACCTGGTCCTTCAGATTCAATTATATGCAAAGCCTCAGCTACCTCCAAGGTAACACCAATAATTGTACCATCATCTAAGTACCATGCGTGTAAATCAAGCTTGCAACGAGAAGCAATGGTCTTCACTAAGGGGTGAAGTGTCAATGAAAAAAGCAAGGGACCGAGGGGATCCCATTGTTGCACACCAAGAGAAGAAGACAAAATGTATTGGGCATAATAAAGCTTAGCAGTTCGTAAGTAGCAAAATTCTACCCACCGAGAAATACCTGGGCAATGAAGGCGAACTTCCCTGAGAAGCTGAGTCCTACTTACCAAGTTGAAAGCATTGGAAAAGTCAATTAGCAACATTGACATTTTGTCTGAATGTCCCTTCAATTCTAAAAGGCGGTTTACAGCATGTAAAATACCTTCCCCTCCTACCGGAACACCAAAACCAAATTGATAATCCCCCAGATAAGAAGTCATATCTTTACTAACGGCAAAGGCAGCTACCTTCGAGACCAACCTACGCCAAACATTACCAACCGCAATAGGTCTAAGCCCACCACCCGGCTTCAGCAAAGGAGTCAGGGGAGCACTAGCAATGTATTCACCCAGTTCACTAGGGCATTTACCGGCCAACCAAATATTGACAACCACAGAAATAGATAAAAGAAAGTCGTCTGCCACCGCCGCAGCCGCACCACTAAGAACATCAACTAGGTGTTGCGCACGTAAACCATCCCGTCCGCACGAAGTACCCTTGGGAAAACTCTTGATGGCTCTCAAAACCGCCTTGGAATCCACAAAGATGGGTTCTGAAGTGATGGCTTCAGTGGGAAGCTCCGGAGGGGAGTCTACTGGATGATTTTCTAACAAGTCTAGGTAAGTCTGTTCTTCCAAGGGTGCGACGCCAGAAGATGACAAAACCCGAATGGCAGCTTCGAAATGCCCTGATTCGATCTTCCTCCGGCAGGCAGAGATGTTGAAACTTACCTGCTTCTTCTCATCCTCTTTCTTCTCGTCTGCATTCTTCGAACCCCACCGAGCCGGCTGTTGCAGTAACATTTTTATTAAAGTGGAACATCCACTCGGCTCCTTCCATACGTTAAGTGCATGAAGTATAGCAGCAGCTTGGAGTCTCTTACGGTTGCCTGATTTCTTCTTTGTCGAACCCTTAGGATGGTAGAGTGACAGGGTACAAATAGGAAGAATAAGTAGACGCAAACAACCTGCAATGGAGTTAGGATTCGCAAAAATACGATCAAGGCAAAACTTAAGTGCTCTCGAAAAGGCGAGACGACACTTGTGGGGGATGCACTTAACAGTAGGAAACTGTCGTTGTAAAACGGCGTTGAGCATATTAGTTGAGAGAAACTCAACAGCACCACTGTCACCAGTACTGTCCGTACTCCCATAACCTATAGCATCCACTACGTTAATGTCCTCAACCCCAGATTGCACCTCAACCTGTAACTCCAAGGGTTTGTCTATTCCATGAATCAGAAAATATGCACCTTCTCCATTGAAAGGTCCTGAGATGAAATCATGTTTCGGCCCCTCATCACGACCCCTACAGTTTTTCGACTAGGCATGAAAATATAGGCAATTACAGCAAAGCCACATGCGCAAACTGCAAAGAACTCTCTCCAGGGCAAGGTACACATTCAGGTCAATACGAATCAGTTTAAGAACATCATTCTTACCACCTTCTGAACAGAGATGCTTGTCGTGAATGTGCTTCAGGAAAGAACCTCTAGCGTATCCTCTACCATGAACACCATCCGACAATTATGGAGACTCTTGAAGGGGCAATGAAGGGTACCGTCGGAAGCTGCTGAGGAGGAAGTAGTCAAGTTGGTCGATAAGGGAGGAGGGGGAAGACGAGGGGTAGACTGCAGGGATGCACGAGAAGAATTACGTGTGAATCTCGGCATGGTAAGGAGAACCGCAGAAAGCTAAACAAAAGAACCCTAAAAGAAAAATGGTATAAAACCCTAGAGTAAAAACCCGGCAGAAAAACCCTAAGCAAAAACTGAGAAAAGAAATCAAAAAGAGGAAAACGATCGGAAAAACAACATAATGGAAACGTGTTAAAAGCAAAATCGAAAACAGAAATGGCCGAACTCATGATGGATCTGAGATTGGGATGATTTCCCAATCAACAATTGAGTCGCCGGAGAAAAACTCATTTTGAGAATACTTGATTCTATGCGTAAAATGAATCAAACTAATAAAATGAAAAAATTATTTTTTTTAGCCTAAAATTTAGTTGATTCTATGCGTGTATCTTAATTTTTTTGTTTTAAAAAATCGCAATGAATCAAACTAATAAATTTAAACATGAATTTCGTAACTACAACTTAATTGACATTTGCTGGGAGCTTTCCTCACTGGATCTTCTCCACCAATTTATTCAACTGCACTATAATTTCATAAAACTCAAATGAGAGAGAGAGATATTATAATAATTATTTATTTTTTTCTTATAATTTTTCTTTTTTCTTTTTTTATTATGTTCAGTTTTAATTATTTATTTTTTTGGTTTCCTTTTTTTTTTAATTATTTTAACTTTTTGGTGTTTTTTTAATTATTTTTTTCAATTTCATTATTTTAATATTATTAAAAAAATTTATTAAATATTTAGTTTTAATTAATTAATTAATTATTTTTTGGTTTTTAAAAGATTTCCTTTAAAAAACAAAATTTAAAATTTTTAATATTATTTTATTTAAATTTTAGCAAATTTTTTTTAATTAAAATTTTTAGTTTCTTTATTTAATTTTAATTTTAATTTTCTTATTTAGTTTTGTATTATTAAATTTATTTTAAAAAATTTAGTTGTTTTTAAAAAAAGTTATATTTTAATGTTTTTTTAATATTTTTTATTTTTATTGTAATTAGATTTTAAAGTTAAAAATGCATTGTTGCATTACATTCATCTTATTTTCATGCCAAACACATTGAACTACACGTAGTTTTAATGCATGACATTGCAACTGCATGTAGTTGGCAACTACATGCATTGCTAATACTGACGTGCCAAACGGACCCTAAGATTCTGAAGGTAACGTCAAATAGTATATGAACTTTAAAACAGAAAAATTCTACAAATCCTAAGTATTTTAACTGAGTTATCAAATATACGAAGAATTTGCAGGATGAATCCCGAAAATTAAAAATTCCATGAGACTATAAATTCTGCGTAATTATGTAATACATAATTACGCAACTAAAACCACCATTAGTGCAAATGGCACAAAAAGAACAACATTCAACCAAATAAAGAAAGAAGAAAGAAATTATTAATATTTTTGAAATGTGAGTCTCCCCTTTTGAAATAGCAAGAAAACATAATTTAAGAATAAAACTCCCCCACGGTGTACCAAAAGTAAATTCCAGCCGTTTCTATTAAATAGAAAAAACAGATCTAACCAGCACAAATAAAACCCTAAACTTAACGGACTAGATTTAAATCTCTCTTAACCTTATAAGAAGAATAGTTGTCCTCCATTTCATTCTTCCTCCATCTGTGGTGAAAGAAAAAAATCCGAACCTCTAACCCTAAGAGTCAACAGCAAACAGATCTCTGCCATGTTCCATAGATGGAAACAAAAACATCAGCCCACAACAACGTCTTTCCATCACTATGATTTCTCCTCTCAAGAAACTTTAATAGTGATTCTTCCTTCTTTCCCAATTGTTTTCTGTGGTTCATCACAAGATGTTCTTAATTGCTCCTTCGCCTGAAAATCTTGGTATGTTATGGGATTTTTCTGATGTAATTTTTTCCTTTGTATGCGAAATCTGAAAAGCAAGTTTGTATGTCAAAATTTCAGAGTAATTTAAGTTGTTATTTGTATCTATGGCTTGTAATTCATTCTGGTCTCTCAATAGTTTAGTGGATTCAGTATTTTACTCTGTCCTTTTGCAAGTCAAATGCAATTTTGCAATCAATTATATTTCAATAATTAGCTTCTTCATTTATCCAATTATCTGTTAATATGTCAAATAGTTTTCTGTTAATTATTTAAGACATGCAAGATTTGGATCTTTATTTAGTTACAACTTCGTAAACAGAAGTTTGATGCTTCACATGGATCTTTTTGCAAACCAATGGCTCCATACTCATGAAATTCGTATATCATCTGTCTGCCTCCCCTCTGGGGTTCAAGTCTTCCAAGAAACCTCCTGCATATGAGTGGAAATCTTGGGAAATATCTGCCTACGGAATCCAGACTACCGTTAATTTTGGTTTTCGGAAAGACTAGCTATTACGAACAGACGAAGATGAAGATCTACTACAAGTCTTAGTTAAGCCTAAGAAAAGGTTGATTCGGATTCCATTATTTGCAAGCGAAACTGAGAGTTGGTCGCAGGTGGTTTTACACTGAAGTCATAATACCCTGTAATTTTTGTCACCAACTAGGATACATAATACCTTGTAATTTTTGTCACCAACTAGGATAAGTAATCCTTGTTATAGCTCTAGAAATAATGCATTCACTTATGGTTTGGTGGTTTTCCCAGAGTAGCTTAGAAAATTTTCAGCACTTGAAAAGACTCTTCTCTATTGGATTTCCCTCAATTGAATATCTTTTCGAGGACTCCATCTACCCAGAAGAAAAATGTATCCTAACAACAAAACGTATTCACACTTGAAAGGCAAACTCACTTTTCCATTCAATTCAATCTTTTCCCCTTCTCCATTTACTTCCAGAGGAAGAAAGTCCATCCCTTCATCATTTGCCACTTCAAAAATAGCATAATGGTGGTGCTGGTGAGGGTACCGGCGGTTAAATCCTCCAGGTTATTTACTTGACCTCCGGCAATTTCCATCAATTACACATTTGACATTACACATGTAGCGTCAGCAGTGAAGGGCATAATTCTGATGCCAGCAAAAATCTCTTGTTCCTTTACTGCCCCACCAACTATTTCCTTCATTCCTCATTTGACGTTTCACCATGCATCAGTAACAAACAGGTGTTATGGTTGTGGCGTCTCCTCCGGCGGCTTAGACGCGCTTAGGCATGAGGTAAAGGGATTGGCACCTTGCTTCGCTAGAGATTAGTGAGCCAATTGTCTTGGAAAACCCTGACGAGGATATGGTGGGGAGTCTATAAAGAAACGAGTTTGTGGGGGTTGTAGGCATGACAATTGACAATAATCCGCATCTTGATTAGGATCTTTTACCAGTTGATGCTGAAAGTGCTGATTTGAATGGGATGGGAGAGACTGGTGTGGTAGCAGCAACAACTTTTTCTAAACCTTAGGAATGAACTAACACTAGAAGGTTTAGGAGGGCATGAAAGAAAGAGGTACGTGCCACATGAATTCATTTGGTATGCTTGATATCGAACCTAAAAACACGGGTACTGGCGATAGTGAGCTGATGTAAATGAATACGAAAATGACATGGAGGCTAAGACTCTACAACTACAAGTAGGGGCAAGTCTGAAGGTAAACTCTCTTGAAGAATAACCCAGTACTACGTACAATTCCGTTGACTAATGCACAATAGATAGGTAGACTAGTGAAGGCCAGTGCCTTACATGGTGTAAAGAAGGCCGCCGGTAAAGATGGTGAAGTAGAAAAATATAGAATTCCAATTCGAAAATGTTACTATTGATAAAAAGGAATGATAGAAGTAGATGTATATCTTGTGCAGGTAGAAAGACTTGGTGGAAATGACAGAAAAATAACACTCGACCAAAGAACAAAAAGTGGAGCAAATTTGGGGCTCTGGTCTGGTTGGAGCTTCAAAGGCGTAAGAAGAAAGAAATGCACAATTATTATTGAAATAGCGAGACAACATACTAATATAACTGAAAAGGGAACTCGCAAGACTAGATTGAAATGCAATGATAACACGTGTGAAGAATGTGTGATTTTATATCTTTCCACGTGAATAAAAAACATCCCACCCATTGTATAGTAGTGAAATAAGATCAAAATTTAACCCTAAAATGAACGGGTTGGATCTTGATCTCTAAACCCTAAAAGAAGAAAAGTTTGTCCTCAATTTTACTCCTCCACCTCCGTCTGTCTGGTGAAAGGAAAAATCCGAACTCTAGCGAATGAACAACATCTTTCCCTCATCACAATGATTTCTCCTCTCAGACAACTTTGATTTTTTGAAAAAATCAACCAACAAATAGATCTCTATCATGTTCTTCTTCTTCAGCCGAATGAACAACATCTTTCCCTCATCACAATGATTTCTCCTCTCAGACAACTTTGATTTTTTGAATACGAGATCCCCCATTGACTCATACCTAATATTGAGATTTTTTGAATAATCAAATGAGGCATTTTTGTAAGATCCTCATTGTCTATCCAAACTTCTCTGCTTGTAGTGGGTGAGTGGTTTCTTACAAGATGTTTTTCTTAAAATGGTTTAAGTTAAACATGTTGAATCTCCTTCTTGAAAATGTTTGTATGTTTTAGCAAAAGACTTGGATGACTTCAACTCATCAATCTTTTTCTTATCTTTTACAACAATAAGCATGTCATCAACATATAGCAAAAGAGTGTCTGGAGATTCAATATCTTCAAGATTATGTTAATTAATGCTTGATCTTCTCAACTCAGCTTAAGTTGTTGTTGCTGCCACTTCTTGCTCAACATCACCTTGGAACATCAGCTTCATCTTCATTGCCATTACCATCAACATCATCATGTTGTTCAAGAGTAGGAACAAATGGAGATGCATCTCAATCTTCTGAAAAATTGTCTCGGTCTTCAAGTTTGTCGTCAAGCTTTGATCTCCGATCTTTTGGGATATCTAAAATATTTATGACATTATGTGCTCTTGCAATACACTTCAAGTGGCCCAATGTACTCTTTGTTGTTGTCTTGATTGCATATGACCAAACCTTCCTCAAGCATCATCTATGAAATCAAGTGTTTTGACCCTCCGAATAAATGAGGCAGATCCTCATTGTCTATCCAAACTTCTCTGGTGTGGGTGGATCTTCAAAGTGCTCAGTGGTTTCTTACAAGATGTTTTTCTAATTAAACTGCCTCCTTCACTTGAAAATGTCTGGAGATTCAATATCTTCTTATGTTAATTAATGCTTGTATGCTAGATGTGAAAAGCAAGTTTGTATCTAAAATATTTAGAGTAATTTAAGTTGTTGTTTGCATCTACGGTTTGTAATTCATTCCGGTGATCTCTGGATTGTTTCGGTGGATTCAGTTCTTTACTTTGTCCTTTTGCAAATCTAATGCATCCCTGCAGTTAATTGTATCCGATAATTAGGTTCTTCATTTATCAATTAAGGTTTAGCTAGCTCTTAATTTTTTTAAGAAATGCAAAATTTGGAGCCAAAATAGTCAAGAGCGTGGTATACAGCTGATTTAACTAAAGCTGGAGACCTGATCTTTTTGTTTGCTATCTTACAGAGGATAAAAATCCTCGAGAATGGCATATTTGACATATCAGAATCCTTTGGTTAATCTTATATTTGTTCATACAGAGACGAGATTCCTGCACGGTTGGGCTTGGGCATGTAGTGTTTCTCTAAATCAAAGAATCACCAGAGTCTTGCAATAACGGCCTTGATAGGGAAGAGTTAAGGATATCTGAGGATTGTGTGTTTTCCGCAGAAAATAAAAATTAAACGAATTTGAAACATCTTGTATTTCCAGGAATCTTTGGACCAAGAGGTTTAAAAAGACTTGCTTCCTGTTGAGATAATTCAAAGCCTAACGACAATACTCAGTGAGTGGAGCACAAATGTGTTAACAGGATGGAAACCGTTAAAACATCTCCAATACCTTCCCAACCTTGAGGAACTGGATATTCGATACCTTCCCAATGCTGGAGCCTGGAGCTTTTTAGTCACAATATGTTGCTAGCGATTTACCTGAGGTCTTTTCCTGTTCCCAGTCAACTTGAACACCTCACAGATTTAAGAGAATTATCAATTAGAAATACTGCAGTGTATTGGATTAGAAAATTTTCATCACTTAAAAGAGTATCTGTGCTGGATTTTCAAGGACTTCACCTACCCACAACAAAATGTATTCACACTAAGAACAAAATGTATTCACACATGAAAGGCAAACTCACTTTCCCTCGGCTTCTGTCATGTCTTCTTCGCTTGCATTCAATTCAAAATTTTCCCCTTCTCCATTTACTTCCAAAGGAAGAAAGTTCATCCCTTCATCATTTGCCACTTCAACAATAGCATCAGTAGCGATGGTGGTGGTGGTACTGAAAGCCTCCTGGTTATTTACCTTCCCACCGACAATTTCCATCAATTCCTCATTTAACATTTCACATGTAGCATCAGCAATGAAAGGCATAGTTCTGATGTCAGCTTCCTTCACTTCCCCGCCAACTCTTTCCTTCACTTTCTCACTTGACATTTCACCAGTAGCATCAGTAACAGGTGTCATGGTTGTGGCAGAGGCTTGTTCATTTACTTCCCCACCAATGTTTTCCGTCACTTCCACGTCTGGCATTTCACTAGTTGCAGCAGTAATGGCTGTGATGCTTGTGGTGGTAGTTCTGATGCCGGCAAGAATCTCTTGTTCCTTTACTTCCCCACCAACTCTTTCCTTCACTTCCTCATTTGACGTTTCACCAGTAGCATCAGTAACAGGTGTCATGGTTGTGGCGTCGGCTAAAGCCTCTTGTTCATTTGCTTCCCCACCAACATTTATCATCACTTCGTCGTCTGACATTTCACTAGTAGCAGCAGTAATGGCAGTGATGGTTGTGGTAATAGTGGTTGAAGGCTCTCTTTTTTCATCAACTTCCCCATCAATATCGTTCATCACTATCTCATTTGACATTTCAACTGTAGCATCAGTAATTGCAGCGATGGTTGTGGTGGTGGCTGGAGTGTCCTCTTTCCGATAAACATTTTCTGTTGCCTCCTCATTTACAACATCAACTTCTGCTTTGCCAATATTAGCCTCAGAGGCTTGAACAGCGTGAACATCTTGCTCTACAACCCGCAGTCGAGCCATGTGTTTTTTGCCCTTCTCATGACTGACAAAAATTTTCTCAGTCCTGCACCCTACCTGGCATTGTTCACACCAATATTTGAACTGTTTCTTGAAATCTTCTGTCTTCTGCATTATCACTGCCTTCACACTTTTCCTAAAGTCCAGTTTAACATCCTCCTTATCTTGCTTCAATGTCTGAATCTGAGCCATGTGTTTTTTTCCCTTTTCATGGACAGCCATATTAATTGCACTCCGGCACCCTATTTGACAATGTTCACACCAGAATTTAAAAAATTTCTTTACATCTTCAGGATTCTGATTTTTCTGCAGTATTGCTTCCCCACTATTCTCTGACTTCATAGCTTTCGCTGGCATTGTCCCACCAACTGGATTGAACCTGCTATTAATCTTTGACCCCTCTGGCTTCTCCGGCAATGTTATGGAGCCCTCAATGTGCACTTTCCCGCCAATTGGATTGCACCTACTATCGATCTTTGGCTTCTCTGCAAATGTAAGGGAGCTCTCAATACCCTTGTTCTCTACTCCCTTCATATTTAGTTCGGCCTCATCGTCTTCATCTTCCTCACCTTGGAGATGGTCATTCTGCTTATGCTCATTTGCAGCTTCGTCTATGTCATTCATCTTCACCGCTGGAATCTTTTTTCCCTCGTCACCTAATACTGAACTGCTACTGGCATTTGCAAGGTCTAGTTCATCACTGTGCTTCGACACACCAGAGCCTTCAATCTCCAAACTTATTGCTCCCTTTGGTCTCATCAGTCCAAGTTCTCTGGCCTTGTGCTTTCTACCTTGTAGGTGGGCGTCCAGACCCTTCTCACTGGTGGCGCTTACCTTACAGAGAGCACAGCTCCATTCCTTCTGAGGCTTCTTCTTCGAACAACATAAAGCAAACCCATTAACTCCAATAGCAGTAATTTTTCTCTTGATCCCAGTAATGCTGGGGATTGCCGGCTTAAGCTGCAATGGAACAGTCATGGACAGCCTTATCAGGGATTCTACATGGAATAACTGTTATCTGATGAATGGTAATAGTCATTACAACTTTTTCTGTGTCAACGACACCATTGATTTAACTAAAACATCATATTTACCTGGCCTTACTTTTAGGTGCAATCACATTTGAGTACTCTCAGTCTATAGCAAGAGTAAAGCGATTTTAAAAAGAAAGTTTCTCTTCTGGAATTAGTATGTACTTTGTGTTTGAAACCGTACTTAATAGACAAACCAAGGGAGAAAAAAAAAACACCCAGATCGCAGGTTTCCAGCAATATGATTCGGAGATGAACATGCTTAAATTGTAAAAACAACACTGAACGCTTCCTAGCCAACGGATCATCACGCAGCATACCATAAGGTTGTATTTATTAGAAAGAATAATGGCCTTGCATATTAGCCATTGCCAGTACATAGTCAGGGACAAAAAGAACTCAAACAAAAAGAGGTCAAACACATTTTTTAAGAAATATTAAGAAAAGAATGAACACGTTTTTGTTCTTTCTTACACAGTTAATTGAACAGGATGGTTAGAGCCACAAAGCTATTGCAGAAGGAAGCTTGAGGTGCATCTAGCATAACTCTTATGGACAAACATACACCATTTTATTCCATGAAATAAAACTTTACTGCGTACCTAAAAGTTATCAGTGGAAAGCTTAAGTGTAGTTCTTGGTCATCAACTACCCACCACGGATGAAAACCACAACTAACAGTTCTACTTGTACAAATTCGCAACACACTTTAGGTTCTAATAAACAAAATGTCACCCCTTATATGCAGCTGGCCAGCATGAATACATGACACTGCAAACCCAAAGTGGCATGATGTTGATCACATCCCTAATTTGTCTAGCAAAAATGTTTAAAATAGCAGTACCCTACCTAGAGTAACCTCTTTAGAGAAAACAAAATGAATGTGGACTGCAAGGGTGTAATTTCAATGAAGCCTCTTCTGGTAAGTTGGGTTTTATTCCTTTTGTCTATTATATTTATACCCTTAACATTTCGCCTAGTCTGTTAAGTCATACCAGTCTAGGCGAAATGTTAATGATTCAATAGACAAAAGGAACAAAACCTCACCAACCAGATGATGCTTCATCGCAACTACACCTTCGAAGCCCGGTATGACATTCTAGACTAGGCACAATGTTGACGGTTTAATAGACAAGGAGCAAAAACCCCACTATATCATGACAGAATTAAGGAGCAAAGATGACTTTCATCTAAGCAAATCAGTATATATGAGATTCAACTTCTTCAATTTTTTGTGGCCCTCTTCCTATGCACTTACATGGTACTCAAACCATCAGCAGAATACCATGTAAGTGTAGGTGTCTAATATGCAAGGGGATGAGATGAGACTCAAGTTAATCTAACATACTAACTGAGAAGAGAAACTGAAAGCTGCAATGACGAAATTGATTCAAACGTCTCGAAATAACCCCAAAATTCTTTAAAATTGATTATTTAGAAGTTAGCAGCATAATCATATTTTGATCACATTTTCTTACATTACCCAATCTGGAAATTTTTTAAATCCAATTTCATAAGATTCTGGTTTGAATATTTACTACTTCAAGCAAATACAGTGTAGCTTTCTAGAATCCCAAATAGGAAAATCGTAATCATCATAATCATTTCAACAAACACCAGATTGAATTAAATCAAAATCGGAACAATGAAGGGGAAAAAAATTCAATCAATTTTACTTAAAATGTAAAACGAATTCGTCTTACCAACCTCAGTGATTTTAACCGCATCAGGATGCCGCTGAAATGGCAACCTGCCAAAGCTTCCAACTTCAGGTTGTAATGAGATAGAAAATCTGTCCTGTAACCTAGAAGAAGAAGCATCAACGACTTGATTATTAAGATTGTTATCCAAAGAATTACAAAGTAATGGAAACCCTAATTGTGTCTCCATAGCCATTTCTCTTCTAACTTCAGCTTCTAATTCACGTCTACGGATAAGTTCAGCTGCAATTATCTCTTCACGAATTCTTCTTTTTTCAATTTCCCTTTGAATTTCTTCTTCTCTAACAGGATTTGAATCACTAAAGAAATCTCTTCTTATGATTCCATTGTTGAAATAACCAGCTGGAAAACAAACAAAACATGCAACAACAAATTAGTTTCAAGAAATCAAATCAAGGTTTTGTTTTGATTTAGTGAATCATACCTCGCATTGCTTGTTCTGTGAAATAATTATTGTTATGGGAATTGGGGGGAAAGAAATACGGAGGAGACGGAGCATTTCTGTTTTCAGGCGGGAATCTGAAATCCATGGAGATTACAGTGATGGAAGCAGAGAAGGAGAATGAGGGCTAGGGTTTAAGATTTCGACATAAACGAAGAGGAAAGGCTCAAAGAGAGAGAGAGAAAGGAATTGGGAACTGTAACGCACTGCGGTGTGGGGTTTCCCTGTTTTCCTTTTCAAAAATGCTGGGTTCACCGAAGTTTTACACTTCGTTTTCTCCCGTGCTCTAATAGAAGTGGCCCGTGCTAAACTACACGGGTGGTCGGGCCCATTTTCTCTATTACAGCTACGGTGCAGAGCGAAGTAAAAACTTTAGTCGATCTACAATGGTTGTTTCCTTTTTACCATTTGTTAACTTGTATCCCGATATATACGTTAGGGACTAGTAAACAACTAATATTTTGCATTGATTTCGTATTTTCGTATTGCAGTTAGTGTAGCTTGTATAGAACAAATCAAAACATGTTATTTTCGGTATTGTCCTTCTAATAATTATATAGAAGTTTGGATTTAATCATTAATTAAGGTGGAATGCTTCAAAAAAAAAAAATACAGTGGGACCTGAAGTATTTTAGCCAACGTGTACCCGTCCTCACTGATCATTCATTCCCTATATGATTGCAATGTGAAAATTCTCTCTCGTCTTTTCTCCTCGGCGGAATTGGATATTCGGATTTTTCCCCTACATTTTTAAGGAAATCCAGATTGCTCATGATTACAATAAGACTTTAGTTCACGTATTTTCTCCGAACAACTTTGATTTTCAATTAAATGAGAGTTTTTTTCTTTTCTTTTTTCATGTTTCCACAAGTGCCGGTAATGGTTTCTTACCTTTCTAATCTTGATTAATAAACATCATCTTGATGTTGATGATGATAATGTTTTTGAATGCAAATCAATTGGCCGAGGAAAAAAAAATGTTGAATCAGATTATATATGAAGAGATGAACACAAAATTGAGTTTCATTGAAAGTGGCACCATGGAGAGTAAAATTCTCAAACAGGGTAAAAATAAGGTTGAAAGATTATGTGCTATTTAGGTGACACGCGTATTTGATCAATTTCATAAAAGAGACACTAAAGTTTTGTCTTTCACTTGTTGTGATCGACTAGAAGAAGAAGATTCATTTATATAGTAATGATACAATACTATATTTACATCAAAGAATTAAAAATTATTTCTATAAAAATGTCAAAAGAAAGTAATTTATATTGACTAAAATATACAATGAATCAATCACGTAACTCTTCTTTCCCTCTTTAATTTGTTGACTCAGTGTAGTGATTGATTCAAATTTCTTTTATTTACTTTCCATATTAAGACTAGTGATTGGTGGCGTTGATTGTGGGCATGAGGATTTGGTGATGATATTATTACCCCCCCTCAGGTTGGAGCAGGAGGTGAAAGTTGCCGAATGCCCAACTTGCTTACTAAACGTCGAAATTGGTCAGCTCCAAGTGGTTTGGTGAAGATGTCAGCGAGCTGGCCGGAAGATCGAATGTAAGAAGTAGTAATGAGTTTGGACTGAATCTTCTCATGAATAAAGTGGCAGTCTACCTCAATATGTTTCGTACGTTCATGGAAAACCGGATTTTCAGCTATATGAATGGCTGCTTGACTATCACAATACACGGTGATTGGTTGAGAGAATAAAATTCCGAAGTCTTTGAATAAAAAATGCAGCCACTGTAGTTCAGCCGCTAAATTAGATAATGCTCGATATTCAGCTTCAGCGGAAGACTTAGATACAGTAGGTTGTTTCTTGGATTTCCAAGAAATGGGGCTATTGTCGAGCATCGTGAAATAACCCGTGGTTGAGCGTCGAGTAGTTGGACAACCCGCCCAGTCAAAATCAGTAAATCCCTTAAGATGAAGGGAACTACTGGAAGAGAGAAAAAGGCCATGACCAATGGAGCCTTTTAAGTAACGAAGAATGCGCGTGACATCATCCATGTGAGCACTACGTGCATCTTGCATAAATTGACTAAGATAATTCGCAGCATATGTGATATCTGGACGAGTAATTGTGAGATAAAGAAGCCGTCCTATGAGTCGTCGATAGATACTAGGATCTGGGAGAGGATTTTCATCTGTAGTGAGTAATTTAAGATGTTGTTCCATGGGGAACGGTGAAGGATGACAACCAGTTTGGACATAATCACGTAGAATGTCTAGGACGTATTTGCGTTGGCAAAGAAAAATTACAGAATGGGAACGAGAAACTTCAATTCCCAGGAAATATTGAAGTTTTCCCAAGTCTTTGATAGAAAAGTGAGATTCAAGACGTGTTTTGAGAGAATTAATGAAAGATGGATCATTACCGGCAAAGATAATATCATCGACATATACTAGAACAAATACGGTAAGAGAACCATGAATGTAACTAAAAAGAGAATAATCAGCCAAAGATTGTTGAAATCCTTCCGCTTTGAGGGTCGTAGAAAATTTTGCAAACCATTGGCGGGAAGCTTGCTTGAGGCCATAAAGAGATTTATTTAAACGACATACAAGGGATTTTTCGGGTGCTAAAAAACCAGGTGGAAGGGACGTATATACTTCCTCATCAAGATCACCTTGAAGAAATGCATTATTTACATCTAATTGGTGAAGACTCCAACCTTTTATGGAGGCAATAGATAATAAGACACGTACTTTCACTAGTTTAGCAACAGGGGAAAAAGTATCATGATAATCAATTCCTTCGATTTGGGTATAACCCTTCGCAACTAATCTGGCTTTGTATCTTTCGATACTGCCATCGGATTTATATTTAATACGATATACCCATTTGCATCCAGTGAGTGATTTTCCAGGAGGCAAACGAGTGAGAATCCATGTTTTATTTTGTTCCAAAGCTGTAATTTCCTTCGCCATGGCATCTCGCCATAGTTCGGATTTCATAGCTTAGGTGAAAGAAGACGGTTCGTCATGACTGACAACTTGAGTAAGGAAAGCCTTGTGATGAGGCTTAAATTCATCATAAGAAATATAATTCGTAAGAGGATAATCACATGAAGATTTACACTCTTGTGTTGTGCAAATAAAATCTTTTAGATAAGAAGGGGGATTACGATTGCGGGTTGGTCGAGGAGAAGGAGGTTCCGCAACGTCTTCATTTGAAGAAGTAGGTGAAGAGAGAATACTTGTTTCTTGTGAAGAAGGTGTATGTTCTCCATTCATGTTAAAAACTGGACTAGTTGATGATTGACAACTGGATCCTTCATGATTAGGAAGATCTTTTGAGGTTGAAGATGGATTTTCCGTAGAGGTATGAGATATATTTGGAGGATTTTGTGAAGTGTTATACTCATCGTCCCGATAAGATGAGAAGTCCTCAAATGTAAAATCATTGAGTGATGGCGGTGGACTTATTAATTGAGATTGAAAAGGAAAAATATCCTCATGAAATGTCACATCTCGTGATGTGTATTTTCTTTTTGATTCAAGATCAAAAATTAGATATCCTTTTTGACCATAAGGATAACCCAAAAATATGCCGGGCAAAGCTCGACTATCAAATTTGTGTTTGATATGAATATTTCGGGCAAAACATAAACATCCAAACACGCGAAAGTGTTTGTATTCTGGAACTTTACCAAATAAAAGTTCATGAGGAGATTTATTGTCGAGTGCAAGTGATGGAAGCTTATTAATGATGTAAGCGGATGTTAAAATAGCTTCACCTCAGAATTCTAAAGGTAGGTTAGCATGAAATCTAATAGCCCTAGCAACATTTAGAAGATGGCGGTGTTTACGTTCTACTACGCCATTTTGTTGGGGTGTTGAAACACAACTTCTTTGATGCAAAATGCCTTTAGAACTAAACCAATCTTGGAGTTCCTTTTTGAGAAATTCAGTTCCATTGTCGGAACGAAAAGTTTGGAGTTGTGGAATGAATAAGCCACCATTGCCAGATGACACAGTTGATATTTGATGTCCGTATTGTGTAATGGTGGAATTAAAAAAATAATTTAAGTACTTAAGAGAAAGGTCCCCAAATATCACTATGTATCAATTGAAATGGACGAATAGATTTTGTAGTACTTAAATTATATTTCATTCTTGATTGTTTTTCATGTGGGAAGATTTCACATTTATAATTGACATTTGATGAAATATAAGAGACATTTTTAACTAGGAATTTAATGCGATCTAAACTAGCGTGGCCCAATCGCCAGTGCCAAACATCATATGGATTATTCTTAGAGACAAATAAACTAGTTGGAGAACTTGTAGGCCTAAGATAATAAAGTCCTCCATATAAGTCACCTTTAACAATTGGCGCCATCGTCGACAGGTCCTGAAAAGTACAACATTGTTGTGAGAAGGTGATTGAACAATGAGTTGATTTTGTCAACTGAGATATAGAGATTAGATTGAATTTGAACCGCGGTATATGATAGACCTCAATTAATTTAAAATTAGGAGAAAAGGAGATGATACCAATATTTTGTACCGGGATAAGAGTACCATCTGGTATTCGTACAGATAAATTTGTTGGAGCAGAATGATATGATAAAAATAAACTAAGATCATTACAAATATTATGCGATGCACCACTATCAATAACCCAAGTGAAGTTATTATTATTACCTTCAATATTTGCACTAGGAACCATTGAAGCAGATTTCTTTGAAGCAATGAATTCCTTTAAGAGATTACGTTCTTCATGTGTGAAATCCATGGAAAATGGATCGGTTTCCGATGATGATGTTGCAGCGGAGGCATTAATCGCACCATGGTTATGAGAATGTTCTTGGCGTTCATGATGTTGTTGACTCTTATTTTTGTTTGGGTACCCATGGATTTCCAAGCATTGGTGAGCCCAATGACCATGTTTGTTACAGTGATCATAAAATGGTCGGCCACGTTTGTTTGATTTTCCAAAACATGGTGCTTGACGGTGGACTTGAAGAGCAGCAGATTCAATGGTTGGATTAATAACAGAATGAAGATCTTGTTGGATTTCCTCTTGTCGAACCAAGTTGTAAATATCATCATGAGAAGGAAATGGTTTGATCATCAAAATTTGACTGCAAATAGCTGAATAACGTTCATTCAAGCCTTGGAGAAACTCCATTGCTCGGTTGCGATCTTGAATTTCAATGATGTTTTTGACAGCATTGCATATGCATATTTCCACGGGAGTGATGGAATCTAACTCATCCCATAGAGCTTTGAGTTGAGTATGATAGGTTGTTATATCCTTGTTTTCTTATTTCAACAAAGAGATTGAATGTTTCAATTTGTATATCTGCGGTGCATTCGACTGACCAAACCGTTTTTTTAGGTTGGCCCAAATATCAGCAGCAGTTTTGAAATATGAGAGAGTACACTTGATTTTTTCAGCGCTAGAATTCATGATCCAAATACTAACGAGATCATTGCATCTCTGCCATTTATACAATTTCGCAGGATCAGAAGGTTGTGGAATAGAACCATTAATATAACCAAGTTTATCTTTAGCATTGAGGGCCATGCTAAAGCCTCTTACCCAGGTGGTGTAGTTATCACCGGTAGGTAAGGGTGAATATAGAACCAGTGTAGGACTATCAGATGGATAAATGTGATAAGGATCATTTTCTTGTTGATTTTCAGTATCCATAGACATGGTTTCATCAGATGGTGTGGTTTCAGTGATTGGAGTATGAGGTGGTGTTCGATCGCCCATGATGATGAAGGGGAATAAGACAACAGAGAAGGGATTTTTATTTTATTTTTGGCTAGACTGATACCATCATAAAATGGACACTAACGTTTTGTCTTTCACTTGTTGTGATCGACTAGAAGAAAAAGATTCATTTATATAGTAATGATACAATACTATATTTACATCAAAGAATTAAAAATTATTTCTATAAAAATGTCAAAAGAAAGTAACTTATATTAACTAAAATGTACAATGAATCAATCACGTAACTCTTCTTTCCCTCTTTAATTTGTTGACTCATAGTAGTGATTGATTCAAATTTCTTTTATTTACTTTCCATATTAAGACTAGTGATTGGTGGCATTGATTGTGGGCATGAGGATTTGATGAAGATATTATTACAATTAGTTAATGAAGATTGATTCTACTAATTTTCTACTTTGGTTCATGTGACGATTATCATACTAAGAAGTAAGAAGATGAACAATTAGTGAAGACGAAGAAGGAGACGTAGAAAGGAAGAGTCTGATGGAGAAAACTAGGTCAGGGAAGAGATATTTGGGTGGGGACAGTGGAGCACGTGTACAAAAAATCCTAATACAACGCATTATCAATTAATATGGGGAAATAATATTTAACGGTCATTAATAAGTAAGGACAGAACAGGAATTTTCTTTTCATCGGTAAATAAAACTTAAGTTACCGATATATTAGCACTTTCAATGAATAATTCGCAAATCCAAGATGAATAATAGAGTAATTAATATATCTTATCCTCTATACCGGGATACAAGTTAACATGACCCAAAAAGAAATTGTTAAAGAGTGGCCTAGTTAGAGCACTCCAATGGTCCATATATCTTGCAGGTCAAGTGGATGGTCAAAATTAATATATTGTAATGGATAACGTGACTTTTCGAGACAACTAAATTTGAGTATTTGACCATTGCAGTTTGATCCGACCGGCGAAGATTGACTCGGCCTTGGCTCGACAACGATAATATTTTAACATAAAAACGACCACATTTCTACATCTATAAATCCAACTCAATTTCCATCTTCTCTACTCACAAAAGTTTCATTCTTATCTACATTGTTTAGAGAAAATTCTTTTCTTCTTTACATAATTTAAGCACAATTTCAATCTTCTCTGCATCTTTTTGACACAAATTCAATTTTCTCTATATATTTTTTAAATACAAATTTAACTCTCATTTAATAACCATGCCTCCTCGATCTCAAGATATTTGTCGACAAAAAAATAGAAAACCACCTAAAAAATAAACACAATCAAGTTATACCGGGGTGACGAGAAGATTCGGAGGAAGATAACAATACCCGTCTACTGTCATGTCTAGTGAAGGTCATTTGTACACAAATATAGAGCGAGATATATCGTTCTCTACATAAAGCAAGAGGTGGTTGCAGTGGCGGAGCTAGACTTTCCAACCTAGGGGACAAATATATATAGAGGAAGATAACACTAAATTATTTTAGGGTCTTTTGTGACAAAAAATACAGAACTTTCCTCAAGACTCCACAAAATATCAACACTTCATAGAACCTTATACCTAGTGCTAGAATTTGTTGTAGAAAATTTTGAAATGTATGTAAAAAGTTACACAAATGAAGTAAAAAGAAGGGTAATTTTCTTTACGGACCGAGAAAACTGATTATGGCAAAACCGCCTGACTCAGTTTTTTTGTATGGGTCTCACTGGGCCTCGTGGAAGCCAGCAGGGAGCCGGCATGTGTGAGAGAAAAGAGGAGCGTGATTTTTTTCCTCGATTTTATCGTTCTCCGTAAAGAATTTGCAAAAAGAAATTGTTAAAGAGTGGCCAAGTTTGGCGGGCTAGTTGAATGGTTAAAGTTAGTTTCACAAAGTGGATAATGGACTTTTCGAGACAACTAAATTCGACCGTTGCATTTTGATCCGACCGGTCCAAATTGACTCGGGCCTCGACTCCAACTGAACCGAGACACGGATCCAAATGATTGGCTCGACAACGGTAATATTTCAACAACATAAAAACAACCACATTTCTACATCTATAAATTCAACTCAATTTCCATCTTCTCTACTCAAACCAGTTTCATTCTTATCTACATTGTTTAGAGAAAATTCTTTTCTTCTCTACATTATTTAAGAACAATTTCAAACTTCTCTGCAACTTTTCGACACAAATTCAATTTTATTTATATATTTTAAATACAAATTTAATGCTCATTTAGTTACCATGCCTCCTCGATCTCAAGATATTAGTCGACAAAGAGATAGAAAACCATCTAAAAATAAATACAGTCAAGTTCTACCAGGGAGATGAGAAGATTTAGAGGAAGATAACAATGCCCGTCCAATGTCGTGTCTAGAATGAGCAACCAGTGAAGGTCATTTTTCCACAAAAACAGAGCGGGATAGTTCTCTACAGAAAGCAAGAGGTGGTTGGTACAAAATTCATAAAGTATATGAAAAACTTCCTCGTGGTGTTAAAGTTATTGTCATAGATTTTCTTGGATTACTTTGTACCATGTACAAGCATATAAAAATTCACCCAAACCGGTGAGTATATCTATGGAGCGTTGGTAGTATATATACTACACACAATTTTCATTTTCATGACTTCGAAATAGGTATGTCATATGTTTTGATTTATATTCTTTATGCAATCAATATGAAGACCATAAATGAAATGAACAAATTGAAAGAAAAAAAATCCAGGCATAACACCATTAGATTAATATTTCCTACTTGGGATACCTTCTGGGAGGGAGACGATGTTCCATTTGACCAATATAGTTTGTTGGAAGAAAAGCGATACAAAGATGCACTCCCGTTGTACTTTCGCGTAACAACAGAAAAAAATCATATATCTTTAAAAAAATGTGGAATTCCTAATTCATGTCTAAAGGAATTTATATTCATCCAATTGCATGGTAATGATCCTAATTCGGGGGAGTATGACCCTGCTAATGATACACAAATTGCTAAGGAATTTATTTTATGGATACTTGGTTTATGTTTTTTCCCAAATTCAAACTCAAGTACTCAAGTGGGGTGGCTAGAGGTGGTGCAAGACACGGAAAATCTTCCGCTTATGATTGGGGGTCTGGTATATTAGTCGAATTGTACATTTTTCTCCGTCTTGCATGTTGTGTGGCATCAAACATTGAAGGTTATTGGGGCATCCTTGAGATAAATATGCCAATACATTCCTTTGGCTTTAAATTAGTGTACAAATATCTAGTAAGTTAGACTAAATAGAGTTTACTTTCCTTTATATATGCTTTACTCCGGCTCTGGTGGTATGTATGTTTCAACCTTAGTATGCCAAGACTTTATGACTACACGAAGAAATATTGGCCAATGATAATGAGGAATGAAGTGATAATTGGAAGCCAAAACATCAAAAGTATGAGCGAGATAAACATTCATGTGTGGAGATTTCAAATGTCGATTAGGAACAAATATAATGTTATTTGAAGGACGTATTTGGATTTTGAAGAATACAACACTGATGTTGTCGGAATAATCTTAGACTTTTCACTCCAACGCATGGTTGTACAGTCTTTTTAGTGATATTGGTATTTATTTTTTGGGGGAGAGATGTGTAAGATAGATAATCGGAACATTCGCGTATACCTACTGCCTACGGGTCGAAAAAAGTAGACCATCAGCTGAATACCATGTAAGTGTAGGTCTCCAATATGCAAGGGGATGAGATGATACTCACGCTAATCTAACATACTAACTGAGTAGAGAAACTGGAAAATGCAATGATGAAAATGATTCAAACGCTTCGAACAATCTCTAAATTCTTTAATTTTGTTCATTTAGAAAGTAGAGGAGTCTTATAGAATGCCTGGTCGAAACATGAAATTTCTTTCAGGCAGAGATATATTTTCAAAATGAAAACATAGAGTTTGAACTTGAAAAGATAGGAATATTTAGAACAAAACAAAAACCGAAAGGAAAAAAGAAAACACTACATTACCCAATATGGAAAAAATTTAAATCACTCTTCATAAAATTCTAGTTTGAATTTTTACTACTTCAAGCAAATACAATGTAGCTTTCTACAATCTTTTTTTTTGGATTTTTTGATTGGCTCTAGCTTTCTACAATCCCAAATAGGTAAATCGTAATCATCATAATCATTTCAACACACACCAGATTGAATCGAATCAAAATCAGAACAATGAAGGGAAAACAAATTTCAATCAATTTTACTTAAAATGTAAAACGAATTCCTCTTACCAACCTCAGTGGTTTTAACCGCATCAGGATGCCGCTGAAATGGTAACCTGCCAAAGCTTCCAACTTCAGGTTGTAATGAGATAGAAAATCTGTCCCGTAACCTAGAAGAAGAATTATCAATAATTTTATTATTATGATTATTATCAACGACTTGATTATTAAGTAATGGAAACCATAATTGTGTCTCCATAGCCATTTCTCTTCGAACTTCAGCTTCTAATTCCCGTCTACGGATAAGTTTAGCTGCAATTATCTCTTCACGAATTCTTCTTTTTTCAATTTCCCTTTGAATAGCTTCGTCTCTAACAGGATTTGAATCACTAAAGAAATCTCTTCTTATGATTCCATTATTGAAATAACCAGCTGAAAAACAAACAAATCTGGCAAAAGAATTAGTACCAAGAAAATCAAATCAAGGTTTTGTTTGGATTTAGTGAATCATACCTCGCATTGCTTGTTCTGTGAAATAATTATTGTTATGGGAATTAGGGGGAAAGAAATACGGAGGAGACGGAGCATTTCTGTTTTCAGGTCGGAATCTGAAATCCAAGGAGATTACAGACATGGAAACCGACAAAAAAAAAACAAAAAAAAAACTCCCCTAAAATCGGGGTGAGACAAAAACTATGGCCCACACATACCTTTAAAGGGACCCATGTAAGTTCCCAGTGGCCGGGGCCCACCCTCCCCACTTTCATGTTTGTTTTGGCTCGTTTTTTGTGCGGTACGTGTAGAATCGTTGTTTGTTAAAGAGTGGCCTAGTTTGGAAGGCTAGTTGAATGATCAAAGTTAATTTCACAAAGTGGATAATAATGGACTTTTCGAGACAACTAAATTTGACCGTTGCAGTTTGATCCAACCGGCACAAATTGACTCCGGCCTCGACTCCAACTGATACGAGACTCGGCTCCAACTGACTGTCACGACAACGGTAACATTTCAACAACATAAAAACGGTAACATTTCTACACCCTATAAATTCAACTCAATTTCCATCTTCTCTACTCACAATGGTTTCACTCTTATCCACATTGTTTAGAGAAAATTCTTTTCTTCTCTACATAATTTAAGCACAATTTCAATCTTCTATGAATCTTTTCGATACAAATTCAATTTTCTCTATATATTTTAAATTCAAATTTAATGCTCATTTAATTACCATGCCTCCTCAATATCAAGATATTAGTCGACAAAGAAATAGAAAACCACCTAAAAATATACATAGTTAAGTTCTACCGGGGAGACGAGAAGATTTGGAGGAAGATAACAATGCTCGTCTACTGCAATGTCTAGAATTAGCAACTAGTGAAGGTCAATTGTCCACAAAAACAGAACATGATAGTTCTCTACAGAAATCAAGAGGTGGTTGGTACGAAATTCACAAAGTCTATGAAAAACTTCCTCATGGCATTAAAACTATTGTCTATAGATTTCCTTGGACAAGGGTGGAAGCACAGGTTGACTAAACCAGACTATACCCCACCCCACACCCACCCCCTTTCTCCTGAGAAATCGCACCAAGTTCTTATTTTACCATTGAAAAAAAAAAACAGTTTAGTTCACCAATCCGTATCAGTTTAGTCCACCAAGAAGAACAGAAAAAGAAAACAGAAGGAGAGTTAACTACTTAGCTAAAATTGAATGCAACTATTCTTCACAAGATCAACTATCTGGAAGTATTAGGTAAAGATTTTCTTCTATACTTCTTATCATAATTAACAAAAGGAATACTTAAATATTTTAATTTTTGGTTCATGTTACCTAATTAGGTTTTACGGAATTTGAAAGAACTTTTTATGTTAAATGTTTTATGGGGTTTTGGTTGAGTGATAGCTTGAGACTCAAACAATCAGTTTAGGGAAAGAGGGTACCAAAACATATACTCCCTGAGTTCATGCAAGTGAGGGTTTATATCTTCGGCATGTAGTTTAGGGTTATAACCCATAACTTAATTTGCACTTTATCTAATGTTTTTGTTCTTTACAGTTTGGGCTGTATTGGTGCAAAATTAATTACCCCAACAATCTTCGAGATATGTGTAGAATGATGGAATCTCCGTCGTTGCTTTATTTTTCCAGAATTGTAGATGAAAAATGAGGGGGGGTTACCTGCAAAGTCAATCTGATGCATACGTCAGAGAAAGTTCTAGACATGTTTTTTAGAGGAGAAAAGGAATTGTGATTTTGTTCCTTTTGTATTGGATTTCAGCCTCTATTTATAGGCAGAAAACAAATCTGATTGTTATGATTTGTAGTTATCTTGGATAACCATTTAGATTTATACTTATCTCCCCAATATTTGCATATATCCTGGAAGATTCATGTTTATCTTCATCATATTTGTACACATCTTGAAAGATTCATGTCTATCTTGTCAAGATTTGCATTTATCCAAAAAGATATGTATCAATCTTGTCAAGATTTGCATTTATCCAAGAAGATATATATATATATATATATATATATATATCTTTACAGATCTGGATATATCTTGAGAGATTAAAATATATCTTCCCCATATTCATAATTATCTCAAAAGATCTATGTTTATCCCTTTGAGACTTGTATTTATCTTTAATGGTTTCCACAATAAACCATTGGGCCTCTTTAATAAGCCATTTTTGGTTTCCTTAATAAACTACTGGGTTACCTTGATAACCCAGCTGGGCTTCTTTAATAAGTCATTTTTGGTTTCCTTAATAAACCACTTGTTACCTTGATAACCCAATCAGACTTCTTTAATAAGCCATTTTTGGTTTCCTTAATAAACCACTGGGTTACCTTGATAACCCAGACGGGCTTCTTTAATAAGCTATTTTTGGTTTCCTTAATAAACCATTGGGTTACCTTGATAACCCATACGAACTTCTTTAATACGCCATTTTTTGTTATGTGGCGCTAGTGTGCCCCGTACGTACATCATTTTATGATGGTACAAACATCTCCCCCTCTTAATTCTCAACTAGTTGAAGAATTAAGATGAGTATAATACCGACTTTCCTTCGCAGTGTGCCTACGATAACCTCGTTACTTTTACGATCATCTTTCTGCGAATTTAGCGTTGCTAAATTTTAGGAGTGCTCCCGGGTTTATGTCAACATTTCTAAGTATAGCAATTATACTTAAAATTTCCATGCACCCTCATACTGCATGTACCTAGCACACTAGAAACACGTTCAAAGTACCAATAATGTACTAAAAAATTTCTTATATAAATTTATGCACGTACCGGCATGTGAGGCTTGACGTGTAGATATGATCTCTGTTAGCACTTCTTTGTTTTTACTTGGAGTTAGTGACCAGGCACTTTGCTATTTTATTTATTTGTTTTCCACTTGTTCGAATGCAGGCACTACCAGTAGCTAACCATGCACGTTAATTTCCCGGCTGCTTCGATCTTTCTTTGACACATTTTGCTCAATCTCTTTGGTAAGATATTGCCAGAACTCACTCAAATATAGGATGCTACCGTAACTTGTTAGGAACTATGATTGCATACATGCTCTCGTAATGGCGTAGAATTTGCTGACTCAAACCTCTTGTGCCTGCGAATAACGAATGTACGACAATCTTCGGTGTACAGGTTGACCGGATATAGCGTTTTGTCATATATTTCCTTTTTTTTCATATTTTATTGAAACGTTTTACTCTTATTCTTGAAGTACTTCTCCCTAGACATTCGTTCCTTCAACCTTAGTCACCCCCATTACTTGCCATGATACTGAAAAAGATGTCTTCTATTATTCGACTTTTTTAAACAAGTTGCTTTTGATTGCATACTCGTGGTCACTTTAGCCGCGCCCAATATCTATAGAGATATTCCCAAGTAGAAAAGACACCCCCATGTGAAGTAGAAACTAGATCTATTATATTCGTTGCTCACTTGCTAGATGGCTCTGGGATTATGATCATGTATCTTTTATGTTGCCATCTTATTTCTGGTTCCATCGTGATTTTTCCTTTTGGAATCGCCCACAAGCGTGAGTAGAGACATTTAAAATACGCCCCCAACTATAATAACCTGCAATAAAATTTTCTCACGTGCTAGACGAGACTTTTTTCCACGTGATGGACTTGTGATGCTCGAGAGCTAGTCGAGTCTTGAATGGAATGTAGTGTGTGCTTGCGGCTGGGACAAGGCTTTCTTCTCGCAATGTAACAAGGATGAAACGCTCGCTGCTCCAGCAGGCTAGTTGTTTCTTGTGTTGAGTACGAGACTTTGGACCAATATCGGGCATTTGGCTCGTGGTTGAGACGAGACTTTATGCTTGCCAAGGCGCAATTCTTTCATACTCGCGTGCAATGCGAGATTTTATGCTTGCGATTAGAGCAAGACTTATGTGCTCGCTTGCAAGGTAAATCTTTAGATGCTTGGTATGTAATGCAAGGCTAAATATTGAATGGTCTAGGAAATCCTTATCTCTCACTCGATCATGTCGCTGATCACGAACCTCGAAATCAATTATGTCGTTATCCACGAACCTCGAACTCGATCATGTTGTTTCCCCAAGTGCACATAAAAGTTTACCGAACACTGAAACTTTTTCATCCATGATGCATTGAATCGAAAGACGATTCTAACGAGCCAAAAATCACTCAATTCGGACTTAAAACGAAGAAGTTATTGACAAAACAAGATTTTAACGAAACGTGCGTGATGTTGCATACGTGGCAGTGCTGACTGCATAAAAACTGACATGAAACTTCTGACTAGGATTGTGGTGCTGACGAGGAAGTTTCTGACTAGACTTAGTTGATGATGTGGCAATGAGCAGTGTTGACACCGCGATAGTTGATGATGTGGCAACAGGTGCTGACATGGCGGCTGATGACTAGTCTGGTTGATGACATGGAAGATGCTAACTGTACCCGGTTGATTGACATGTCAACAAGCAACGTCGACACAACGAAAGTTGATGACATGGCAATAGTTGATGACGTGGCGACTGCTGACTGGACTCAGGTGCTGATGTGGCGATGGACAACGCTGACACATCCCTGATGACGTGGTCTTTTTGTGAGGTGGCCGATGATGTGTCGCTGCTGTGGTCAAACCATTACCGAACCATACCGGTTTGGTGCATCGAAAGCTTGATGCCCTGCTGGACAGCGTACGAATCAAATCTTTTTAATATGACGTATCTGATTTGTTGGATCTGAAGCTGTATGGGAGGCTGAACTGATCTCGTACGAGTATGATCTGGTAGATCTAACAGATCCCGTTCGTTGGATTTGAAGTTGTACCCGAGGTTGGATGAAGATTAGGTTTTGGCAACGTTTTCTTTAACTGTTTGTCACGGTTTCTTCCAATATTTCGCAATGGTTTCTTCAATTGTTTCGCAATAGTTTTCTGAACCTAACTTTTTTCTTTATTCCGAGACGTTTTTGCAACTTTCTGCAACTTTGGATTACGACGTTTCTAAATCTTTCTGCAACTATGGATAGCAACGTTCTCTGTTAACAGACTTCCGACAACCTTTCAGACTTTCTTAAACTTTTTCCGAGAATGTTGTAAACTTTCAGCAACTTCTGGATCACAACTTTTATGAATATTCCTTCTACAACTTTTCTGAAAACATTGTGAACTTTTTTTTTTTCTAAACATTTTCGAAACCCTAATTTTCAAAAACACTTGGAAAGCAAAAATTTTCTCAAAGGGAAAGCACGATCTTTTGTTCGGGTCCCCTTAGTCGGCGCCAAAAGATGTTGGTGCAAAATTAATTACCCCAACAATCTTCGAGATATGTGTAAGATGATGGAATCTCTTTCGTTGCTTTATTTCTCCAGAATTGTAGATGAAAAATGAGGGGGGTATCAGCAAAGACACTCCGATGCTTAGGTCAGAGAGAGTTCTAGACATGTTTTTTTAGAGGAGAAAAGGAATTGTGATTTGTGTACCTTTTGAGTTGGATTTTAGCCTCTATCTATAGGCAGAAAACAAATCTGATTGTTATGATTTGTAGTTATCTCAAATAACCACCAAGATTTACATTTATCTTACAAGATTTGTAGTTATCTTGGAAAACCACTTAGATTTATAGTTATCTCCCCAATATTTGCATATATCCTGGAAGATTCATGTTTATCTTCATCATATTTGTACACATCTTGAAAGATCCATGTTTATCTTGTCAAGATTTGCATTTTTCCAAGAAGATCTGTATCTATCTTCTCAAGATATGCATTTATCCAAGAAGATCTATATCTATCTTTACAGATCTGGATATATCTTGAGAGATTAAAATCTATCTTCTCGAGATTCATAATTATCTCAAAATATCTATGTTTATTCCTTTGATACTTGTATTTATCTTTAATGGTTTCCATAATAAACCATTAGGCCTCTTTAATAAGCCATTTTTGGTTTCCTTAATAAGCCACTAGGTTACCTTGATAACCCCCGGGCTTCTTTAATAAGTCATTTTTGGTTTCCTTAATAAACCACTGGGTTACCTTCATAACCCAGCCGGGTTTCTTTAATAAGCCATTTTTTGGTTTCCTTAATAAACCACTGGGTTACCTTGATAACCCATTCGGTCTTCTTTAATAAGCCATTTTTGGTTTCCTTAATAAACCACTAGGTTACCTTGATAACCCAGCCGGGCTTCTTTAATAAATCATTTTTGGTTTCCTTAAAATAAACCACTAGGTTACCTTGATAACCCAGCCAGGCTTCTTTAATAAGCCATTTTTGGTTATGTGGCGCTTATGTGTCCCGTACGTACATCATTTTATGATGGTACAAACAGGCTGGTTTTTCTGTCTCCGGTCCTCTAAATTCTTCCTTAAAGTTAATAACAAAATATGCTTTCAATAATTCAATAGAAGCTCTACGCAAAAATCTAAAGCATAAATTTTATTATTTTATAAACATTTCTTTAAAATAGAAATCTAAATTACCTTTCGCAGGAGGAAAGACAAATAGCACACATCAAGATATGTTAATCTCTTAATACCTAAAACTTATTATGTGCACCTTTTTAAACATATTGCAGTGATCCTCTTCTCAATCTCTGTGTGGAGCTACTATGTTTACTTCTTTATGCATACATCTTTCGAGAATTTTCTATTTTAAGTACTGCGTACTGTATCTAAAACATTTTATCCTAATCTTGTTGCGAGTGTGGTATACGTACACAAACACTTTAAGGAAACCTAATACTTCTTGTCTACCACTTACTTTCTCATGTTATCTTAAGACAAGTTTCTATAAAATAGAGAGAATTTATATTCCTACTTTGGAACGTCTTCAGGAGGATCCTAAAGTATATGGACTGCCTAAGCAAAAAAGAGTTGTATGTTCAAATCATGGACTTCGCAATTACAGTGTTCCTTATGTATGCATTGTCATTCTTTATTTCCCCCAGGTTGTTGTCCAAAGATACTGGAAGACATAGCTTGGATACTTGGTAAGTCCTGAGATACAAAGATCAATAAATTTTATTCTAGAACTTTGTGATTATATATTCACGTAGTGCGCAAGCAGGTGCAGTTCCTAATCTCAACTTCACTTTTCTATGTTAATAAAAACTAGACATAGATTAAGGTGCACCAATAAATAAATAAATTTGCCCCCTCATTCTGAAATCATGGTTCCTCCATTGTCCTTGGATTACTTTGTACCATATACAAGCATATAAAAATTCACCCAAATTGGTGAGTATATCAATGGAGCGTTAGTAGTACACTACATACACGTTTCATTTTCATGACTTCGTAATAGGTATGTCATATGTTTTGATCTATATTTTCTATGCAATCAATACGAAGATTAGAAATGAAATGAACAAATTGAAGAAAAAAAATCAAGCATAACACCATTAAATTAGTATGTCCTACTTGGGATACCTTCTGGGGAGGGAGGTGATTGTTTGTACCCAGAAATATTTCCAGGCACTAAACACGATAATTTTGGTGATGATGATCAAAACAGGGTTAATAACAGGAAATAATCAAGAATGATAGACACACGAATTTAACGTGTTTCGACAAGATGTGCATACGTCCACAGATGAATCCTCTTGGGGTGTGATCTTTTATTAAAATCAGAATTACAATGGATTTACGATGGATTTTTTATGTCTCCGCTAGCCCTCCAATTTCTCTATTAAGGCGTCCCTATTTTTACCGTTGAACACCTAATTTCAAGATAAACTTAAATGGCAGTAACTTTCC
Organism: Papaver bracteatum; assembly: GCA_023529315.1. Lineage (NCBI taxonomy): Eukaryota > Viridiplantae > Streptophyta > Magnoliopsida > Ranunculales > Papaveraceae > Papaver > Papaver bracteatum. The sequence goes on from JAJJWX010000098.1 coordinate 677,783, forward strand.
CTACATGCCTCCTGGCATGAAACTGCGTTGCATGCCTCCCTGTATTAATTCTGCATGAAACTTCCCTGCATGCCTCCCTTCATTAATTCTACATGAAACTGCCTTGCATGCCTACATGTACTAATTCGCTCTGCTGGCATACTGGATTGACTGGATGACATGCATAATTGGTTGGCAATATGGATGGGGGATTCCGCCTGTGGACAGTGCTAAGCAACCCGCCCGAAGGAGATGACCTGGGACATTCCTGGGAACTGGTTGGAAGCATCGCTGGCAATATGGATGAAAACTGGATAGAAGTGCGACTGTAAATTTGACTTCGATAGTTGACCGATGGTTAACTTTTACCATTGACTTTTACTGTTGTTGACTTTGACCATTGACCGGTTATTGAATTTATGTAATACTGGGCAGGCTTGTTGGTTGCGTCGTTTGACTTCTTAGGAGGCTTGGATGACATCTGAACAGTGGCACAAGTAACATTCTGGCCCAATATGTGGCAATTTTACTCATGGTACAAAGAGTGATGTTCCATTTGACCAAGATAGTTTGTTGAAAGAAAAGCGATATAAAGATGCACTTTCATTGTACTTTCATGTGACAACACAACAAAATCATATATCTTTAAAAAATTGTGGAATTCCTAATTTGTTTTTAAAGGAATTTATATACAACCAATTGCATGGTAATGATCCTGATTCGGAGGAGTATGACCCTGCTAATGATACACAAATTGCTAAGAAATTTATTTTATGGATACTTGGTTTATATTTTTTCCCCGATTCAAACTCAATTACTCAAGTGGGGTGGCTAGAGGTGGTGCAAGACATGGAAAATCTTCCTCTTATGATTGGGGTCCGCTATATTAGTCGAACTGTACATTTGTCTCGATCTTGTATCTTATGGGGCATCAAACATTGAAGGTTGTTGGGACATCCTTGAGGTAAATACGTCGATACATTCCTTAGGCTTTAAATCAATGCACAAATATCTAGTAAGTTAGACTAAATATAGTTCAAACAAGGAAATATCCTGTAATTTGTTAAAAAATTAAAATTTGTTCACACAGAGAAAAGATTCCTGCACGGTTGGGCTTGGGCATATAGTGTTTGTCTAAATCAAAGAATCACCAGAGTCTTACAATAATGGCCTTAATAGTCAGGAAGAGTTAAGCCGTTAAGGATATCTGATGATTGTGTGTTTTCTACAGAATTTAAAAATTGAATGAAATTGAAACATCTTGTATTTCCAGGAATCTTTGGACCAAGAGGGTTAAAAAGACTTTCTCTTTAAAGCCTAACCACAAATTTCAGAGGATTTTTTTTTTTGCTACAAAAGAAAATTTTAATTTATCAAGCAATGTCGTACATAATAGAGTTTGACAGGAAAGAAGGAAATTCCCCTTCCCAACTATTACAGATACCCTCTTTTCCGGCATGTTTTGCAAGATTGTCTACACATTTATTAGCCAATCTATTTATGTGCTCACAAGAATAACTATCAAACTGTTTTAATAGAATCCTAGTGTCATCAATAATGCCTTGCAGTTCCCATGGAATGTCAGACTCCTCCCCCTTTAAAGCTTGAATGAGGCTCATGTAGTCAGACTCGATAGTGATCTTCTTAAGTCCCAACTGCAACCCCCATTTCACACCCTCCAGAACATCTAAACTCTCCAGGTAATGAGCGTCCAATTCTCCTCTGAAACTGTTAAAACGCTCTCCAGGTAATGAGCGTCCAACGTATTTCACCCCCGATTTCACAATATTCAGAGGATGGAAACCGTTAAAACATCTCCAATACCTTCCCAACCTTGAGGAAATGTATATTCAATACCTTCCTAATGTTGAGGAACTAGAGCTGGAGATTTTTAGTCATAATACGTTGCTAACGATATACCAGATGTCTCTTCCTGTAACCCGCAACATGTGTTTTTTGCCCTTCTCATGACTGGCCAACTTTCTCTTAGTTTTGCACCCTACCTGACATCGTTCACACCAATATTTGAACTTTTCCTTGAAATCTTCTGTCTTTCGCTTTGCCACTGCCTTCACATTTTTCCTAACGTCCAATTTAACCTCCTCATTATCTTGCTTCAATGTCCGAATTTGAGCCATGTGTTTTTTTCCCGTTTCATGGACAGCCAGATTAATTGCACTCTGGCACCCTATTTGACAATGTTCGCACCAGAATTTAAATTTTTTCCTTACATCTTCAGGATTCTGATTTTTCTGCAGTATTGCTTCCGCACAATTCTCTGACTTCATAGCTTTCGCTGGCATTTTCCCACCAACTGGATTGCACCTGCTATTAATCTTTGACCCCTCTGGCTTCTCCGGCAATGTAATGGAGCCCTCAATGTGCACTTTCCCGCCAATTGGATTACACCTACTATTGATCTTTGGCTTCTCTACAAACGTAATGGAGCTCTCAATATCCTTGTTCTCTACTCCCTTCATATTCAGTTCGGCCTCATCGTCTTCATCTTCCTCACCTTGGAGATTGTCATTCTGCTTATGCTCATTTGCAGCTTCGTCTTTCTGCACTGATTCTATGTCATTCCCCGCTGGAATCTTTTTTCCCTCGTCACCTAGTACTGAACTGCTACTGGCATTTGCAAGGTCTAGTTCATCACTGTGCTTCGACACACTAGAGCCTTCAATCTCCGAATTTATTGCTCCCTTTGCTCTCATCAGTCCTAGTTCTCTGGCCTTGTGCTTTCTACTTTGTAGGTGGGAGTCCAGATCCTTCTGACTGGTGGCACTTACCTTACAGAGAGCACAGCTCCATTCCTTCCGAGGTTTCTTCTTCGTACTACATGAAGCAAACCCATTAACTCCAATAGCGGTAATTTTTCTCTTGATCCCAGTAATGCTGGGGATTGCCGGCTTAATCTGCAATGGAACAGTCATGGACACACTAGAGCCTTCAATCTCCGAACTTATTGCTCCCTTTGCTCTCATCAGTCCTAGTTCTCTGGCCTTGTGCTTTCTACTTTGTAGGTGGGAGTCCAGATCCTTCTGACTGGTGGCACTTACCTTACAGAGAGCACAGCTCCATTTCTTCCGAGGTTTCTTCTTTGTACTACATGAAGCAAACCCATTAACTCCAATAGCGGTAATTTTTCTCTTGATCCCAGTAATGCTGGGGATTGCCGGCTTAATCTGCAATGGAACAGTCATGGACACACTAGAGCCTTCAATCTCCGAACTTATTGCTCCCTTTGCTCTCATCAGTCCTAGTTCTCTGGCCTTGTGCTTTCTACTTTGTAGGTGGGAGTCCAGATCCTTCTGACTGGTGGCACTTACCTTACAGAGAGCACAGCTCCATTCCTTCCGAGGTTTTTTCTTTGTACTACATGAAGCAAACCCATTAACTCCAATAGCGGTAATTTTTCTCTTGATCCCAGTAATGCTGGGGATTGCTGGCTTAATCTGCAATGGAACAGTCATGGACAGCCTTATCAGGGATTTTATATGGAATAACTGCTATTTGATGAATGGTAATAGTCATTACAATTTTTCCTGGGTCAACAACACCATTTGCTGTAACTAAAACATCATATTTACCTGGCCTTACTTTTAGGTGCAGTCACATTTGAGTACAGCAATTTTAAAAAGAAAGTTTCACTTCTGGATTTATTATGGACTTTGTGACTAAAACCGTACTTAATGGACAAACCAAGAGGAAATAAAAACACCCAAATCGTAGGTTTCCAGCAACATGATTCGGAGATGAGCATGCTTAAAATTTAACAACAACACTGAACGCTTCCTAGCAACATGATCACCACGAAGCATACCATAATGTTGTATTTAGTAGCAAGATCAATGGCCTTGGTTATTAGCCATTGCAAGTACATAATCAGGGATAAAGAAAATCAAAATTATTTCTGGTAAAGGTATGGACAAACAAAAAGAAAAGACATTTCTTAAGAGATACTAAGAAAATAATGAACATTTCTTGTTCTTTGCTACACAGTTAATTGAACGGGATGGTTAGTGCCACAAAGGTATTGCAGAAGGAAGCTACAGGTGAATTTAGCATAACACTTATGAACAAACCCACACCATCTAATTCCACAAAATAAAAAAAATTACTCTGTACCTAAGATTTATCAGTGGAAAGCTTTAGTGTAGTTCTTGGTCTGAAAACCACAACTACCAATTCTATTTGTACAAATTCGCAACACAATTTTAGGATCCAATAAAACAAATGTCACCCCCTGATATGCAGCTGGCCAACATGATTTTATGACACTGCAAACCCAAAGTGGCATGATGTTTATCACATCCCTAATTTGTCTAGCAAAAATGTGTAAAATAGCAGTAACCTACCTATAGTCTGTATTCTGCTTTGTGAGCACTAGACAAAACAAAATGAATGAGGACTGCAAGGGTGTAATTTCAATGAAGCCTCGTCTGGTAAGTTAGGTTTTATTCCTTTTGTCTATTATACCCTTAACATTTCGCCTAGTCTGGAAAGTCATACCAGTCTAGGCGAAATGTTAATGGTTCAATAGAAAAAAGGAACAAAACCTCACCAACCAGATGAGGCTTCATCGCAACTACACCTTTGCGGCCTGGTATGACTTTTTAGACTAGACAAAATGTTGACGGTTTAATAGACAAGGAACAAAAACCCCAGTACATCGTGACAGTTAAGGAGCAAAGATGACTTTCATCTAAGCAAATCAGTATATATGAGATTCAACTTCTTCAATTTTTTGTGGCCCTCTCCCTATGCACTTACATGGTACTCAAACCATCAGCAGAATACCATGTAAGTGTAGGTGTCTAATATGCAAGGGAATGAGATGAGACTCAAGTTAATCTAACATACTAACTTAGAAGAGAAACTGAAAGCTGCAATGATGAAATTGATTCAAACCTCTTGAATAACCCCAAAATTCTTTAAAATTGATTATCCAGAAGTTAGCAGCATAATCAAATTTTGTTTATCCCTAAAATCACTCTACAAACCATCATATTTTGATCACATTTTCTTACATTACCCAATCTGGAAATTTTTTAAATCCAATTTCATAAGATTCTAGTTTGAATTTTTACTACTTCAAGCAAATACAGTGTAGCTTTCTACAATCTTTTTTTGGCTTTTCTGATTGGCTCTAGCTTTCTACAATCCCCAATAGGAAAATCGTAATCATCATAATCATTTCAACAAACACCAGATTGAATCGAATCAAAATCAGAACAATGAAGGGAAAAAAAATTTCAATCAATTTTACTTAAAATGTAAAACGAATTCCTCTTACCAACCTCAGTGGTTTTAACCGCATCAGGATGTCGCTGAAATGGTAGCCTTCCAAAGCTCCCAACTTCAGGTTGTAATGAGATTGAAAATTTGTCCTGTAACCTAGAAGAAGAAGCATCAACGACTTGATTATTAAGATTGTAATCCAAAGAATTACAAAGTAATGGAAACCCTAATTGTTTCTCCATAGCCATTTCTCTTCTAACTTCAGCTTCTAATTCACGTCTACTACGGATAAGTTCAGCTGCAATTATCTCTTCGCGAATTCTTCTTTTTTCAATTTCCCTTTGAATAGCTTCATCTCTAACAGGATTTGAATCACTTATAATCCCATTGTTGAAATAACCAGCTGAAAAACAAACAAAGCAGGAAAAAGAATTAGTATCAAGAAAATCAAATCAAGGTTTTGTTTTGATTTAGTGAATCATACCTCGCATTGCTTGTTCTGTGAAGTAATTATTGTTATGGGAATCGGGAGGAAAGAAATATGGATGAGACGGAGCATTTCTATTTTCAGGTCGAAATCTGAAATCCATGGAGATTACAGAGATGGAAACCGAGAATTAGGGCTAGGGTTTAAGATTTCGACATAAACAAAGAGGAAAGACTCGAAGAGAGAGGGAGAGGAATTGGGAACTGTAACGCACTGCGGTGTGGGGTTTCCCTGTTTTCCTTTTCAAAAATGTTGAGTTGACCGAAGTTTTACACTTCGTTTTCTCCCGTGCTCTAGAAGTGGCCCCTACTAAACTCCACGGTAGTGGGGGCCATTTTCTTGTTAGGAACTATGGAGACTTGTTATGATGTCTTGGCAGGAACTATGGAGACTTGTAATTTTATTAAATTCTTGTGGAGGAGTATCATTCCTTCAAAAGTTAGATTTATTCTCTGGGTTGCTTTCAACAACTCTTTACCTATAAGAGATGTGTTGATGCACAGAGGGGTGGATACAAAAAGTGATGTTTGCGTAATGTGCAATATGGTGGATGAAACAACGGATCATTTTTTTCATTCATTGCCCTACAACTTTCAAAGTCTGAGATTACTTTATAAAGACGTTTCATATTGACTGGCCCCTTCCTGGTACAGTCCTGAATCTTTTTGAAGCTTGGGAATGGAATGCTCTAACTGGCAGGTGCAAAGATTTGTGGAAAATCATGCATTTTGCGCTGATCTGGAACGTTTGGGAGGAAAGAAATAATAGAGTTTTTGGAGGGAGGCATAAATCTGTTTATGAGATAATCATGCACGCTAAACAGACTCTCATTCTCTGGTGTTGCGAGAAAGATACTTTTCGTTCTTTGGACAGTACGCACATCATGCGAAACTAGGAAACTGTTCTTCATATGTAACCTAGTCTGTTGTGACTAGATTTGTACTGGGTTGATTTTCTTTTTAATATAAGCTTTTCATTTTCAAAAAAAAAAAGTTATACCGGGGAGACGAGAAGATTCGGAGGAAGATAACAATACCCTTTTATTGTCATGTCTAGAATTAGCAACAAATGAAGGTCATTTGTCCACAAAAACAGAGCGGGATAGTTCTCTACAGAAAACAAGAGGTGGTTGGTATGAAATTTATAAAGTTTATGAAAAATTTCCTCGTGGTGTTAAAACTATTGTCATAGATTTTCTCGGATTACTTTGTACCATATATAGGCATATAAAAATTCACCCAAACTGGTGAGTACATCAATGGAGCGTTGGTAGTATACTACTGTTGATGGTGGATTTTAGCTTAGGGGTAAAATCGTAAAACCCTAGTCAGACAGTGACGTCACGGAACTTGGGTAATAATGTCCAAACCAAGCACATTTATTAAACCCTTTAATTTTTCTACGAGAAAATTACCAGGGTACTTTTTTTTAATGCTAATGTTATGTACTGAGCTATACGATAACAAGATTGGATCGAGACTTATGCTGATAAACAGATTTGATATAAGAACCCTAACAATAAATCAAAAATTGCCTCATTCCTGAGAGAACAGTCACTGCCTCATTCCTGAGAGAGCAGTTCTTTTCTTATCTATTTTATACATGAGTTTCTCAATACAGACTCAATGAGCTTATAAAGCCATCCCTCCCTAACCTAGCATCTAACGGCTAATAAAGCTCCAGGTGGTTACATCCGAGCCCATCGTTATAACTAAAATTAACCTACTAATTACATAATTAAGCTAATTAATTCAATCTACTACTAATAATATTAACCAATACTAAATACCGGCAGAACACGATAAGGGACACCCTCCTTTTAGCTAGGTACATGACAATACCTTCCCCTCCAAAACATCCTTGTCCTCAAGGATGAAGAACTGAGATGTAAGGCCTTGCCAATATCTCTGTCAAGAGCTGATTTCATCCAACCTTCAGTATAACTCAGCTTGTCATGCTTCATCACTACTCCATGCTTCACAATAGATGCTTCAGTTAAGACACTAGTGGTAAGCTTCTCGTCTTCCCTGTAGTGAAATACAACAATAGCCCATGAACCAAATTCACTTATGTTTAATTTCCAAGGGTACAAAGGCCCATTAATTCCATGTTCTACAGCCATAAAGCATCTCCTCAAGCTCCACACTATTACAACACTTCTTCTATAGAAAATATGCATAAGAGTTGTATCTCCATTCCTTTCCAAGGAAGAATCATCTTTCTCTGGTTCTTCTTCTTTGCAAGGAATTACAAAAGCTTGCAAGAGTTTGCTCTCGGTCTCAACCCTTTCCTTGATAACTGACATAGTGGGGAATGAAAATTCATTTATTTTTTTACCTTGCAGCACTACTTCCCTGTCCTTCTTTGCCGCAGAGGTGTTTTGTTGCCAATTAAGAAGGTGGTTAATCTTGAAGGACCTCCATTTTTGATCCACCAAACTCAGCATATTATAAATATTAACCAAAAATTTTCACAATGATCACTCTTTGCTGGTGACCACCAGAAACCCAAAATGGATGATATATTCAAAACCCATACACCAAAAACTCCAACGGCAGTGCCAAAGTCACAACCTTGTTTGCTCCTGTGAATTGTTATAATTAGCGTAACGACTTCGGTTTTGCCTAACAGATTGGTTGTGTAATATCTTGTTTTATCAATCCACACAACTGATATAAAACTTGAATCAGTCCAACAAGCATTTCCCACACTCCAGAAACATATTAAGCACAATTTGAATTTTCATATCAAGTGATCTACCACTTTCAAGTGAATTCTCAAGGCTCTAGAAAAGAGACTAGTCGAGGCTTGACCCTTCTGTGGTTCATGCTAGGAACTCCATTTCAGGTTGTGGCAAGAAGTAAGATGATGCTGATAAGAAAACGTATGAAAACAACTACCACCGAAATGCAACCATGTCTTTATAACTTATATTTGAATCATAAGCTCTCCACATGTTTCAGATGTAAGAATTAGAAAATGTAATAATGAACTTATATTTGAGATATCTGTGAGCTCTCACTAGTGGAAAAGAGCAGTTTCGCGATGGACGAAGCAAGTCATAGATCCGAGTTATATGATTTGCTTTGGTAGTCAAGAAAAGGGTCATTGTTTGAGCATTGTTTTTAACTATGACGTGCTTCTGTGGGTCGTTGAATATCTTATATCAACGACTGATTTTAACCGTAAATACCTCATGACCGACTTCCATCACTCATTGATATAAATATTAATATAAAAAAAAATAGATTCAGATCAGCTGTCTGGCCAGACTGAATCTGAAATCAAACACAAATGTAAACCAAATTCAAATGAAACTCAAATTTGAATTCAAATAAAACTCGAATTAGAGTTCAAATGAAAACCAAATTCAAATGAAACTCAAATTTGAATTCAAATGATATTCAAATGAAAACCAAATTTGAATTCAAATTAAAATGAAATTAAAATGAGAACAAATTAAACTTGCATACCAACAATCATTCAATTTAACAATCATTGATTCATTGGTTTAAATTACACAAAAATATTAAAATCTGGAGTTCTAACTAGTGTAATCTTGCAAGAAAAGTAACCGAGTTACATGACATGTATACAAAACGATGAACTAAAATAGCAAAACATAAACTCCGATGATGAAGAACTTGTTCCTACTTCATAATGGTGTACCTGCACAACAAAATCCATCAGCTGATTAATGTGGGGAGGTCACGATATTAATCTCTTTACCATAAGACAAATGCATGGAGATATACCCAAAAACTAGTGATCATAACAATTTAGCACTTTCTGCATTAAACAACTAAAAAGATAATATTACCTGAAATTTACAACAGAAACAAAATTTTCCATTGGCAAATTGAATAAAAGAACATAGTCCTTTGTATATACAATTGATACCTACATATGAACCTAAGATAATATCCTTAGAGGGAGCTTTGCCTAGGGTAACTCTGAGGAAGTTGGCTAACTCAAGTTGTGTTAGCAGACACGATCAAGAGTTTTACACTGTTCAGAAAAAAACAGTCTAAACTTTGAATTGTTGCAGTCTGAACAAGAGGTTGGTATTTACACCATTGCATGCGTTTACCTTCCCCTTATCGGAGCAAAGATCTTTTCCTAACAATCATGAATACAACAACAACAACAACAAAAAGTCCATACCAGAACCACTGTGTGTGCTAGTAACATTTGAGGGGAGGGCAGTTCACAGATTTGGGATTAATTACCCTGTACAAATATTTCTGCATTCCATAAGACGGTGATCTATATAGAGGATAAACTTATTTTTGCTCTTTGTTTTCAGTAGTAACCACCCCATGCAAGATAAAAGAGAGAACAATAACATTGCTTTTATACGTCTTATACATGTCACATAAACTGTCAGCCTCTAATTAGCAGCTTCCCTCAGTAAACCCATGTTTTCATTCATTACCATATATAAGGATAAGATCAGGTTATTGGTTCTTTGACTTCTACAAATACATGCTCATTAGTTGTAATTGTGTACATGAAAAAGAGACAATGAGTTTGCTTCTGCACTTTTTGATGATATCCTATTTTTGGGAGAGCAATGGGAATTATTATTTCAGGATATAGATTCACAACCATTTCCAAATACTTAATTTCTAGAGAATACCTATTAGCTTTACTAGATAGTATGCCTAAGATAAACACAATATTTCCAAACCTATCAGGATCTAAAACACAACGTTGTGAATGATATATATCGTTTTATAAAGACAACCAAGTTATTCATGCATATCGAATTATAGTTACGTACTGATTTATAATGTATGTACCAAGGTCAGAAGATTAATAAAGATACATACCTCGACAAAACATTATGATTGCATATATGCCACAATCCACATTCAAGTAGTTTCCTGCCAACATCAAGAGTTGAATCAATGTTCAAATCTCCATGTACATAAAAAAGGCAAAAAAAAAAAAAAAAAAAAACTAAACAGGGAACTGAATAACAGTTTTTAACTCAGCATATTGATCCCAATACTCATCATTGGCATGAGCATGTCCATTCTAATACTCTTAGAAATTGATGAAGCTTCGTTCGCGGCTCCAGTAAAGACAAATGGATCTTCATAAGCGTTCTTATTGGGGTGTGATCTTATTGGAGATTCCAAAACCATATTCCAATGCTTCCTTGTCACATCTTGGCAGTAAAAAACTTTTCTAGCTTGAGAAGCATGGATGAATGACTCGTCGGCTTCTCTTGAGCTCTTCATAAACCTTTCGAAGTTGACAAACCTTGAGTTTTTATCTCGATCCACATATGACCCCTTTACTTTGTCTTCCATTCGCGCCCAATGACAGTTAAAAACAACTTCTGTGAAAACTCCATAGTCCACTTCGAATATATCTTGCAGAATTCCATAGTATGTGGTATCATCATCGACAAGGTTAGTATCTCTGGAACTTGCTCTGAAACTGGTACAAGCATCCATGGTAACTCCACTATTTTGTGTAATAAAACCTTTTTCTGCATCAGATGTATAGAAAAGATATCCATTAACAAAGTATGCGTTATACGAAACTGCCGAGAAAGAAGGACCAATTTCCATCCTACGAAAATCTGTCATGGAATTGCCTTCAAGTTCTTCCTGTATCCACGGAATGTAGTCCAAACACTTCATCCTTCGCATACGAGTTTGGTTAAAATTGCAAAGATATATAGCGTATTTCCTTTCACATAAAAAAGAAAGAAAAGGAAATAAAGCGAAAGTTAGAAGGTTACTTTTTAAAGTGTAAATCTGATGATTAACAGAATTTCGAAAATGAAAGAAGGCGGCGTTAAAATGTGATGATTTATGCTCTGCGTTGATTTAGCCTTAGTGACCAAAGAGAGGAATGATTCTCAAAAACAAATTAACAATTAACTTTCAAGTTTCTATCTAGGTCTGCATAATCTAATTCCACAATGAAACACTTCCTACACATATGATACAGATACTGCATAGGATTATTCAAACATTATGTATATCAGCAATATAATTCAGCAAAATGGGATAAGTTCTATAAAGAAAGATTAAGAATGCTGCTTCAATTGCAATAAGGAGGTGTGCAGTGAAAAAACAGAAGAATCTTTACTTATATGCAGTGAGAATCAGTTCTCTAGATGCTACAAGGCTCAATAAATTTAAAATAAGGAGTTGTGCATATCATGAAAGTTAGCTGACAAGTAACTCATTACGTACACGTTGCATATTAGAACCTAAAGCAGTTAACAAATCCAACAATAAAACACCATACACGAAAGTTAAAAGGTTACTTTTTACAGTGTAATGAAATGATTGTAAGAGAAATAAACTTAGGTTTTACTTACACTTCCCATTCAGTATTTTCATCTGCGCGTCTCAATATCCACAAACGAATTTGTTCATACTGTAAGTTGGTTAATGAACATGATTTTCCTTGCAAACCAACTGGGTATGGACCTTCATAAGCATCACATCGCTTCTATATCTTTCCACGACACTTAAAAGACTTCCGTTTCGAATCGGGAAGGATCTCTGCGCAATGGCGCGCTCCTTTATTGACCCCATACTGTTTTGTGATAGGGCCTTCTATATAATTTTTGTTGCGACCAAGAACCTTGTAGACTCTCATCATCATGCACATACAATTGTAAACAAGTATTTGTAAGTTTACTGAGTTGATAAAAGAATAAAGCAAAAGAATATAAGTGACTAAAGGATTGTACCTCTCGAAAGGGTACATCCACCTAAATTGAATAGGCCCCAATTTATGTGCCTCTTCTGCCAAGTGTATGACAACATGAGTCATACTAAAAAAAATGCAGGAGGGAAATACATTTCAAACACGCATAACGACTCCACGACATGATCATGCATTACACGAAGCTCAGCACGATCAATAACCTTAGAGGTGAGGACTTTGAAAAACAACGACAAATTTCTAACTGCCTCACGCAAAGGCTTCTGTTTTTTGAAACTGCATTAAAAAATAGCCATTAAACCCTGCATAAGTATGTGATAGTCGTGCGAATTTAGACCCTTCAATTGGAACTCTTTCAAGCATACTTTTTTTTTCCAATTCCCACTGTAACCAATTGGAACTTTAAGTGTGTTGAAAATTTAAAAATAACTTCCCTTTCTTTCTTAGACATCCAATAAGGTGCAGGAGGGAGTATCTCTCTTCCATTCCTTTCCTTCAACCACAAGCTAGGCTTTAAGTTTAGCATTTTTAAATCTCTTCGCGCTAGAGCTCCATCCTTGGACTTATCCTTATGGCACATAACAGTTCCAAGCAGATTCTCTGCAAAATTCTTTTCTACATGCATGACATCCACATTGTGCCGGATTTGTAGAAACTAATAAGATTAAGTTAGACGTTAGAAAAGAATAACAAACAACAAAACATATTACACTAAAGTAGGGAAAGATTTGTAAAGCAAATTCATCAGATAATATTGGGGCTCATATCATAATAGGAAATTAGATATGCAAAATAGAGGGTAAACATCCCTAAGATTATAGTGTCCCACACGGCCGCTAACTCAAACTTTCATATTAATAAGAAGGTGATTCCCTGTTAAGGAAGAACTCCTTCAAATATAGAGATCGCGTGTAGAAAGGTAATTATTTTTTCTTTTACCAGGTAAACAACATGTAATAGACATACTAGAATAAGTTGGTCGACAACTTCACCTCCACACAAAATCAAAGAAGACTTAGTGCATAAAGTGCGGTAAATAAAATTGTGTTAAGAAGAAAAGCCAGGATACACCATTATGGATGCTAGCCACCAAGCAAAGGAAAAACACGACAGAAAATAAAGAGAACCCAAAAACAAAAGACCTTTACAGAAATGGTAAACCTAAGTTACAAAGAATCGCTTAGTGTCCAAACAAATATATATATGCATCACATTGATAGGAACTTCTAATCCAATATCGTTTTGTTACCAACAATCATAAATGAATCACTAAGTGTCTAAACAAATATATACATCTGCATCACATTATTAGGAACTTCTAAAACAAGAATATCAGCAAACATGAATGAATCACTTAGCACACAAAATTATAATGCAAATATAAGTGTCATTTTAGTCTTAAAATTTTGCAATGGTCTCAGCAAGATCATCATCTCCTATTCTTCCCTTACTCTGAAGATGAGTACTATATGAATTATGAAGAGTTATATTAAACAGTGGGTTAATTATGCATAGCAGTCATGAATCAACCAAATTCATGAAAACAAAAACAATAACTCCATTTAAATAACAGGCGGTGTAAAATTTACCTTCCAATATGGGAGATAAAAAAAGATTGATCTCTTTGACCAAGGAGAATCAACGGCTTGCCGCTTTACCAACTTCCCAAATTCTTTATCTGCAGTTGCTGTCTTGTGGAACAATTCACTGCCACTCAAACGTCTTGGTGCAACCCTTAAATCCTCTAATCCGTTGAATTGGGATGTTTTATTTCTATAAGGGTGAAACCGATCTCTTAGAAACCTTTTATGACCCATATAAGCAAATTTGGAATCGCATTTTAGCCAAGATGCCTCTGTATTTTCTCCACATATAGGACAACCATATCTTCCAGAAGTTTGCAAACCAGAAACATGGGCATACACAGGAAAGTCATGTATACACCACAACAACATTGCTCTCATTGTAAAGTCAGTCTTCATATGCGCATCGTAGGTTACCGCTCCAAGTAACCATAACTCATTTAACTCGTCAATCAGTGGCTGCAAATAAACATCAATGTTATGGTTGGGACCAAGTGGACCAGGAATCAGCAGGGTTAACATTGTGAAATCCTTTGGCGTGCATTCAGATGGTGGAAGGTTGTAACAAACAATCATAACAGGCCAAGTATTGTGCGTGCTCATCATTCTAAAAGGATTAAAACCATCTGTTGTTAATCCAAGATGAACATTTCTTTTTTCTGAAGCAAACTCAGGACACTTCTTATCAATCTGCTTCCACTGTGCTGAATCCACATGATGTATCATGTGTGTAGCAATTTCTTGAACCTTAGAATACCATGTCATCAACTCCTCAGTCTACGCGGTGCCATACATCCGTTGCAACCTTTCCGTGATAGGAAAATACCTTAGTCTCTTCACCGGAACATTTTTAGTAGTTGGACTACTCCCTTCTGGTGGTTTTTGCCATCTAATTTCACCATATTTAGGACATTTATCATCATTGGCTTAATCCTTGCGATAGAGAATACAATCATTAATACAAGCATGAATAATTTGCACCGCCAACTGAAATGGCTTGATCATCTTCTTATCTTTACTACAAGTAGATGGTAATGTGTTACCAGCTGGTAGAATAGTTTTCATATATCCTAATAACTCAGTCATGAAAACATCATAACATTGATACCTTGCCTGCATACTTAACAACTCAATTGTTGCTGAAAGTTTTGTATGTTCATCACCACAACCTAGAAATAAGGGTTGCACTGCATCCTTCAACCTCTTTTTGCAATCAACAGTATCCTTATCTTGTGCATTACCACCAGAACAATCTTCAGCAGCAGCCGGCATGTGATCAGGATCATTAAGACATTCTTCAGGGGTATCAAGACCAATAACACCTCCATGCGCCTCATTGAACAAGTCATGTATTTTCGAATGAGATACATCAGCATAATTCACAACATTATTTGCAGGTAAGGTGGGAGCATTAACATTATTCACCGGAGCTTGCTCTCCATGATGGATCCATGTTCGGTATGACAGTAAGAACCCATTTTTAAGGGATTCCCATGTACATCATCTAGAGATTTTGGTAAACTACCGAAATTCCTACATTTCATGCAAGGACATCGAAATTCTTTGATACCTTCACCAAGACTCTCTGCTGTAAATTGGATGAAAGATTGAACACCTTTAATCCATCGAGGTGAACCCTTAGGTGCAGTCATCCATTCTTTACTTGGAGTAGTTACACGATATCGAAACATCTGCAAAACAGTGCATACACAAATCAGAACCCACAATTAAGAAGAAATTGCATAAAAGTAGAAGGATTTAAAATATACAATGATTTACATATCAACACAACTATTTGCATATCCAATGATTTAGTCCACCAAGCCCAGACGTTTATTTCACAAAACCAAGAAGTTCAGTCCACCAAATCAACTACTTTTTGTTACAGACTATGAAGAATAAGAATAGAGAAAAAAGATCTTACTGCCTATCCTAACCAAAGATATGCAAAACATTCAAGCATCATCATGTAAGGAAATTTCGAGAACATGTTAATCTACACTAGTCAACATATGCAACCAAACATACAAAGTCTTGAACATAATTCAATAATGAGTGAAGAATAGAAGCAATTAAGAGTGCTAAGATTGGAGTTACTTGTTCAATATTTTTCTTTGACTACTCCTCAAAAATGTATAAGTGTGGAAGTATGAAATTACCAATACAATCATGTTATGTAAATAGTTCTTTATACCCTACACATATTATTGATTCCAAATTTCCATTAATCAAATACCAGCACAGATATTCACCAAACAATTTGGAGATTCAATACACCCTGCACAGCCTTAGTATCATAATAAAAAAAGTAAAAAAATAATATAGTCCTGACTGATCTGATTCTGCATATCATTCATCACCAAACAAATAAACTTAAATACAGTTTTAAAGTCAGAGTCTTTGGTTTGAAACAATGTTGGGATCCATTCTTTAAACTCAATTAACAAAACTATGATGACGATGAGAAGATTAATCAAATCCTAGAACAAGTTACTACTCATCATATTCGTAAAATAATTACTTATTTTGACCTAACTAAGCAAAAACCCCAAATTTAACATACACATAAATCAGTTAAAACTCAAATCCTAGGGTATACTAACCAAAACTTTCCAACTGAAATTCAATTTAGGCAAAACCCAAACAAATTTGAACTTAGAATTAAGAATTTACCTTACAAAATTGTTGATATGTTGAGTTCTGAAATCAAATCATTGTTTCTTCACTTCATAAATCCTCTCAAGTTAGATTTAAAAGCCTAACAAATTTTTCGCGGAATAAAGACCCTGACTACCTCAAAATTTGTTGTGAATTACAATGCTCCATATCAATTCGATGATATAATTTTCCGATGAGTATTGATACTGTCTGAGAAAGAGAAAAGAGAGAGAGAGACTAAGGAAAGAAAAGTGATAAGTTATGAGAGATATCGAGATTTCTTTTTTTCTAGATAAGAAGTTTGTGGACTAAAACGCGTCAGATTTATCACTGACTCAGCTGAATGGGCAGAATCACCTCTTAGATGGATTATTTAGTCTGAAAGGAGATTGTGTATATTCAGTGTTGTAACACATTTGAAGTTACAACACTGTTGGTTGTAACTTCAGGCTAAATATGCCATTTATAATAATTTGGATTGTAACACATTTGAATTTTATGTTCAGTGTTAATTGAAAGCTATGTAAGAATTAGAAAACAGAAAAAGAGTTGATGAAACTGAGCAAGATTGAAACACTTGAATAAAACTGAAAAAATGTTAAAAACTAAACCTGCTGAAGCTACATATCACTTCTTTACAAGTTTTGAATCTCTTCTTCATCACAAAAAAAAAAGAGATGAGACTCAAAACCATACAAACTTGCAAGTCTAACCCAAAATACTTACATCTCAAAAAATAGATTCCCATACCTAGTTACATATACTGCCGAGTATATAATATATCCAAAAAACTTACATGTATACCAACCATGTATATATATACCAAAAAAAAAGTCCCAAAAAGTCCCAAACCTCCACATAAAACCATAACTCAATCCATTAAACGTCACCACCACCTGCGGCAATTGGGCAAACATAGTGTTTTGGCCACATAACCTTGTCACCTATGGAAACCTCTCTAAAAGTTTCTTCACCTTCACACAGACTCCCAGAAGGTAAACAGATTTCATCAATTAGGACCAAATGAAATTCATTATCTATTGGAGGCATATTGGTAAATATATAGCCTACTTCAATATCTCTCTTTCTCATGTTCCTGAGAATTACTTGCTGAGATCCAGTTGGTTGACAGACACCACCATCCATACCCTACAGATGATAAACACATCCAATTTGGCAATAAGATTTTACTGGTGTACATAAAAACACTGCCAACTAAAAAATCCTATCTTGACAAACTGAAACAAGCAAGCATAATGAGTTGCAAACTAAAAACTAGTTATAAAATGTAATTACCTAAGCATTAGCATTGCTGGGGTTAGCATTGCAACTTAAACGAGACATTAGTGTCTCAACAGTTTCCTCAAGATTACATACACGATCTTATACAGCTCTAGTATTCAACAATTGCTGTCGTAACTTATCCCTAGGAACTGCAGAAGCTAGTAGTTCAGTCTTAGATATCCCACCTCCCATTCCTCGAACACAACCTCTATCATCTACTCCAAACACCTACAAATAAGTAAAAATAATCAGTTAGCTAACAAGTTTGTTTTTTTGGAATTCGTCATCAAAGACGGAAACAGTACTGGTATGCATCGAATTTTAAGAAGCAAGATTAACATGAAAGCACCTTTATTATTCAATAATGTTTATACCAATACAATTTATGCTTAAAACTTCCACAAACATGATACCGTAATACTCTGAAGTATGCTCTATTATAGTACCAAACTTGAATAATCCTAGATCCTAATCATGTTAGGAAAGGTTATTAGCAACACAAATTCATGTGCACTCACCTTGGAGACTGCATCTCTGTCCAAATGAGTTTCATCTCTATACTGCTCAGTTTTATTCAACTCCCTTACTTGTGCCTGCAAAGTACATCAGATTGTAAGTGGAAAACAAATTACAAAGAACACAAACAAAGAAAAATACTAGTCAATTAAAACCAAGTAAGAAAGCTGAACTTACAACATATTCTCTGCATTTTACTTCATAAGAGTTAAGGTCCATCAATTCAATATCTTCTTGATGGATTTCTTTGTAAACATGTGTAGCCAAGTATACAACAGATCTTATTACACTCCCAGTTGGAGATTGTTGTTCCATAACATGTCGACGACGTGCAATGCCATCCCTTCCAGTAGTATGCAAATATTTCACTAGCTTCCTTGATTCCTTCCCCATCTCCCTTAGCATTTTATCAGCTTCTGAATCATGCAACTCCACAAATTTCTCTCAATCCTCTCTCTTCACACCATTTGGTCTATTGTTCTTTCTCTCAGGAATAGTAGAAAATTGATCGCACCATTTCCTTAGTATAGTCTTTTTTTTCTTCCATGATTTATTTGCCATCCTTAGAGCCTTGCAATTGATGACTTCAGGTACCCTGTACTCATTCTTGATGGCTCTCCATATTTCTTCCTTAATAACCCAAGGAACATCTCTCCAATCTTCGTGGTGTGGTGGGACAATACTCATGGCTAACGTTCCAACCCTGGTGGCATATTTGTTAGAACCATCGTTTATTGGTGGTCCCATAGAATTGAACTTGATTTCCAAAAGGTGATCATCTGCTGAAAACGGGAAAATATTAGAACATAACTTGATAACATTATAAGGACATAAAGTAAACTAAAATACAATGTTGTGTGTTACCATTAATCCCGTTTTCCTCGGTATTTTCAGCTTCATTATTTGCTTGATGAAAAGCATCATGCCATCCATCTCCTTCATCCTGATTCCCATTACCATGGATTGGAGAATGATCGCCATCTGACGAAGACAAACGATGATGACTCCCTTCACTTGAACTTGCAACGATGTGACCACCTTCAGTTGATGGGGACCATTGTGAATTGAGAAAATCCCTCGGCCAATTAGCAGCACTTGACCTCGGAGTAGTACTAGCAGACCAAGTACTTGCAGACCGGGATCGAGTGCTACTACCAACATGAAGTCGCATAGTTATCTAAAATAAAACCAATTTAAAAAATTACCAACCACAATACAAATCATTCAATTTCAACAACTAACCTATCAACAAACACATAAACCATACTATAAAACCTAGTTCCATTCTTGTAGTCTTGTATTATACAAGTAACATTTATCAACAGGTGAGCTTCAAAGAGTACATTAGCGCTAAAACTTATGCACAGAAATATACTCATTAAATGACTTGATCATGTATGACATACTTGCCAAGGTCAGGTGTGTTATCTGTTATAGAACATGTGAAACATTTTCCACAAAAGTTGAAACATGTAAAACTTGTACATAAAACTCCTCAACCAGAAATCATTCAAGTAATTCAACAAAAGGAACTAATTAAAATTGTGTTTAGCTCAAAATTGAATAACCTATTAATCCACCAAATAAAATAGAAAGAAATAATTAACAATGCAAACCAAAAGGAACAACAAAGAAAAAACTATACTAACAAGAGAAACAACACTAAAATATGATTCTATTCAACAAGAAACAAGTAACACTAAAAAAAAAATTGTTCAACAAGATAAAAACTAATAAATGACCCAGAAAAATATAGCTTTAACTAATTAATGCCATATGAGAAAAGAATTCAAATTATTATGTCAATCTATCAACATGAAATATTACAGGGGATGCTCATAAAAACAACACAGACCCTAATTTCACACTACTTCTCAATGACATGGTCAACAATAAAATCAGAACCTTTCAATATTTGCATCTAAATCTTATCTAAGCAATCAAATTTAATGCACTGAAAAAAGCACTTCAAAATCTAAAATCAGAACATAATCACCATTAAATCAAAATAAATAAGCTGAATATAAATCAAATCACATGGAATCATAACTAAGAACATAACCTAAACCAAAAATTTATCACCCAAATCAAATAAAATTAGATATACCTAATGAAATTTCAGAACTTCAACTTAAGCGGTTCGGATCTACCTGAAATCAACCAATACAACAATTCTGGTTAAACCCCATGAAAAAAATCGACCAGTAAAAGTAAAAGGAAAAAAATTGAATCCAAAACCCAAACTTGCTTGAGGAAGATATGAACTACAATTAAGCTCTTGAGATTACCTGAAATCCACCATTAGAAAAATTATTGTTAGACCCGATGAACAAAATCGACAAGTAGAAGAAAAAAGAAAAAAAAATTGAATCCAAAACCCTAACTTGCCTGAGGAAGATATGAATTACCACTAAGATCTTCAGATTTACCTGAAATCCAACAATAGAACAATTATGGTTCCAAATCAAAAAGACTAATAACATTAACACATTTGGGATGTAGAGTATAGGGAGTATGGAATGGGTTTCCATCATTCTTGTGAAGAACTCCAACTTGATAGAACCCCACACAGTTGAAGTTAAGACCTCGATAAGTTGGTAAGCCAAGTGATTTGCTGGCATATAAACTGTAAGAAGTTGATCAAAACCAGCACCCCATGGTTGCAACAGGTGACGAAAAAGATTACTGAGAATCACTTGATAGAATCCAGGAAGGAACATAGATGAGGCATCAAATGAAGGTTGCTTTATACTTTTAAACCTTAAAATGAAAGCTTCACAGAAGTAAGAATACATGCACTTCTCACTCTTTTCTTCCCACTCTAAGCACAGTTCAGTACTTCTACAGGCAGACAAGATAGGTAATCTAAGTAGCACAATGATAAACCATTTTGAACTAACTTCCTCTCCCATAATTTTTAAATCAATTGAAAACACTTTAAATTTCCACTTCAAGTAGTCAAGCAGCATAAGCTTATTTAAAATTCGAAGTACCATGAACATAACACAATCTGCATAAGGCAACAACACAATCTTCAAGAGATCTTCAAGATGAAGTTACAACACCCCTTTGTAAATTTCCATGGAAACATCCATTTGAATAAACTCACTGATAGCTTCATAACTTCCCAACTGAATCCACATCCTTCTACATGATTTAGGATGAAGAATGACGGTATCCAGCATTCCATAATGCAGTTTCCACCATATAGAATCTCCTCCACACATACCAAACACTCGATGAGTCTTCTCACTGTCAACCTTGATCACAGACGGAACTGTAGAAGTACTCCTGGCTATATTACTTTATTCTAACATTTTCACAAATATCTTTCGATCATGATCAAATAACTCGCAAGTATCACAACCTTTCCCCTCCCTGATAGGTAGAATCGCCAGCAAGTATGCAAGTAACAAATTCTATTGGTACCCATCGTTTAGAAAAAACTTAAATAGATTTCTCTCTCTTTTAGGCATTGTACCAAACAGTTTACGCCCATCAATAATAATACCAATTTGGACCAAGACAAGTGCGATTGAATTCATAAACAATAATTCGAATGGAAACCCATGTTTAAAGCTCAACTCATAAACAAATTTCTCTTTGTAATGATCAATGAAAACCGACCCATTAAGGAACTTCCCACGATCAAATATGGAATGAGTAAAATCAGGGTAGAGATAAAGATAGTTCTTACAGTTCAGTTTGAGTTTAGTAATCAAATCCTTCGAAATTTCCATCTTACTGTCACTCATCTTGTCGAGTTTTACTGGATCTAGATTGGAGAACTCCATTATCTCTGAGTTTTCACCCTCTTCAATTAATAAGCTCAACCCAGTAAGTGAATCATCTAATTCTTCTTCCAAAGGTATTGAATAATTTCGACTGGAATCGGTGACCAATTCTGCGTTGATCGAGTCTTCATCCACCAATGCTTCCCTGTCTGTTTCCTCCTCCATCTTTGTTGTTTCTATAACCTCAGCAACTCTGAAATTGGAGTAATAAGCAGACTCCAACTTCTTCTCTGCTTCGTTAATGAGCTTGGTCCCGATATAGAGCACTACCTAGTTCTTCAATATTGTACTTCAATCGAAGATTACTTAATTCCTCGTATGCATAAAATAGTTCCCAATCCACCGAACCTTCCATGGATCGTGGATGCTCTAATACCAATTTTTATGTACTGAGGTGTACGATAACAAAATTGGATCGATACTTATGCTGATAAACAGATTTGATATAAGAACCCTAACAATAAACCAAAAACTGCCTCATTCCTGAGAGAACAGTCACTGCCTCATTCCTGAGATAGCAACTATTTTCTTATCTATTTTTATACATGAGTTTCTCAATACAGACTTAATGAGCTTATAAAGCCATCCCTCCCTAACCTAGCATCTAACGACTAATAAAGCTCCAGGTGGTTACATCCCATCCCACTGTTATAACTGAAATTAACCTATTAATTACATAATTAAGCTAATTAATTCAATCTACTACTAATAATATTAACCAATACTAAATACCGGCAGAAGACACGATAAGGGACACCCTCATTTTAGCTAGGTACATGACAGCTAATTAGGGTTTCGACAGGCCAGAACCCTGATTCTCACATCGCACGTGCCAATGGCTAACCATGCCATCCACACCTACCGCGCCAAGTCATGCCAACCATGCTAGCCACATTCCTGTGCCGATGGCTAACCACGTCAGCCACACCCACCGCGCCAAGGCATGCCAACCATGCTAGATGCACCCTTGTACCAATGGAAAACCATGCCAGCCACACCTACCACGCCATGCCAAATGCACCTTGCCATGGCCCCCTGTCAACCTTGCCGCGCCACCATGATGGCCTTCCTTATGCGGCTACCAAAACGAAGGCATGCGACAATCAACGGTCTCCCTTTAATCGCAGGAGCAAATTAAATCCATCCAAGGTTACCAGACGGCACATGTAACCTTTAGCCCAAAATCCTAGCTTGGTCACGCCAAACCCTTGGCCCCTCCATGCCAAGCCAAACCGCACCTAGCCAAGCTAGCCGCACCATGCGCCCATGGCAAAGCCTTGGCCCCACATGCCAAGCCAAACCTCCCCTATCCAAGCTAGCTGCACCATGCGCCCATGTATAACTCTTGGCCCCGCATGCCAAGCCAAACCGCACCTAGCCAATCTAGTCGTACCATGCGCCCATGGCTAACCCTTAGCCGCGCATGTAAAGCCAAACCGCATATATCCAAGCTAGCACCATGCGTTAACCCTTATCCGCGCATTCCAAGCCAAACCGCACCTAGCCGCACCATGCGCCCATGTCTAACCCTTGGCCCCGCATGCCAAGCCAAACCACACCTAGCCAAGCTAACCGCACCTAGCCAAGCTAGCCTCACCATGTGCCCATGGCTAACCATTGGCCATGCATTCCAAGCCAAACCGCACTTAGCCAAGCTAGTCGCACCATGCCTTGGCCCTAGCTAAGATAGCCGTACCATGTGTCCATGGCAAAACCTGGGCCCTAGCCTCGCCATGCCAGCTGCACCATGCCATGCCAATGTCATGCCAACCTAGACGCACTACCATGCTGGTCTTCCCTACACGGCTACCCAAGTGAAGGCGTGCAACAATTAATGGCTGCCCTTTAATCCTAGCCATCCAAGGTTTCCAAACAACGCATGGTAACCTTTGGCCAGAAACCCTAAGTTTGGACGCGCCAAACCATGCCATGATAACGGCATTCCAACCTAGCCGCGCCACCTTGCTGGCCTTCCCTACGTGGCTACCAAAACAAAGGCGTGCGACAATAGACGGTCCCCCTTCAATTCCATGAGCAAATCCTACCCATCCAAGGTTACCATACGACGCATGGTAACCTTTGGCCCGAAAACATAAGTTTGGCCACGCAAAACCATGCCATTCCAGCGACATGCCAACCTAGACGCGCCACCATGCTGGCCGTCCCTACGCGGCTACCAAAAACGAAAGAGCGCGACGATCAACGGCTACCTTTCCTCTTCAGATGCAAAATTCCGACCGTCGAAGGTCACCATGCTACCAAGTCTCCCAAAGCTCGACTTGCTAGGCAACAACAATATGCTACATGTTTTCCACAAAAACATTCAAGACATCAACACATATAACAAACTGGGGGATCCTCTTTGGGTATTGGTTCGGCGGTTTACGTCGTGCGGCGTACACTACGCCCGTCATAAGGAAGTGTCATAAGGGTGAGGCGGTTAGTAAATATAGCGGTTTGCCTCCATGAACTCTTCTGTTCCTTTTCTGTTCCGTTCTGCTCATTTTGACAACGTGTGTGACCCAAAAATATTGAATTTGTCATAAGGGTGAGGCGGTTAGTAAATACAGGGAGTTAAGGGTGAAACGCTCTAGGACATCAATTCCATGTGTTAACAGTTTTATGGAACTTCAATTCCATGCATACAGTTACCACCTCCTCCCATTTATTACCAATTTTTCCATTCCTTAATGAGGCTGGGGTACGTTTCACTTCGACTTATATAAATAGGTCTTACCTATTTTCACAGAACAACAAGTTCAGTCAGTAATATACAACACTCAGAAAATACTTGCTAGCTTACCATTTGATAGCCTTCCCACTTTTCTGATACAAGTCTGTTTGTACCATAAGTAAAAATACCACTCAATAGGCCCAATTGATACTTGAATCATCTTTTGGCCCTTATCCAAGCCCGCTAACCAGTCAATCGATGCATCCCACCAGCCTTCCCAGTATTACATAAATTCAATGATTGGTCAATGGTCAAAGTCGGTCAACTGTCGAAGTCAATATCCGGTCAAGGTCAATGGTCAAAGTCAACGGTCGGTCAATGGTCAAAGTCAACCATCGTTCAACTATCGAAGCACGTCGCACCTCCCACCAATATTCAGTCTTGTAGCCAGCAATGATGCTAACCAATTTCCGGCCAAAAACTCATCCGCCCTTCCAACCAGTCTCCACTCATATCGCCAGCAAGCCAATTATGCTTCCAGTCAGTCAATCCAGTCAGCAAGCCAATTACGCTACCAGCTAGCATCCAACAATCCTTCCAGCCAATATTCAGGCAGAAATTACCCAAGGAAGCATGCAAAGGGGTTTTCATGCATAATTTAACATGGAGCCATAAAACAGCAGTTTCATGCGAATTTATCATAGAGGCATAAAGGGGGCAGTTTCATGCGAATTTATTACAGAGGCATAAAGGAGGAATTTTCATGCGAGTTTGTCATAGAAACATAAAGGGGGCAGTTTCATGCAGATTTTATGACGGAAGCATAAATGGGCAGTTTAATGCCATTTAAGTTGATATTGAAAATTAGATGTAAAATTGTATAAATAGGGGAGGTAGCCAAGATGAATAGGGGGCTTATGATGTAACAAAAATTATCAATGGAAAACGGCTTCCCTAGGGGATTCACCCGTGGACGTAGGCTACCATGCCGAACCACGTAAAACCTGCATCTATCTGTGTCTTTTCATATGTTCCTCAAATCGTCCCTTAACCCTAAGAACACACCAAAATCACCTATTTGTTGTGTTTCGTGCCCAAAAGTAATTTTGGGTACAAACATTGGCGCCGACTAAGGGGATTACGAGAAAAGGAATCGTATTCTCCCATTGAGAAAAGTTGTAGAAAATGCTTCAAATCATATCCGTCAAAAAGCAGTTTGAACGGCTTGAAAATCACTGTTCCAGTCCATTTGAACGTAACTGCTAAAGTCCGACCTGGTCGCAATTAGTGCAGTCCAGCTGATCGCAACTGCTGCTGACCATGTGATCGCAGATACTGCAGTCAAGTTGATCGCAACTGCTGTTATCCATATTCGAGGTTCGAGATTTGCTGAAACTATTACCTTCTGAAACCACTGAAATTACATTACTACGAAGTCTGATGAAAATGTTTCCAAAATGTTCGGTCCGCTGTAAAAAGTTGGAGTGGAATACTATCAAAATTGTTGGCAGTATGATCTATCTGCTGCACGTTACATGGTGAAAAATCACCATTAAGACTGGTGAAACCCCCGTAAGAGCGTTAGATCCACGGTGAAAGATGTCGTAAAAACTTCATCAAAATTGTTGTTGGATGTTCGATCTGCAACATGGCTTGGTCCAATTTTGTTTCCAATCACTGCAGTCCAGCTGATCGCAGCTGCTGCAGAGATCAGCTTTATTAGAGTTACATGAGTCAGTTGAGTTGATCGCGAATCGCGCATTCCAACATCGCAGTCGGGAGCCACCACATCTGACTCACTGCAAAAATCATCAAGATTGTTTTCATGATGTTCGATCCGCAGGGTGTTCAAGTCCAAAGTTCAAAAAAATTGCTTCTCAAATAACGCATCATCAACATGTTCGAGTTTTGCTGTATGACAAAATCACTACGGTCATGATCGCAGCGGTGACAAGTTTCCTACATCTCTAGGCGCTTGAACACCCAAAAAAAAAAAAAAAACTGCAGATAAGGCCGCAAAAGTATAGCAAAACGGTGGTGGAAAGTCCATGAGAAACGACAACAGTCCCTAGAACCGTTGCAAGAAACCGTTGAAAAAAAGATCACATTTCAGCAAAAACCGTTACAGAAAATCGTTGCATGAAGGGTCATAAGAAAAGACAACAATATCGCAAAACTGTCACCAAATGTTCGGAGGAAAGATCACAGTTCGCAGAAAAGTGTTGCGAAACTTTTCAAAAAAAAAAAACAAAACCTGCGGCCAGACCCGACGGCTCGACCCGGCGGCCTTACCGATTATTTTAGGCAGTCGCCGATTAATTGGTGATTAATTGACAATTAAAAGTATTTGGAGATTCGGTGTGGCGCGACGCAGTTTAATTCCATGGACCTTGGATGACTCCGCCCCATTTCTCTTGCCTTGCGGATATGTATACCCCACTTGGGCTTGGTTTAAAAATTTGTTTCGTTGATATTTTCCTCATCTCACGTCCGAATTGGATGATTCTTGGCTCGTCGCAATCGCATGTCAATATTCATACGACATGGAGATAAAATTTTACAATTGGAGAATAATATTTTTCGGGTGAAATCATGACATCAACATATTTGGAGCAAGGCGCTAATCAACCAATTTTTCGATAACTTCTTCTTCGTGCATCCAAACTGAGTGATTTTCGGCCCGTTGAGATCGTATGTCAATTCCCAACATCGTGAAGGGGAATTTCAATTTTCTGAGAAAATTAAAAAATTTAAATGACGGAACCAGAAACGGTCACATTCAATCACCACCGAAGATACTGCAGTCCAGTTGATCGAACTGCTGCAGTCCTTTTCCACATAACTATTACAGTCAGTTGATCGAACTACTGTAACCCAGTTTCACAGCAATAGATGTTGGCCAGTTGATCGAACTTCCGCAGTCCTTTTGAATTCCTCTGATCCAGCTTGGTCGAATCATCGCTTCATCCAGCTTTTTATGTATAATCGTTATAAAGATCATTTTGATCGCAATTTTTGAAATAAAGTTCCATGGAAACAATCTTCAATCCAGTTTGAACTTAACTGGTGCATCCCAGTCCCGCAGACAAATCAATTTACATAGTCGAGACGAGACGCTAAGGCAACTATACTAGTCATTGTCGCAGGAAAACACCAACATAGCCAGTGGGCATCCTAATCACTTCATAAAAAAAGTCGCAATAACATTTTCAATATGGTAAGTATACAATTTACATCTTTTTTCATCTTTTCATATATTCATGCATACTTTTATTTAATAAGACACCATTAATGTGGCGAGCATTTCCTCATGAGGAGATGCACATATTTCAATTATGCGCGCATATGGAATAACGGGATTGGCCCCCCGCGCGAATTTCAGATAGAAGACATTTTCAAAATCTCATGCGAGAGTAAAATGCAGCAAGGCAGTGCACTCTTATGCGAGCATTGAGAAGCATGAAAATCATTATCTTCTAGGGGCGAGTTGCATATCACTTCAATGTGGCTGACCATCACTTGGGGGAGAGATATGTAACACCTGATGGTCTGAAATAACTCTTTTGGGGCAAGATGTGTAACACCCTATACACTTGGGGGCGAGTTACATAGCACCTAATTGCAATGCGGAATTAAGCTTCTGAAAATCGAAATTTCAGTTAACCCAAACTTCTTAATCCTCCAACGAGTTGCAGGATTAAGAGGGGGCGAGCATACACCCTAATATTTTGACGCAATTATTACAATTAGTAATGCTTAACTACTACAGTTAAGTTGATCAAATTTTTATAGTCCAGTTCAAAAGAAACTGCTGCATCGGTTGGACGCAACCGATGCAGTCTAGTTGCCTGCGAATTTTGTACTCAGTTGGACGCAACTGATGCAGTCTGGTTGCACTCAGTTGGACGCAACTGATGCTGTCTAGTTTTTTTTTGTAACTGTTACACCTATATCGAACTTTTTAAGTCCAGTCCCTCAGTAGCTGTTGTAGTCCAGCTGATCAAAGCTGCTGCAGTTTAGCTCGGTTTGTATTCCTGCAGTCCAGCTGATCGTATCTGATGCAGTCCAGCTACGCTCGCAGTTCATGCAGTCCAGCTGATCGTAGATGATGTAGTGTAACTATGCTCGTTATTGCAGCATTCCCGCTGATCGCAGATGATGCAGTCCATCTATGCTCGCAGTTCTTGTAGTCCAGCTGATCGTAGCTGCTGCAGTGTAGCTTTGATTCGTTGATGCCGTATTCAAGCTGATCGCAGCTGATGCAGTCCAGCTACGCTCGAAGTTCCTACAGTCCAGCTGATCGTAGCTGCTGTAGTGTAAATATGCTCGTTACTGCTGCATTCAAGCTGATCGCAGCTGATGCAGTCTAGCTATGCTCGCAGTTCCCGCAGTCCAGCTGATCGCAGTTGCTGCAGTGTATCTTGGTTCGTTGCTGCTGCATTCCAGTTGATCGCAGTAGATGCAGTCCAGCTATGCTCGCAGTTCCTGCAGTCCAGCTGATCGCAGCTGCTGCGGTGTATCTTGGTTCGTTTCTGTTGCATTCCAGATGATCGCAGCTGATGCAGTCCAGTTATGCTCGCAGTTCCTGCAGTCCAGCTGACCGCAGCTGCTGCAGTCTGGTTTGTCGCTCCTACAGTCCAGCTGATCGCAGCTGCTACAATGCTTGATGATGCTGCTTTCCAGCTGATCACAACTGTTGCAGTCCATCTCTGATCGATCCCTGCGATCCGGTGACCGATCATAGTGTCTTGTAGTGCGATCTTCCTCGTTCTTTGCTACATTCGGTGACCACAGCTGCATAGATCCATCTACGTTCGCATATCCCGCAGTCCAGCTGATCGAAGCTACTGCAGACCATTTTTGCTCAACGAAGTTACTACCCAGTTTTGCTCATTACTGTAGAGGACAGTTTTTTTGTGGCCGCCGCAGTCAAATCCTACGCAACTACCGCAGTTCAGTTTTACATCAGCAGTTATCGCTCACTCACAATACCACTCCGCTCGAGCATCACGCTTCAATTTCAGAGCAGTTCACCCTTCGATCCTAATTTTGCATACAACAGTGGTTCATGCTCAACTTTTTTCCGCCGATCTCCCAATCATAATAGCCTCACTTAGGGGCGTCTTGATTATGATTTTCGCAAATAACAAGGGAAGTTCACCAGTCACCTCAATATCATGAATCTACACTTGGGGGCGAGTCTTACCATCGACTAAGAAAAACAAAATTTTCTTAACCCCAACAAGTTCGAGGTTAAGAGGGGGCGATGTTTGTACCATAAGTAAAAATATCACTCAATAGGCCCAATTGATACTTGAATCATCTTTTGGCCCTTATCCAAGCCCGCTAACCAGTCAACCGCGGCATCCCACCAGCCTGTCCAGTATTACATAAATTCAATGATTGGTCAATGGTCAAAGTCGGTCAATTGTCAAAGTCAACATCCGGTCAAGGTCAATGGTCAAAGTCAACCGTCGTTCAACTATCGAAGTACGTCGCACCTCCCACCAATATTCAGTCTTGTAGCCAGAAATGCTTCTAACCAGTTCCCGGCCAAAAACTCATCCGCTCTGCCAACAAATCTCCACTCATATCGCCAGCAAGCCAATTATGCTGCCAGCCAGTCAATCCAGTCAGCAAGCCAATTGCGCTGCCAGCCAGCATCCACCAATCCTGCCAGCCATTATTCAGGCAGAAATTACCCAAGGAAGCATGCAAAGGGGTTTTCATGCAGAATTTAACATGGAGCCATAAAACAGCAGTTTCATGCGAATTTATCATAGAGGCATAAAGGGGGAAGTTTCATGCGAATTTATCACAAAGGCATAAAGGAGGAAGTTTCATGCGAGTTTGTCATAAAAACATAAAGGGGAAGTTTCATGCATATTTTATGACGGAAGCATAAATGGGCAGTTTAATGCCATTTAAGTTGATATTGAAAATTAGATGTAAAATTGTATAAATAGGAGAGGTAGCCAAGATGAATAGGGAACTTATGTTGTAACACAAATTATCAATGGAAAACTGCTCCCCAAGGGGATTCACTCGTGGACGTAGGCTACCATGCCAAACCACGTAAAACCTGCGTCTATCTGTGTCTTTTCATTTGTTCCTCAAATCGTCCCTTAACCCTAAGAACACACCAAAATCACCTATTCATTGTGTTTCGTGCCCAAAAGTAATTTTGGGTACAAACAAAGTCGTAGTAACACAAATACTCTTCCAGAATTAACTATTCTGGTCTCATCACTTTCCTTTCTTCCCTCCCCAAAACCAACCCATTCTCCTCTACTTTGTGACCGAAGCAAGTCCGGAACGACCATTTCTTGGTTTAGGCTGGATTTGTACAGATTGATCTCTCGAATCTAAAGTACTCCCTTACAGTACATTGTTTAGGGTTTAAATTATTTCTCACCCGCACACCCGAAATTACCGAAATCAGCAGAAACCATTTTCACCTACAAACAATTGGCGACCACAGTGGGAGATTGATCTATCGGTTAGAATATCAGCTTTTAATTCTTGATTTCATCTTTCAAACACCGATCCCAGCATGGTAGAAATCAGATCCGGAACAGCTGCAGAGAACACCATCACAGAACACATCCCTTGTGTTAATGTTACTTTCAACAACGTCACTGTATCACCTACTGACAACAGTAACACCGAAAGAACTCCTTCAAGTGTAACGCCGCTAATCACCAGGGCCAGAGCTACTGCCGCCTCCAATGTCCCTGCACAACTTGATAATCACGGAAGTGCAGAAAACACCCCTTCGGGTGTTGCGCCACCAGTCACCAAAGCCATAGCCGTCGCTTCCGCTCCTAACTCTTCGTCAAACATGTCACCTCTAACTACCACAAAGACTCTGACTACCCCACCGACGGGACGAGAAATCGGAGGAACCAGATGAAGCCGACTATGTCACCATCGCTGATTTGATGGAGCGACATGAGGTTCATGCTAGAGCTCAGACGGATATGTTTTTAACACAGAAAGAAGTACTCGTCTTTCTCAAGGCCTTGATGGAGCATCTACCATGTTATCAGACTGCCAACTCCCAGACTCCCACAGACTGAGGCCGAGATGGCGAACCCCAAATACCGCCACTACCAAAAATTTGTTCACCACCCAACCAGTGATTGCAACAGACTAAAACATATCTTCAAAGAAAATATAGAAGCAGGGGAGCTCCAAATAGGAAACGAGATCGAGACACACTTCCAGTAAGGAATTGTGGGGTCTCTGGGGACTCCATGCACGAGACTGTATAATCCATGATGCAACATATATGCGAAATTGTCTACCTTTCCAAGGTGCAGTACCAAGATATTTTCGCGGATCTCAATCGCGTTGTGTCGGGCAAACGTCTTTTTCCCTCCATGGAAACTGCGCCAAGGGCCCAAGCTTTCCAGCGGGCAGAATCGAAAAGGACAACTGGGGACTACTGATCACATCCCATTTAAGAGGTATTGAATTCGATAACACGCTCATCGATACGGCCTCTAACTTCAACATTATTACTTTCAAGACACTGAAAGCTGCGGGATTTGTGAAACAAGACGCTACCCATTCCCTATCTGTGATTAAGAACCCGGGAGGAGAGGCCTTGAACGCGCATAGCTACATCAACATCAAGGTCAAGATAGGAGATGCTCTAACGCATAGAAAATTCCACATTGTCAAAGAACTGGGTCACGACATGATATTGGGGCACTTATGGGTACTCGACAATGAGGAAAAATTGGGTACATCCCCTCTACCAATGTCAGCGCCCAAAATAATCTCTAACAAACCTCCCCACTTATTGCATCATCGATGAGTTACCGATGGTACCCGGATGCCTGGAGAAGACCTGTTGGCGCTACCTCATGGATTCCAAACGCAAGTAAGTCTGGCCGAACGATCTTCTCTGCAACCTGTCATTTCTTCCCCTATTATGTCACGAGGAATCGGCGTGATTACTAGCATGGACACTGTCAAGAGATGTGAATAGGGAGCTGGGCCATTCAAATGATTTATAAGAAACTTAGGAGCTTCTATCGAAACCAACGATACCAATATTCAAACGGTTGCACAACACTTGAACCCATTTTAGTGGTCAGGGTAAACTCGTTTCAAGTTGGGAAGATAACGGTAAAAATGGTTGTTCGGATCGGTTGGCCTAATGAAAAGGAAGACGAGCCGTATCTGGTGGCAGCCGCTCTTTTAGGGGGATATTAGAAGCTCATCAACATAGAAAAACTGGAAGGCGTGATAGTTCACCCGCGATGGCTCAAGCTTTCCAATCCATAAAATGCTATACCTTTTTTCAGCCACTCTTCTTTTGGTATTTCCTTCAACAGTTTCTCTTGATATTTTTATTTCCCAAAGATGAATACACCATTTGTATTTTTCTCCGGAGTTTTATTTTCATAAAAAAAAAAAACATACATCTCTTTCCGAATAGGTTTTCCAAACCTCAGAGAAATACATCAAACTAACCCAAAATCATTGAGAAGCTATTGATCATCATATACCAAAAAGCTAAAACCATGTCAGAAATACCTTATTCAATTATTCAAAAACACAAGCGGAACGTTAATTGGCGAAATCCTAACTTCTCCACAAATGCAAAGAAGGTAAAGATGAGTCTACAAAAACATTAGGACGACTAAGCAACAAACAAGAACGATAAAGGGAGAAACTAGTCATCGAAATATGAAACACGAGTCCCCTCAGTCAGGGCTATTTTCAAGCACTTTCCCAAATAATCTCTGGGCCAGCAAAGATTTCATTCGACGACATTAGCAGTAGCAACCTTAATATCCCATCCTGAAGCAACCTCCGCAGCCACATCACCCATCTCTTTCCCCGCATCTGCTTCAACAACTGGTCTAGCATACGCCACCATGACCCCCCAATGCCGCCGACGACATCTCCGGCGTCAACTCTGAAGGATTCTTTAGTCCCATCAAGCACAGCGTCTTCCTCAAAGTTTTTCTCAGCAACCTTTCGGGGAAGGTTTCCTGATTTATTCATATTAGAATCAATAATTATGACGCCTGATGTAGTTTTGAAAGTGGTAAGAAAGGGTTTGATTCTCAGACTTGGGAAGTTGTTGATTTTAGACTTAAAAATAGAAAACACTAAAAATATATATACAAGATGTCACGATAACGAGAGGTACTGAGATTCAGGATTCCACCAATTCTCATTCATGTGGTTCAACTAATAATTCTAGACATTCATAACTCAAATAATAATAATTTATTGACTCTAATTCCTTGCCAAGATATATTTTTGAAAAGCAATGACTGTAAATCTAAAGAATGAGACATCAATACACTTAAGAAAGCATGACCCATCAATTGAAATAACAATCACTCAATAAAATTCATAAATCGATTAAAAATCAATGCAATAAGTCATAAAAGAATTAATAAAATTACCACACGCGTGAAGAATGGCTTCCTCCATCATACCAGTGTTGGGGTTTAGCTCTTCATGGTGAAAACACACTCAAAATATTGATTCATGGCTCAAAAAGGTGTTTTTATTGAAGAAATATATGAAAACAGAGTTTCACAACGCTGCATTAGTGTTACAGACGTCACTGTTACAACACGGGTGTTGCAGACTTGAACCAAACTGTTACAAATTTACTATCGCATACACTGTTTGTAAACGACTGTTCTGGTTAGTTTGTTCTTCGTGTTCTTGAGAACGACACTTTTGATGTGTCGTCTGCAGCTCTTATTCTTCTTCTTCTCTGCTGCTGCTGCAACTCCTCCTGCAGCGTGATTTTATGCACAGAAACCACCCCAAACCTCTCTACTACCTTCTGGGACTCGTACCATCCTTTATATATACACATAAGACAATAAACCTCCTCTAAATCTTCACAGCATCTTTTTCTTTCTTTTTCCGCAGGTCTCGGTATAATTTCTTCTCCTTTTTATTCACATAGCTTTCTGTTATTATCCGAAATTTTCCAAGCCTGCATGATGGGAGAATATCTTCCCTTAGATCCCACGTAACTTCCATATTGAGTTCCAAAACTATCCCGAGATAAGCTACTCCCTGTTTTCACGAGAACTATAAATGGATATCTTCTTTTCTCGACCATAAGCCCATACCAACCCTGTTGCGATGTAACAGGTCCAAACTGCTCTAAGTCCAACGAAAAACTCTCACAGAATCACGTTAGAATTCTTCCCAGAGAAGTCACGCAGGTGAAGTTTATCTTCCCGCCAAAATTCGATTCAAAAGTGGAAGAAGGAGGTGCCCCTTATCCTGCTGCTGGGGTGCAAATAGTACTTGGGTGCCCCTTAGTAATGAGGTTACCCCTTATCCACTGTTGGGGTCCCTTTATCATTTGTCCTTTGGGTGCCCATATCATTTTTATGGGATTTCTTCGACGCTTCTCCGGGGTGCTTCCAACATACTTCTGGGGTGCTTGTATTGCGTCTTCTGGGTGCCTTTACTAATTTTCTCCCAGGACCACTTTTCAAGCCAATTTCTCCGCACATGTTTATTTCTCCAAAAACACCTACAAAGACATAAAATACCAAAATAAGCACAAAATCGAGTACTAACATTACAGAGAATTGAGACGAATATAGACATAGACACATAAATACGTCTATCAACGCCGTCCTGAACGAAAAAGTTATGTTGGATATCCTCTAAAAGTTCCACAAACTCCGTTTTCCTTCGTTTAAACCTAGAAGCGGTTCGATCCGCCCTAACACTAGACCGAGAAGAAGTTTTGCTGCACTGAAGCCTCTCAACACACCAGGGATCTTTATCACCTTCACATTCCTCCTCCATGTTCACCAAACCCAAGAAAGTCCGAACACGCGCCAGCACTTCACCAAGATAGATAGAAGGAAGGTCCTGGATAATTTCGCCAGATTCGTGGAACAGAGTTTCGATTCTACCTAACGCCTCCTCATGAGAAGAAAAATGGCTTTCGCCGATTCCTAAGTTTTTCTCTGAAGAATTAGAGGTACGACTGTCTCTGGAGGATCCCATCATACACTACAAAGAATAGATAAAATGGGAAAGTTCTCACCCTATCTATACCAACAACATACATAAGGAATAAGTTAAAATAAAAATCAGGAGAAAACACTAAACGATACCTGTAAAGAGGATGAGCGCGATTTTCAGGACGAACTATGCGAATGGAGGATTCAAGATCATCTTTTATGTTCAGCAGAACGATGCAGTCCCAAAAGGGAAATCTTTTATACTAGCCATGAATTAAGGCGTGATATTCGATCCTAATTAAATCTAATTCTACCAAACAATATAAGGAAAAGCCTCATGCCTGGATGTGCGAAACAATTAGGGTTTGGTGAGAAAATATGGAAGAACGTGTTTGAGACACACAAGTTTGTGTTTTGCTTTCCCGACGCCAGCACGGAGATTCGGAAGCAAAACCGGTAACGTAACCTGAGCAGGAGGAGTAACGCCCCTCTTTGTGGGCATAACACTCTCGGGTTTTGAAGAGAAGAGGACTTCCTGTTTGAGCCAAGTAAGGAAAAGGGGCAACTGGGCCCTTGAAGACAAATCACCAAGCCAACCGCGCCATGTCTTGGCCCCACCACACCGGGTTGGACGTACACGCTCACCTATCCGAACCGCGCCTTTCCATGGCCGCGCTAGGCCAAGACGTCCGCTTCATTTCCGCGGCCCCCATCTTGCCGAGTCGCCCATGCCATGACTTGCATCGCAAACACCAACAACTCGCCAAGCCAGCATCATGATGTTCCCTAACTCAGCCAAGATGATGAGTAACCAGACTGAACTCACGATTTCCAATCTCACCACTTCACGGTCAACACCACAAAAGAATCTACGCAAAGCCGCCCAAACACAAGGACCACAGATTCTCCCTGCTTCCCGAAAAAGATGTTAGACTAATTTTCCTGACCATCTTGCATGATTTACGTTTCGATTCTGTCCTCGTATGTCACCATCATATGCTTACCTCGCAACAAGGCACTCTTCCCAATCTAAGAAGGGGACTTAATGTATGGTGGTTTTTAGCTTAGGGGTAAATTCATAAAACCCTAGTCAGATAATGACGTCACGAAACTTGAGTAATAATGTCCAAACCAAGCACATTTATTAAACCCTTTAATTTATCTACGAGAAAATTACTAGGGTACTTTATTTTAATGCTAATTAGGCCAAACCCTAATTATCACACCGCATGTGCCAATGGATAACCATGCCAGCCACATCTACCGCGCCAAGACATGCCAACCATGCTAGCCGTATCCTTGTGCCGATGGCTAACCACGCCAGCCACACCCACCGCGCCAAGGCATGCCAACCATGATAGTCGCACCCCTTTTCCAATGAAAAACCATGCCAGCCACACCCACATCGCCAAGGCATGCCAACCATGCTAGCCGCACCCCAGTGCCAATGGCAAACCATGCCGGTCACACCTACCACTCCATGCCAAACGCACCTTGCCATGGCCCCATGTCAACGTAGCCGCGCCACCATGTTGGCCTTCCTTATGTGGCTACCAAAACGAAGGAATGCGACAATCAACGGTCTCCCTTCAATCGCAGCAGCAAATCCTAGTCGTCCAAGGTTACCATACGACACATCCTAGCTTGGTCACGCCAAACCCTTGGCCCCACCATGCCAATCCAAACCGCACCTAGCCAAGCTAGCCGCGCCATGCGACCATGGAAAACCATTGATCCCCGCATTCCAAGCCAAACCACACCTATCCAAGCTAGTCGCACCATGCGCCCATGGCTAACCCATGGCCCCGCATGCCAAGCCAAGCTAGCACCATGCACCCATGGCTAACCCTTGGCCCCGTATGCCAAGCCAAACCGCACCTAGCCAAGCTAGACGCACCATACGCCCATGGCTAACCCTTATCCCTGTCATACCAAGCCAAACCTCCCCCTGACTTGGCCCTAGCCAATCTAGCCCCACCATGCACCCATGGATAACCCTTGGACCCGTCGTTCCAAGCCAACCACACCTTGGCCCTAGCTAATCTAGTCGTACCATGTTCCCATGGAAAACCCTAGTCACTAGCCATGCTAGCCGCGCCATGCCATTCCAACGGCATGCCAACCTAGCCGCGTTACCACTCTGGCCTTCCCTACACGGCTACCCAAGTGAAGGAGTGCAATAATCAATGGTTTCCCTTCAATCCCAGGAGAAACTCCTAGCCATCCAAGGTTACTAGATAACGCATGGTAACCTTTGGCCCGAAACCCTAAGTTTGGCCGCGCCAAACCATGTCATGCTAACGACATTCCAACCTAGACGCGCCACCATGCTGGCCTTCCCTACACGGCTACCAAAACAAAAGCGTGCGGCAATCAACGGTCCCCCTTTAATTCCAGGAGCAAATCCTAGCCATCCAAGGTTACCAGACGAAGCATGGTAACCTTTGGCCCGAAAACATAAGTTTGGCCACGCCAAACCATGCCATGCCAACGGCATGCCAACCTAGACATGCCACCATACTGTCCGTCCCTACGCGGCTACCAAAAACGAAAGCGTGCGAAGATCAACAACTACCTTTCCTCTTAAGATGCAAAATCCTGACCGTAGAAGGTCACCAAGCTACCAAGTCTCCAAAAGCTCGACTTTCCAGGCAATAACAATATGCTACATGTTTTCCACAAAAACATTCGAGACATCGACACATATCACAAACTGGGGGATCCTCTTTGGGTATTAGTTTGGCGGTTTATAGTGTGCGGCGCACACTATGCCCGTCATAAGGAAGTGTCATAAGGGTGAGGCGGTAAGTAAATATATGGAGTTAATGGTGAAACGCTTTGGGATATCAATTCTATACGTTAACGGTTTTATGGAACTTCAATTCCATGCATACGGTTATCACCTCCTCCCATTTACTTACCAATTTTTCCTTTCCTTAATGAGGCCAGGGTACATTTTACTTCTACTTGTATAAATAGGTCTTACCTATTTCCACATAAAAACAAGTTCAGTCAGGAATATACAACACTCAGAAAATACTTGCTAGCTTACCATTTGTTAGCCTTCCCACTTTTCTGATACAAGTCGTAGTAACACAACTACTCTTCCAGAATCAACTATTCTGGTCTCATCACTTTCCTTGCTTCCCTCCCCAAAACCAACCCATTCTCCTCCACTTTGTGACCGAAGCAAGTCCGGAACGGCCATTTCTTGGGTTAGGATGGATTTGTGCAGATTGATCTCTCGAATCTAAAGTACTCCCTTGCAGTACATTGTTTAGGGTTTAAATTGTTTCTAACCCGCACACCCGAAATTCCCGAAAACGATAGAAACCATTTTCACATACAAACAACTACACACACGTTTCATTTTCATGACTTCGAAATAGGTATGTCATATGTTTTGATTTATATTTTTTATGCAATCAATACGAAGATCAGAAATGAAATGAACAAATTGAAAAAACAAATCAGGCATAACACCATTAGATTAGTATTTCCCACTTGGGATACCTTCTGGGGAGGGAGACGATGTTCCATTTGACAAATATAGTTTGTTGGAAGAAAAGCGATACAAAGATGCACTTTTATTGTACTTTCGCGTAACAACACAACAAAATCATATATCTTTAAAAAATTATGGAATTCCTAATTCGTGTATTAAGGAATTTATATTCAACCAATTGCATGGTAATGATCCTATAATTCGGGGGAGTATGACCCTGCTAATGATACACAAATTGCTAAGGAATTTATTTAATGGATACTTGGTTTATATTTTTTCCCCAATTCAAACTCAAGTACTCAAGTGGGGTGGCTAGAGGTGGTATAAAACATGAAAACGCTTCCTTTTATGATTGGGGGTTTGCTATATTAGTTGAGTTGTACATTTGTCTCCATCTCGCATGTTGTGCGGCATCAAACATTGAAGGTTGTTGGGGCATCCTTGAGATAAATACGCCAATACATTCCTTTGGCTTAATATCAGTGTACAAATATATAGCAAGTTAGACTAAATATAGTTTACTTTTATTTATATATTTTTTACTCCATCTCTGGTGGTATGTATGTTTCAACATTAGTGTACCAAGACTTTACGACTACACGAAGAAATATTGGCCAATGATAATAAGGAACGAAGTGATAATTGGAAGCCAAAACAACGAAAGTGTGAGCGAGATTATATTCATGTGTGGAGATTTCAAATGTCGATTAGGAACAAATATAAGGTTATTTGAAGGAAGTATTTGGATTTTGATGAATACAACACTGATGTTGTCGGAATGATCTTAGACTTTTCGCTCCAACGCATGGTTATACAGTCTTGTTAGTGATATTGGTGTTTATTTTTTTGGGAGATATGTGTTAGATAGATAATTGGAACATTCGCGTATAGCTACTGCCTACTGGTCAAAAAATGCAGAGCTAAAAGAAAGAGACCTCTTGTGAAGAAGATCAGTATGACCGATGGTACAAGAGTGTTGCAGAACCGATAATTCTTAGAGAAGTTTTACACATCTATGGATTGTATTTATCACATTGTGCTGACGCGCGACAGTAAAATCCACATCATTAATCTGAATAATAATGTCAATTTGTTTATTATATTCCTTACCTACCACTGCTTCAATGGTCAAATGATCATATGATCATATGATCTCTTGCCATGCAATTCATTTTCATATTATCTGGGATCTTCTTTTTTTCATGTTTACGCTCTGTTTTCTCCTAGCTAACAAGAGATGATCCTAATCCTTCTGTTTCTCTAAATGAGTCTTTTGGTGCTTGCAATATATGGCGAAAACCTGTAATTAATGATTTTGTCAAAGTTAACTTTCATGCTTCATTCTTAGAGTTAACTAAAGACATGGGTATTGGACTGCTAATGTGTGATGTTGCAGGTAACTGTCATTCATTCTTTGAGTTAACTAAAGACATGGGTATTGGACTGCTAATGCGTGATGTTGCGGGTAAATGTCATGGAGATATATGCTGGCACCCAAAATCCATAAAACCGGAGCAAATTGAAGCTTTTGCAATCATGGAGGCGATGAAATTGGCGCAAAGTAAAGGAGTTATAAAGATTCACTTAGAAGGAGATTGCTCAAATGTTATAAGAGCTTTAAATGGTAGTTAAAATTGGAGGTGTAAATTGGGTTGTGCCAACACGATCCCAACACGCTAAAATTTGAGCCTAGCCTAGCCCAGCACGGCACATCACGTTAGTTTTATGGGATTGGCTGGGTTTGAATAAGCACGTCGCTCAGCACGCGACACGGATAAGCACGTCGTACGGCACAACAC
The DNA here is from genome assembly GCA_023529315.1 of Papaver bracteatum. Lineage (NCBI taxonomy): Eukaryota > Viridiplantae > Streptophyta > Magnoliopsida > Ranunculales > Papaveraceae > Papaver > Papaver bracteatum. Next base: position 718,972 of record JAJJWX010000098.1, read on the forward strand.
AACACGTTAATAAAGCACGTCATAATATATATAAAATACTACACAACATGGCACAATACATCACATTTTGTATATACAGTAGAAACTCTATAAATTAATGTTGTTGGGACCACCAAAATTTATTAACTAAGTGAGATATTAATTAACCGATAAATTAATAATAATTATTAATTTATCGGTTAATTAATATCTTATTAACTTATAGATACATTTAACTTTGATCAACAAATAACTTAGGTTTAGACAATTTAGATGAACAGTTAGACGGTGATATCAGTCAAGACTTGCAAAATTTGATCGAAAAGTTAGGTTATCGCAATCCAGTGAATGTAAATATGTCGTGAATATCTAGAAAAAAAAGAAGTTACAAAATTGTTGACTAATGAAGAAATAATTTAGAGCGTTGTGGGAACTGATAAAGATATGAAAAAAGATGATGAAAGTTCTACAATAGACCCTCCTTCACGAAACACGGTTGTTAAAGCGACAATCAAATTGAAAAATTTCTCACTGGACTAAGAGAAACAACACTAGAAATTCTTACGATGATAAGAAAAATTAGTTCAGTGTGAATTGATTTTAACAAAAAAAACAGAAGACAAGTGATTATTTTTATAGAAATCTTCATACAACATTAGTGTATTGAATATATATATATATATATATATATATAGTGGATTATTAATTATATTTGATATGGGGTCTACATAAGTAATCAAAAATGTATTAATTTATAATTTTAGTGAATTATTAATTTGGCTTGTTGTCTCTGACTCGGGACCGGCTAAAAATATTATTTAAGAGGATTTATTAAATAATCAAGTATTAATTAATGAAATTTCTACTGCTTTACTCTAGCCAATTATTGATATTTTTATTATCGTTATGTTGACTTATTAAGTATAGGTTTACTCGGTTGCGACAATATACTATTAGGGATGTCTACAGGGAAGGAAATCAATACTACGGGAAAAACATCGATCAACTACACCAAAAAAAAGTTGTCATACGATATACGACGACGGATATTGATAGGTTGCACAGGGGGGGGGTTGTAGAAAGTCTTCAATTCTTTGCAACTCGTTAGTTAGATTCGTAAACGTGGTTGTGGTTTATTTTTGTACAACACTTGCTTCAGTTGTGAATGTCTTTTGAAATTTCCTCTTAATGCCTCACACAACTCTTACCTGGGTTGTGAAAATAACTCCTACACTACATTTGTTGGGGTTGTATAAATTTAGTTTACAACTACGGTTAGAGTTGTATGTGAATTACTTGACAACTATAATTAGATTTGCATGTGAATTCCTCGACAACTTTGGTTAGAGTTGTATGTGAATTCCTTGACAACTATGATTAGAGTTGTATGTCACTTCTTTGACAACTTGGGTTTGAGTTGTATGTCACTTCTTTGACAACTATGGGAAGAGTTATATGTCATTTTTTTTGACAACTCTAATTATGTGTTGTGGTACATATTCGATTTGAAAAAAATAAAAATATTTGAGAATTTAAATACAAAATTAAATCAGTAATACTTTAATAACCATATATTTGAAAACAAGATCAACATTTCCAATTATAATCACTATTGTTATTACTCCAGAAGATCAGTTGAACTTCTACACTAAAAAAAATAAAAAATCTAGCAACACTTTTGTTTTAGTAAAACCCTTCTAGATATTCTTTCTCAGCTTCAAAAATCATCTCTCAACCCTTGGAATCCTACTGTGGGTGACATTGTGACTACAGGCTTCAGCTCCAATGGCAGAAGCTCTGTCACACACAAGTGAAAACTTAATTGAGTATACTAAGATAACAACCATGTTATACTCTAATAGACTTAGAAAAAAATGGAACAAAGAGCCACACCAATAGCTGCTAGTAACATAGCTAAGTAATGCAGGGACCAGAAGGTGACACAAATAAAACAAAATACTCTAAGACTAATCCCAAGTTTAGCTTTTCATGGCGATCCATGTTAACACACATAAGTCAGGAAAAAAATTGGGTACAACCACTTCATAAGCTAAATAACCACATAGTAAACATCAAAAAAACAAGCATCAGAGTTTAGAACTCCGACTAATGATAACCACACAGTATTTCTGTAGACAGTCTTGAGTGGTACTTAAAGGATGAAGGTTTACTTCTGAACCTTGTTATAACATCCAAAGAAAATCCAGCTGTGGTGGTAACTTGTTATAAAATGGAAATATTTCAAGTTTACAACCAAAATTAACAACACATATCAATCATACAGATTACGTTTACTAATAACGGAAAAGGTGGTAGTCGGTGATGGCAACCATGAGTCTACGAGGTTCTTACCATTAAAATCCAGAACAATCAACTTTGTAATAATGTCATTTTCACTTAAAATGTGCAGCTCTTCTATTTGATAAGATAATCATGCTTGAGAAAATTTAACTAGACGCGAGATTAAACCAACAAGAAAGAAAAGTTCAGTTTGTGTACCTTCATCAGAATCTCCAATTATCTTGTGTGCGGAAATTCCAACTTGTAGGAGATGCTAGTTGCCCGTGAAGGAGAGCATAAAGTTGAATACTACTAGCCATCCATCTGTAGATATGCTTTCAGGGAAAATTTTGTCATCAATTCTCAAACACCTATATTCAAACACCACCATATCAAAATTTCAATTGAACTAATGCAATGTCACAATGATTTAAGGAAAAATATCACCCCCATTGATCAAAATTGGTTCATACCCTTGAAGTGTTCCAGCATGAGTCCACAAATGTCCTGAATTGAACATTACTATAAATATCATCTAATTCAAGTATTGTCTTCCCTTGTACATCATCGATATCGATCAAATACGAAGCCTTATAGAACAACAATGTCACTCCATAATCCTACAAAGCACAAAATTAAGTAACAATTAGACTTAAAACATTATCATGATAAACATAGTTAAGTAAACAATTAGTACTAGTTTCACTTACCAAGAACCCAAAAGTTAAAAGAGGATCTCTTATGATAACTTCTCATACAATTAAAAATGAATCGATATCTACGTAAAAAGGGGTCTTGCTATCCTTAACCTTGAGTTCATGGTGCTTCCATGTTTAGACCATTACTAAAACTAAAGAAGATACTTTTCTGTCCAGTCCTAAGAAGCAAGTTTAGCTTTCTTTTGTACTATGTAACCACCAACAACACAAGCATGATCACGCTCTCTAGGGTAATCTACTCAAATGGATTGAATATCCTCACCAATGTCACCAGTAATAGGGATGGTAGCTAAATGTACCATGAACACATCAACACATGTTATTAAACCCACAAAAAAGAATGTAATTAATGTTAATTTCACACCCATGAGAGTTGCACTAAATATTATTTTGAAGCTACAGAATATTCTAATCAGTACCATAAATGAGTAAATTACAGTAAAGTAAAGAAGATTTTGAGATAGATTTCTAGGAACTTACAGGAATGTGAGAGTCACGTGGACTTCTCTTATGGTCGGTAGCTGAGAAGACGGTGTAGACAAGAACAAAATTTCCAATAATCTCAGCACCAAGAGATGCACCTTTAGAGTCATTGCTGGGTTGATATGTCCTCCTAAAAAACACACAAAATGGAATTAATTAGTTTCACTAGCTACAAAATAACTTCTGAATTTATTCAATAAGCTCCAAATTTTGAAACTTCATTGTGCAATCAATAAACTTCTACTAAAAGAACAAAAACGCTATAATCTAAGAAAATATATAGAAATAACAAAAACGCTATGTTTCTACACTATCTTCTAGTTCAATTATATGAAGCACCAAGGAATACGACATTCCTCTGCTATATGCTTCAGATTATCAAGAACTTTTTAGGTACAATACATACTCAGGTTCGATGTAGATTCTCTGCATCACTTCAATCCCGCACCATCTGTAACTCCCAGACAGCAGTACCTTTAACACACAATCCTTGACGATCTGCCTAACCATTGCTCCACCAACTGAGAGCTTCACCTCTAACTGGAACCCACAACACCACAGTTACACTTCTTCCATTCCTAGCCATTGATGAAGTGAACAAAATCCCCAAAATCCAACTTACACAGAAATTAACAAAACAAAATCACAAAAACACAAAAAATGTTTAACAACGAAAACTGAATCAAAACATCAAAAACAAGTACAAGGATTAAGGAAGCAAGAGTGAAAAATCAAAAATCCCCAAATCTAATTCAGTAAATTGAATCAAAAATACCCAAAATCCAACATATACAGACAAAGATTAACAAAGTTTGAAAACCACACAATCGAGCCAAATCGAATCCAGATCCAAATTGAATCTTGGGAAAAATTATAGGGATATTCAATTTAATTGAGAAATTGCAAATGAACAGAAAAATGCCCTAAAATCATCAAAAATTATAAAAAAATAAACCCAAACTAAAACCCAAAGAGATTTTTAAGAACAATAAAACGTTACCATCAAGAACAACACAAGATGTACATAGTCATCAATTTTACTAAAACCCCTTTAAAATAAAGTTTCACAACTCTTAAATTATTCACAAAAAAAAAAGAGAGAAAGAACATAGGAATCTAAGCAAAAGAGACGGCTGTGGAATTGGAAATACGTGAGAAGAAAAATTCAGAAAAATCATCCTTCAACTCAAGATTCAATCACAGTTGAAGGCTTCATTGAAACATAAGCAAAATCGCATTTAATCGGCTAAGAAATGAATACAGAAGAATAATTTTGCATAAGCAAATAGAGAAATGTAAAAAGTAAGAAAAATAAGACCCCTCATTGAAAAGATCTGGCTCCCATTGATTAGCTTTTCTTCTTCTTGTTTGGAAAAAAAAATGAAAATAAAAGAAAAGAGAAAGAAGCTGCCGCTTAGGGTTTGGTGGAGACGGAGTTTGAGAGGAGAAGGCAAACCCACCGAGAAAGAGAAAGGAAAGGAAAATGAGGGTGTAAATTTTTTAGAGTTTTGTATATATTTTTTTGGACGGTGGAGATAGATGGAGAAAGATAGTCATATGGATTAAGCAAATTTATAAACGGTAGAGATTTGATTAAAGACTAACATACGGATCAAGCAATTATGCTTTCTCTTTGTGTTAATACGAACTCATGTTTTCGGTTTAATAATCAATCTTTGACATGAAAAAAATCCAAATAAATACTAATAAATTTAGGACATTGTTATCGACATTTTGATAAAAAAAATCCAAAAATGTATAAGAATGAATCGGGAAAATGAAAAATGAATTCGATAATTGGTGTGTTTCTTTGTGCTTTCTCTTTGTGTTTTTGTGCTTTTTATTTGTGCTTCCGGTTTGAATTTCGACTAGTCGCATAGGCCATGAAGTAATTTTCACAAGTCATACAAGTGGATACATCATCAAAATCGATGAATATGAAGCTCAATGCTGATTCGAACTTCAAATATGGTATAATAACGTACAAACTATGAGCCAAGAAGCTCCGGGAGGGTTCAGACTTAAAACTTAGCATGATACATCATCGAAATCGATAAATATGAAGCTCAGTGTTGATTCGAACTTCAAATGTGGTATAACGACATACAAATTATGAACTTAGAAGCTTCGGGAGGGTTCTAACTTCAAACTTAGCATGATACATCATCGAAATCGATAAATATGAAGCTCAGTGTTGATTCGAACTTCAAATGTGGTATAACAACATACAAACTGTGAACCAAGAAGCTTCAGGAGGGTTCTGACTTTGAACTTAGCAGGATACATCACCGAAATCGATAAATATGATGCCCAATGTCAATTAGAACTTCAAAATGTGGCTCCGAGATCGAAACCTAGCCGTGAGTGGACTACTATAAGTCTGAAATTTCCTTGGAATATTCTCCAAAACCTTGAACAAACCCTATTCTGGCATATTGTATGCATACCCTGGCTCCGAGATCGAAACTTGGCCGTGAGTTGACTGCTATAAGTTGGAAACTTGGTAAGAACGATGAATCCATCCATTTACAGGTAAGATTCCTTCGGAATATTCTCCAAAACCTTGAACAAACCCTATTATGGCATATTGTATGCAAACCTTGGCTCCGAGATCGAAATCTGGCCGTGAGTGGACTACTATAAGTCGGAAATTTCGTAAGAACGATGAATACATCCATTTATAAGTAAGATTCCTTTGGAATATTCCCCGAAACATTAAACCAACCTTATTCTGGCATATTGTATGCATACCCTGGATCCGAGATCGAAACCTGGGCATGAGTGGACTACTATAAGTCGAAAACTTCGTAAGAACGATGAATCCATCTATTTACAGGTACGATTCCTTTGGAATATTCCCCGAAACATTAAACAAACCTTATTCTGGCATATTGTATGCGTACCTTGGCTCTGAGATCTAAACCTGGCCGTGAGTGGACTACTATAAGTCGGAAACTTCGTAAGAACGATGAATCCATCCATTTACAGGTAATATTCCTTCGAAATATTCTCCAAAACCTTAACCAAACCCTATTCTAGCATATTGTATGCATACCCTATCTCTGAGATCGAAACCCGGCAGTGAGTTGACTGATATAAGTCGGAAACTTGGTAAGACCGATGAATTCATCCATTTACTGGTAAGATTCCTTCGGAATATTCTCCAAAACCTTGAACAAACCCTATTCGGGAATATTTTATGCATACCTTGGCTCCAAGTTCGGAACCTGTCCGTGAGTTGATTGCTATATGTCGGAAACTTGGTTAGAACGATGAATCCATCAATTTACAGGTAAGATTCCTTTGAAATATTCTCCAAAACCTTGAACAAACCCTATTCTGGCATATTGTATGCAAACCCTAGCTCCTAGATCGAAATATGGCCGTGAGTGGACTACTATAAGTCGGAAATTTCGTAAGAACGATGAATACATCCATTTATAAGTAAGATTCCTTTGGAATATTCCCCGAAACATTAAACCAACCTTATTCTGGCATATTGTATGCATACCCTGGATCCGAGATCGAAACCTGGGCATGAGTGGACTACTATAAGTCGAAAACTTCGTAAGAACGATGAATCCATCTATTTACAGGTACGATTCCTTTGGAATATTCCCCGAAACATTAAACAAACCCTATTCTGGCATATTGTATGCGTACCTTGGCTCTGAGATCCAAACCTGGCCGTGGGTGGACTACTATAAGTCGGAAACTTCGTAAGAACGATGAATCCATCCATTTACAGGTAAGATTCCTTCGAAATATTCTCCAAAACCTTAACCAAACCCTATTCTGGCATATTGTATGCATACCCTAGATCTGAGATCGAAACCCGATAGTGAGTTGACTGATATAAGTCGGAAACTTGGTATGAACGATGAATTCATCCATTTACAGGTAAGATTCCTTCGAAATATTCTCAAAAACCTTGAACAAACCCTATTCTAGCATATTGTATGCAAATCCTGGCTCCGAGATCGAAATCTGATCGTGATTAGAATAATATAAGTCGGAAATTTCGTAAGAACGATGAATACATCCATTTATAAGTAAGATTCCTTTGGAATATTGCCCGAAACATTAAACCAACCCTATTTTGGCATATTGTATGCATAGCCTGGCTCCGATATCTAAACCTGGACGTGAGTGGACTACTATAAGTTGAAAACTTCGTAAGAATGATGAATCCATCTATTTACAGGTAAGATTCCTCTGGAATATTCCCCGAAACATTAAACAAACCCTTTTCTTGCATATTGTATGCGTACCTTGGCGCTTAGATCGAAACCTGGCTGTGAGTGGACTACTATAAGTCGGAAACTTCGTAAGAACGATGAATCCATCCATTTACAGGTAAGATTCATTCGAAATATTCTCCAAAACCTTCACCAAATCCTATTCTGGCATATTGTATGCATACCCTAGCTTTGAGATCGAAACCCGGCAGTGAGTTGACTAATATAAGTTGGGAACTTAGTAAGAACGATGAATTCATCCATTTACAGGTAAGATTCCTTTGGAATATTCTCCAAAACCTTGAACAAACTCTATTATGGCATATTATATACATACCATGGCTCCGAGATCGAAACATGGCCGTGAGTTGACTGCTATAAGTCGGAAACTTGGTAATAACGATGAATCCATCCATTTACTGGTAAGATTCCTTCGGAATATTTTCCAAAACCTTGAACAAACCCTATTCTAGCATATTGTATGCAAACCCTGGCTCTGAGATTGAAATCTGGCCGTGAGTGGACTACTATAAGTCGAAAACTTCGTAAGAATGATGAATCCATCTATTTACAGGTCAGATTCCTCTGGAATATTCCCCGAAACATTAAACCAACCATATTCTAGCATATTGTATGCATAGCCTGGCTCCGAGATCGAAACTTGGCCGTGAGTGGACTACTATAAGTCGGAAACTTTGTAAGAACGATGAATCCATCCATTTATAAGTAAGATTCCTTTGGAATATTCCCCGAAACATTAAACCAACCCTATTCTGGCATATTGTATGCATACGCTGGCTCCGAGATCGAAAACTGGCCGTGAGTGGACTACTATAAGTCGAAAACTTCGTAAGAACGGTGAATACATCCATTTATAAGTAAGATTCCTTTGGAATATTCCCCGAAACATTAAACCAACCCTATTATGGCATATTGTATGCATACGCTGGCTCCGAGATCGAAAACTGGCCGTGAGTGGACTACTATAAGTCGAAAACTTCGTAAGAACGATGAATCCATCTATTTACAAGTAAGATTCCTATGGAATATTCCCCGAAACATTAAACAAACCCTATTCTGGCATATTGTATGCGTACCTTGGCTCTGAGATCGAAACCTGGCCGTGAGTGGACTACTATAAGTCGGAAACTTCGTAAGAACGATGAATCCATCCATTTACAGGTAAGATTCCTTCGAAATATTCTCAAAAAACTTGAACAAACCCTATTCTGGCATATTGTATGCAAATCCTGGCTTCGAGATCGAAATCTGGCCGTGAGTAGACTACTATAAGTCGGAAATTTCGTAAGAACGATGAATACATCCATTTATAAGTAAGATTCCTTTGGAATATTCCCCGAAACATTAAACCAACCCTATTCTGGCATATTGTATGCATACGCTGGCTCCGAGATCGAAAACTGGCCGTGAGTGGACTACTATAAGTCGAAAACTTCGTAAGAACGATGAATCCATCTATTTACAAGTAAGATTCCTCTGGAATATTCCCCGAAACATTAAACAAACCCTATTCTGGCATATTATATGCGTACCTTGGCTCTGAGATCGAAACCTGGCCGTGAGTGGACTACTATAAGTCGGAAACTTCGTAAGAACGAAAAATCCATCCATTTACAGGTAAGATTCCTTCGAAATATTCTCAAAAACCTTGAACAAACCCTATTCTGGCATATTGTATGCAAATCCTGGCTCCGAGATCGAAATATGGCCGTGAGTAGACTACTATAAGTCGGAAATTTCATAAGAACGACGAATACATCCATTTATAAGTAAGATTCCTTTGGAATATTCCCCGAAACATTAAACCAACCCTATTCTGGCATATTGTATGCATACGCTGGCTCCGAGATCGAAAACTGGCCGTGAGTGGACTACTATAAGTCGAAAACTTCGTAAGAACGATGAATCCATCTATTTACAAGTAAGATTCCTTCGGAATATTCCCCAAAACATTAAACAAACCCTATTCTGGCATATTGTATGCGTACCTTGGCTCTGAGATCGAAACCTGGCCGTGAGTGGACTGCTATAAGTCGGAAACTTCGTAAGAACGATGAATCCATCCATTTACAGGTAAGATTCCTTCGAAATATTCTCCAAAACCTTAACCAAACCCTATTCTGGCATATTGTATGCATACCCTAGCTCTGAGATCGAAACCCGACAGTGAGTTGACTGATATAAGTCGGAAACTTGGTATGAACGATGAATTCATCCATTTACCTATAAGATTCCTTCGGAATATTCTCAAAAACCTTGAACAAACCCTATTCTGGCATATTGTATGCAAATCCTGGTTCCGAGATCGAAATCTGGCCCTGAGTACACTACTATAAGTCGGAAATTTCGTAAGAACGATGAATACATCCATTTATAAGTAAGATTCCTTTGGAATATTCCCAGAAACATTAAACCAACCTTATTCTGGCATATTGTATGCATACCCTGGCTCCGAGATCGAAAACTGGCCGTGAGTGGACTACTATAAGTTGGAAACTTCGTAAGAACGATGAATCCATCCATTTACAGGTAAGATTCCTTCGGAATATTCTCCAAAACCTTCACCAAATCCTATTCTGGCATATTGTATGCATACCCTAGCTCTGAGATCGAAACCCGACAGTGAGTTGACTAATATAAGTTGGGAACTTATTAAGAACGATGAATTCATCCATTTACAGGTAAGATTCCTTTGGAATATTCTCCAAAACCTTGAACAAACTCTATTATGGCATATTATATACATACCGTGGCTCCGAGATCGAAACATGGCCGTGAGTTGACTGCTATAAGTCGGAAACTTGGTAAGAACGATGAATCCATCCATTTACTGGTAAGATTCCTTCGGAATATTTTCCAAAACCTTGAACAAACCATATTCTAGCATATTGTATGCAAACCTGAAGAATGGCTCTGAGATTGAAATCTGGCCGTGAGTGGACTACTATAAGTCGAAAACTTTGTAAGAATGATGAATCCATCTATTTACAGGTAAGATTCCTCTGGAATATTCCCTGAAACATTAAACCAACCATATTCTGGCATATTGTATGCATAGCCTGGCTCCGAGATCGAAACTTGGTCGTGAGTGGACTACTATAAGTCGGAAAATTTGTAAGAACGATGAATCCATCCATTTACAGGTAAGATTCCTTCGGAATATTCTCCAAAACCTTAACCAAACCCTATTCTGGCATATTGTATGCATACCCTAGCTCTAAGATCGAAACCCGGCAGTGAGTTGGCTGATATAAGTCGTAAACTTGGTAAGAACGATGACTTCATCCATTTACAGGTAAGATTCCTTCGGAATATTCTCCAAAACTTTGAACAAACCCTATTCTAGGATATTGTATGCATACCCTTTCTCCAAGATCGAAACCTGGCCGTGAGTTGACAGCTATAAGTCGGAAAATTGGTCAGAACGATGAATCCATCCATTTAAAGGTAAGATTCCTTCGGAATATTCCCCAAAACCTTGAACAAACCCTATTCTGGCATATTGTATGCAAACCCTGGCTCCGAGATCGAAATCTGGCCGTGAGTGGACTACTATAAGTCAGAAATTTCGTAAGAACGATGAATACATCCATTTATAAGTAAGATTCCTTTGGAATATTCCCCGAAACATTAAACCAACCTTATTCTGTCATATTGTATGCATACCATGGCTTCGAGATCGAAACATGGACGTGAGTGGACTACTATAAGTCGGAAACTTCGTAAGAACGATGAATCCATCTATTTACAGGTAAGATTCTTCTGGAATATTCCCCGAAACATTAAACAAACCCTATTCTGGCATATTGTATGCGTACCTTGGCTCTGAGATCGAAAACTGGCCGTGAGTGGACTACTATAAGTCGGAAACTTCGTAAGAACGATGAATCCATCCATTTACAGGTAAGATTCTTTGAAATATTCTCCAAAACCTTAAACAAACCCTATTCTGGAATATTGTATGCATACCCTAGCTCTGAGTTCGAAACCTGGCAGTGAGTTGATTAATATAAGTCGGAAACTTGGTATGAACGATGAATTCATCCATTTACAAGTAAGATTCCTTTGGAATATTCTCAGAAACCCTGAACAAACCTTATTCTGGCATATGGAATGCATACCACGCTCGAGATCGAAATCTGGCCGTGAGTGGACTACTATAAGTCGAAAACTTGGTAAGAACGATGAATCCATCCATTTATAAGTAAGATTCCTTGGAATATTCCGAAACATTAAACCAACCCTATTCTAGCATATTGTATGCAAACCCAGCTCCGAGATCGAAACTTGGCCGTGAGTGGACTACTATAAGTCTGAAAACTTTGTAAGAACGATGAATCCATCCATTTACAAGTAAGATTCCTTTGGAATATTCCCGAAACATTAAACAAACCCTATTCTCGGCATATTGTATGCATACCTTGGCTCCGAGATCGAAACTGGGTCGTGAGTGGACTACTATAAGTCGAAAACTTCGTAAGAACGATGAATCCATCCATTTAAGTAAGATTCCTTGGAATATTCTCAAAAACATTAAACAAACCCTATTATGGCATATTGTATGCAAACTGGCTATTAGATCGAAATATGGCCGTGAGTAGACTACTATAAGTCGGAAACTTCATAAGAACGATGAATCCATCCATTTATAAGTAAGATTCCTTGGAATATTCTCCAAAACCTTAAACAAACCCTATTATGGCATATTGTATGCATACCACTAGCTCCGAGATCGAAATTTGGCCGTGAGTGGACTACTATAAGTCGGAAACTTGGTAAGAACGATGAATCCATCCATTTACAAGTAAGATTCCTTTGGAATATTCCCCAAAACATTAAACAAACCCTATTCTGGCATATTGTATGCATACCCTGGCTCAGAGATCGAAACATGGCCGTGAGTGGACTACTATAAGTCGGAAACTTGGTAAGAACGATGAATCCATCCATTTATAAGTAAGATTCCTTTGGAATATTCTCCAAACATTAAACAAACCCTATTCGGGGCATATTGTATGCATACCCTAGCTCGAGATCGAAAACCGGCCGTGAGTGGACTACTATAAGTCGGAAACTTGGTAAGAACGATGAATCCATCCATTTATATAAGATTCCTTTGGAATATTCTCAAAAACATTAAACAAACCCTATTCGGCATATTGTATGCAAACCCTAGTTCCGAGATCGAAACCTGGCCGTGAGTGGACTACTATAAGTCGGAAATTTCGTAAAACGATGAATCCATCCATTTATAAGTAAGATTCCTTTGGAATATTTCCAAAACATTAAACCAACCCTATTCTGGCATATTGTATGCATACCATGGCTCCGAGATCGAAACTTGGTCGTGAGTGGACTAATATAAGTTGGAAACTTGGTAAGAACGATGAATCCATCCATTTAAAAAGTAAGATTCCTTCGGGAATATTCTCCAAAACATTAAACAAACCCTATTCGGCATATTGTATGCATACCCTGGCTCGAGATCGAAACATGGCCGTGAGTTGGACTACTATAAGTTGAAAACTTGGTAAGAACGATGAATCCATCCATTTATAAGTAAGATTCCTTTGGAATATTCTCCAAAACCTTGAACAAACCTCTATTATGGCATATTATATGCATACCCTAGCTCGAGATCGAAACATGGCAGTGAGTGGACTACTATAAGTCGGAAACTTGGTAAGAACGATGAATCCATCCATTTACAGGTAAGATTCCTTCGGAATATTCCCCAAAACCTTGAACAAACCATATTCTAGCATATTGTATGCAAACCCTGGCTCCGAGATCGAAATCTGGCCGTGAGTGGACTACTATAAGTCGAAAACTTTGTAAGAATGATGAATCCATCCATTTATATAAGTAAGATTCCTTTGGAATATTCCCGAAACATTAAACCAACCCTATTAGGCATATTGTATGCATAGCCTGGCTCCGAGATCGAAACTTGGTCGTGAGTGGACTACTATAAGTCGGAAACTTTGTAAGAACGATGAATCCATCCATTTACAGGTAAGATTCCTTCGGAATATTCTCCAAAACCTTAACCAAACCCTATTCTGGCATATTGTATGCATACCCTAGCTCTGAGATCGAAACCCGCCGTGAGTTGAATAATATAAGTCGGAAACTTGGTAAGAACGATGAATTCATCCATTTTACAGTAAGATTCCTTTGGAATATTCTCCAAAACTTTGAACAAACCCTATTCTAGGATATTGTATGCATACCCTTGGCTCAAGATCGAAACATGGCCAGTGAGTTGACTGCTATAAGTCGGAAACTTGGTAAGAACGATGAATCCATCCATTTATAGGTAAGATTCCTTTGGAATATTTTCCAAAACATTGAACAAACCTTATATCTCGGCATATTGTATGCAAACCTGGCTCGAGATCGAAACATGGGCGTGAGTGGACTACTATAAGTCGAAAACTTCGTAAGAATGATGAATCCATCTATTTATAAGTAAGATTCCTATGGAATATTCCCGAAACATTACAAACCATATTCTGGAATATTGTATGCATACCATGGCTCCGAGATCGAAACCTGGCCGTGAGTGGAATACTATAATTCGGAAACTTTGTAAGAACGATGAATCCATCCATTTACAAGTAAGATTCCTTCGAAATATTCTCCAAAACCTTAACCAAACCCTATTATGGAATATTGTATGCATACCCTAGCTCGAGATCGAAACCCGCAGTGAGTTGATTAATATAAGTCGGAAACTTGGTAAGAACGATGAATCATCCATTTACAAGTAAGATTCCTTCTGGAATATTCTCCAAAACTTTGAACAAACCCTATTCTAGGATATGGAATGCATACCTTTCTCCAAGATCGAAACAAAACCTGAACCGTGAGTGGACACGAGATAAGTCGGAAACTACTTGGTCGTAAACGATGAATCCATCCATTTATAGGTAAGATTCCTTTGGAATATTTCATGAAACATTAAACAAACCCTATTCGGCATATTGTATGCAAACCCGGCTCCGAGATCGAAATATGGTACGTGAGTGGACTACTATAAGTCGAAAATTTCGTAAGAAAGATGAATCCATTTATTTATAAGTAAGATTCCTTTGGAATATTCCCCGAAACATTAAACCAACCTTATTCTGTCATATTGTATGCATACCATGGCTTCGAGATCGAAACATGGACGTGAGTGGACTACTATAAGTCGGAAACTTCGTAAGAACGATGAATCCATCTATTTACAGGTAAGATTCTTCTGGAATATTCCCCGAAACATTAAACAAACCCTATTCTGGCATATTGTATGCGTACCTTGGCTCTGAGATCGAAAACTGGCCGTGAGTGGACTACTATAAGTCGGAAACTTCGTAAGAACGATGAATCCATCCATTTACAGGTAAGATTCCCTCGAAATATTCTCCAAAACCTTAACCAAACCCTATTCTGGAATATTGTATGCATACCCTAGCTCTGAGTTCGAAACCTGGCAGTGAGTTGATTAATATAAGTCGGAAACTTGGTATGAACGATGAATTCATCCATTTACAAGTAAGATTCCTTTGGAATATTCTCAGAAACCCTGAACAAACCTTATTCTGGCATATGGAATGCATACCCTGGCCCCGAGATCGAAACCTGGTCGTATGTGGACTACTATAAGTCGGAAACTTCGTAAGAACGATGAATCCATCCATTTATAGGTAAGATTCCTTTGGAATATTTCATGAAACATTAAACCAACCCTATTCTGGCATATTGTATGCATACCCTGGCTCCGAGATCGAAACCTGGCTGTGAGTGGACTACTATAAGTCGAAAACTTCGTAAGAAAGATGAATCCATCTATTTACAGGTAAGATTCCTATGGAATATTCCCCGAAACATTAAACAAACCCTATTCTGGCATATTGTATGCGTACCTTGGCTCTGAGATCGAAACCTGGCCGTGAGTGGACTATTATAAGTCGAAAACTTCGTAAAAACGATGAATCCATCCATTTACAGGTAAGATTCATTCGAAATATTCTCCAAAACCTTAACCAAACCATATTCTGGCATATTGTATGCATACCCTAGATCTGAGATCGAAACCCGGCAGTGAGTTGACTGATATAATTCGAAAACTTGGTATGAACGATGAATTCAACCATTTACAGGTAAGATTCCTTCGGAATATTCTCAAAAACCTTGAACAAACCCTATTATGGCATATGGAATGCATACCCTGGCTCCGAGATCGAAACATGGCCGTAGGTGGACTACTATAAGTCGGAAACTTCGCAAGAACCATGAATCCATCCATTTATAGGTAAGATTCCTTTGCAATATTCCATGAAACATTAAACCAACCCTATTCTGGCATATTGTATGCAAACCCTGGCTCCGAGATCGAAACCTTGCCGTCAGTGGACTAATATAAGTCAGAAATTCACTAAGAACGATGAATCCATCTATTTACAGGTAAGATTCATCTAGAATATTCTCCGAAATATTTAACAAACCCTATTCTATCATATTGTATGCAAACCCTGGCTCCGAGATCGAAACCTGTCCAGGATCGGACTAGTATGTATAAGTCTGAGAGTTCGTAAGAACGATGAATATAACCATTTACGGGTATGATTCCATGGGAATATTCTCAGAAACCTTAAACGCACACAAATTTGTCAACTTTGAGAAATAAAATGGCCTTGAGATCGAAACCTGGACATGGGCGGACCACTATAAGTCTGAAAGTTCGCAAAGACGATGAATACAACCATTTACGTGTAAGATTCCATAGGAATATTCTCAGAAACCTTAACACACATAAATTCGTCAACTTTAAGAAGAAATCTGGCTCCGAGATCGAAACCTGGCCATGAGTCGACTACTATAGGTCTAAAAGTTCGCAAAGACGATGAATCCAACCATTTACGGGTAAGATTCCATGGGAATATTCTCAGAAACCTTAAACACACATAAATTCGTTAACTTCGAGAAAAAAACTGGCACCGGGATCGAAACTTGGCCATGAGCGGACTACTATAATTCTAAAAGTTCGCAAAGACGATGAACTCACCCATTTACGGGTAAGATTCCATGGGAATATTCTCCGAAACCTTAAACACACACAAATTTGTCTACTTCGAGAACCAAACTGGCTCCGAGATCGAAACTGAATAGTGATGACAATTGTTTTTTGCAGAAGTGAGAAAAATTTAGCAGAAGTGAGAAATTTTTTAGCAGAAGTGAGAATTTTTTTAACAGAACTGAATAAAATTTAACAGAAGTGAGAAAAATTTAACAGAAGTGTTTATACCTCAAAGACAACTCTTATAAAGGTTGTCAATAGCGATGAAAAGAAAATTTAGCATAAGTGAGAAGTTTTTTGCAGAAGTGAATAAAATTTAGCAGAAGTGAGAAAAATTTAGCAGAAGTGGGATTTTTTTTTGAGAAGTGAGAAAAATTTAGCAGAAGTTTTTATACCTCTACGACAACTCTTAAGGGGATTGTAGAATGTCTATTTATCAATTTCTTCTTATTTTTTCTATCTCCCATCATAACCATCCATTTACATCATAACCGTCCATTTATTTTTTTTCCTTAACATTTTTTTCCTTAACATTTTTTTCCTTATCACTTTTTTATAAAAGAAAATGTAAAATATAAGCATACATGTAAATGTGGAAGGGTGGTTGAAATCCAATTCCTATAACACACTACTATAATCTCTGAAACTTTGAGCATTTGCAGCTTCTTCATGACTATTGTGTTTGCTTTACCAAAATTTGCATGAATCCGCTACTTTGAGCATATAAATATACACCTCCACTTGTTTCATTCATTTAGATTTTGAGATGTACAACCTGGTGATGTGAGTGTTGATTGAAATGTGATTGCAGTCGTCCTTGTATAATTCAGAGAAAGCCTTGTATGTTTTAGGGAAAATGGCGCACTTGCTGGGCATTTTTTTTTAAGGATCAGTTGAAATTATTGTTAAATGCTAACATAGATGTCCTTTGATAATCATACATGTAATTATGGAATGGTGGTTGGAATCCCAGTCCGACACAGAGGAGGCATGAGTTCGAATCTCACCCTAGCCTAATTTTTTTCCTAGTCAATTTTCATTTTACAACCCTTATAAAGGTTGCGAATGTTGATTAAAAGAAAAAGCACAAATCTACTAGTATTGTGAATCCGGCAGGATGGTTGACGTCTTGTACTAACACCTAGTAAGCTTGGGTTCGATTCTCTACAAGAACATTTTTCAATTTTTTTCTTTCTTATCTTCAAAAGGTGGTCACTTCTATATGCAACCCTTTTCACACAACAAGTTGTGGTTCTGATTCTCGTCACTACTCTTAGGAACTCGTTGGTCCTAAGAGTTGGACATATTTTACTTTGACAACGCTTTTGTTGGAAAAAGTTGTAAAACATACTACATTTTACAACTTTTAATTTACGAGTTGTCAATCTACAGTTGTAAATTACTATTTTTCTCGTAGTGCAAGCAGCGGATGGTCTGGAAAATCGAGCGGCCGATGATTGCTCTATAAGGAAGTTCGCAACAACAATGTGGGACAATGTAATTCCCCCACCTATAAGTTCCATTGTAAAAGCAGACTCTATGGACATAACATTCCCACATGTAATCTCGGTTTAATTTAATAAAATGCATGCTTCAAAAAAAAACCTAAATATTTGGAAAATATTTATTTGGAAAATATAAAATAATTGTTCTTGGCATAACACAACACAACACGTTTATTTTTCTGGTATAACCTAGCACAACACGTCACAACACGGCATGTCGTAGTTTCCGGCACATCACAACACGACACATAGCATGCTAAGCACATGATTTCGTGGGTTGTGATGTGCTGGGCCGACACATTTTACACATCTAGTTTAAATGCAATGAAATGGATAACTAGAAACAGTTTCCTAGATTGTATAGTTCTGTTAGTAGATTTTGAAAACTGGTTATGCATTTATGCTCATAGGGAAGCAAATCATACTGCATATTCTCCTGCAAAACAAGCAAGAAATCTTAACAGTGAGGAAGAATGGAGTGAATAACTTCCCTCTCGGATTACACTATGTCTCCAAAAGGATAATCATTTGTAATCTGTTTCATATCAATAAAATTTCTTTGGTATTAAATGACAGAATAAATTGGAGGTGGAAATTGCTCAAATGTTATAAGAGATTTAAATGGTAGTTTAAATTGGAGGTGTAAATTGGGTTGTGCCAACACGAGCACATCACTCTAAAATTTGAGCCTAACCTAGCCCAACTCAACACGTGAGCTACAGCACGGCACAAGACGTTAGTTTTATGGTATTGGATTGGTTTGAATAATCGGCACAATATCCCATCACAACAAGCGACACGGATAAGAACGTCGCACGGCACAACACAACACGTTAAGAAAGCACATCATAATATGTATAAAATACTACACAACAGGGCACAATACATCACATTTTGTATATACAATAGAAATTCTATAAATTAATGATGTTGGGACCACCAAAATTTATTAATTAAGTGAGATATTAATTAACCGATAAATTAATATCTTATTAACTTATCGGTTAATTAATATCTTATTAACTTATATATACATTTGTTTATGGGTAAAAATCGTTTCCGCCGATTTTGGTAAATTCGGTAGGTGAGTGGGAAACTGGTTTAAACCATAAACAAATGTTTTGCATGTGAGCACTTTATATATTCGAGAGATCAATATGTACAAGTCCGTCCTAAACCAAAAAATGGCCGTTCCAGACTTGCTTCGGTCACAAAGTGGAGGAGAAGGGTTGATTTGGGGAGGGAAGCAAAGAAAGGTGTTGAGACCAGAATAATTATGGGAGATTAGTGTCTCGACTTGTATCAGAAAGTGAAATCTTAGGAAGCTTGCAAGAGATGAAATATTTTTAGAGAGCTTGCAAAGTTTCCTTTTCTGAGAGTGTTGTATTTTATTCCTGACCGAAACTTGTTGTCTGGTGGAAATAGGTAAGACCTATTTATACAAGTCGAGATTTAAACATACCCTGGCCTCATGAAGGAATATAGTAAAGGGTGAAATAATGGGAGGAGGTGGTAACCGCAAGGTGTTTATGGGTGAAAACGTTTTCACCATTATTTCCTCATTTATTTGACCGCTTTATTCCTATTCACGCTTTCTTAATGTGAGTGTAGTGTACGCTGCAAGCTGTGACCACCAAACCAAGACCCTGGAAAGCATCCCCCAGTTTGTGTTGATGTCTCGAGTGTTGGTTGCACCTTGAGTGCAAGTGGCGCTGCTAGGGGCGCGTGTGGCATGTGCGGAATGCCTTTGTTGCGGGTTGCACCTCGAGCGCAAGTGGCACTGCCAGAGCTGCTAGTGGCGTGTGTGGCATGTGCTAATGGCATGTGTGGAATGCCTTGGTGGTAGGTTGCACGGTTTGCAAGTTAGGCTACCAGCGTGGGTTTTGGCATGTGCCAATGGTATGCGTGGCCATTAGGACCACGACTTGGTAAGAAAAGCTACCAGTGAGCGTGTTGGCATGTGCCAATGGCATGCTCGGCCATTAAGGCCACGGCCTGGTAAGAAAATATACCAACGAGCGTGTTGGCATGTGCCAATGGCATGCTCGGCCATTAGGTCCACGTCCTGGTAAGAAAATCTACCAGCGATGCGTGTTGGCATGTGCCAATGGAATGCTTGGCCATTAGGGCCACAGCTTGGTAAAATGAGCGTGTTGGCATGCCCGGCCATTAGGGCCACGACTTGGTAAGAAAAGCTGCCAGCAAGCATGTTGGCATGTGCCAATGGCATGCTCGGCCATTAGGGCCACGACTTGGTAAGAAAATCTACCAGCGAGCGTGTTGGCATGTGCCAATAGCATGCTCGACCATTAGGGCCACGGCCTGGTAAAAAAATATACCAGCGAGCGTGTTGGCTTGTGCCAATGGCATGCATGACCAATTTGGCCTAGGTTGCATAGTTTGCAAGCCTAGGTGCGGGCGCTACTTTGGCATGGCGTGGCTAGGACCAAGGTAAGGGTGTTTTGCTTGGCATAGTGTGACCAACGTAGCTAGGGCCAAAGCAGAGTGTGTTTGGCATGGCGCGGCTAGCTTGAGATAGGTGTGGTTGGCATGATTTTCTATTGGCACGGAGGTGCGGCTAGCATGGTTGGCATGCTTTGGCGCGTTTGGTGTGACTAGCGTATCTAGGGCCAAGGCAGAGTATGTTTGGCATGGCGCGGCTAGATTGAGCTAGGTGTGGCTGGCAGGATTTGCCATTGGCACGGAGGTGCGGCTAGTGTCACACCTTCAAACACCCCAGAAATTTTCTGCGAAAGTGTAACCCGGCAGCACAATGGTTTTGTGAATAAAGCTTCACCCACTTGTACTTCAGCCTTATAAGTTTGCACCAATGAAAACATCCAACTCAACAATTCAACAACGGAAGTCTTTAACCTTCTTTCTCTTCAACTTAAACTCATCAAATGCACCCCATAATGCATCCAATCTTTTCCATACTTTGCTAACAACAATCAACCAACCAAGAACACTTAGAATATGACAAAATGATCTCTTTTATTGCATCAAAGGGAAGAAATACAAAACTTGCCCACTTGGGGACTTAAACAGAGTTGTTCACTTCTTGAACCAAGTCTAAGTCTTACAAAAACTCTCCTAATATGAGTCTAACTCTCACATATGCTAGGCTCACTCTCACATAGGCTAGGCTACCGAATTTCCCATGCCTTAGGACTATTTATACATCAGATTTGCTTGGCCAAACCGTGCATAACCGTTACACATGCTAGAGATAGCCATCTATCTCGGGGAGCAGTTTCATAACCGCCAACTACTATGCTAACTGGCCAGTTCTCCTTTAAATTTCGCCAATCGTCCAACACCTATTCTCTTGGCATTTAAAACTCTTCTACCACGATTATAAACTCCTTTATAACCGCTCCTCTTCATCACGCGTAATTGGCATGCTTGTGAAGCTCGTAACCAACTTGTAACCGTCACTTGAGACGTATTGCGCCACTTGTTCTGTCATACTGGATTCTGTCGCGCTCCAACGTTCAGCCATCTTTGCCTTGCATGTTTATCCTTCCAAACTCATGCACGGACACTCTTTAATCTTTACTTGTCGAGGCCAACTCCTTAAGCCCACTCTAGTTACTCGTGTGTCATATATGCTTCACTACGCCAATTAGCTTGACAACAACAATGCAACTCTTGCATTGCCAACTTGTTTGCATTGTTTAAGCTTTGGCCAGCCTTGAACCAATGCCATAGACTAACTCCTAGTCTATTTCACTCTTCTTGGATCATCCTTGAGTTTGGGCTAACTCAATTCCACATATATGCCTTAATGCCAACATTGCATGTTGCATTTGTCACTTTGGCCTTGTCTTGCCTCTCTTGATGAAGCCTCATTGTGTCGGTCAATAAGCTTCATTCTTTAGCCAAATATCTTTACAATGTAATGCTGTACTTGAAATAATTGGTCCTGTGGGATCATGCCATTTTCAGCACTTAACAGTCTATACAGTAATACCGCTATTATGATTTCGCAATGCGCCATTATGGCTGAACACTGACTTGGCCTGCAACTCTATGAAGCGCCATCATTATGCGACACTTGCAGCACCGTAATAGATCTCCCCCACCTAATCCGTTCAATGCCCTCGTTGAACGCAACCAAGCATATCCAATATACTTGTTCTTCGGCGTTTGTACACTTCTGAGCCACTCTCAGAATTCAGCAAACTTGTTTGGCTACCCTTCTTGCCAAAACTTTATGCTTCGTACTACATGCCATCACTTAGCTTTACTGCTTATCCATTGATCTCATATACTTGAGCCACATCTCGGCATCGTGCAATACGCTTATGTTGCTACTTAAATCATGCTTCAATACCCAAATGCAAATCTGAAATTCTTCTCAGCCAATTTTCTTTTAGCTTGAATTTTGCATGAATCATTTGCGCCTAAGTGTACGCACTGAGTGATTCTTCTCAATTTTATCATCATGATCATTGCCATCGCTTTCTGACTTTTCCTCTCACTCAACGTGACAAGGACTTATAAACGACTTGGCTTTGGTTTCAATCAATTTTGTCGACGACCCGCAGTTGAACTGTTGTTCTTGACGCTCCTCATTAAGCATGTCACAAAGTGAATAGGGGTTTTCTTTGCATTAGACACCCGAATTAAACACTTCATGCCTCACCAAACTCTTATTATGAAAACAACATTCAAGAACTCATTTCTATGAATGTGGCCACCAAGTATAAACTTTATAATTATGCCATTTTTCATGCTCGAACTGGAATTGTGAGTTTTCTTCGCTTAACTTCCATGCAACAAAACTATTGAGTTGCACAGCCCATTTAAAACTGTGACTAACTATCTCTTGGAAATTTCATTAGCTAACCCTTTAGCAGTCCATATGCTACGCCTTCAAAGCCAATATGTCTCCAAATATTTCTTTGAACTGCATTGCTACTTTGCCTGGAAAGCGTGTGTCTTTCTCTAAGGCCATGAGTTCTACCCGACTCATGCTTGCTGATGATGTGATTTCTTACTTGTTGTATTAATTGCACGGTCGCTTCCCATCTGCCATCGTGCTATTCTGCAATTCCCAAACAATAACATCACTTCTACACCAACTAGGACCCTTGTCCTATGCTTTTCTTAATAACTTTCAACTTGTCTTGCCATTGCATACGTTAGGCTAAGTATGCTACTTGCAACATCTTCCCATGAACTAGCTTTACATCGTAAATAAAGAGGCAAGGCTTTATAAACGAAATACCCTTGTTCATTACTGCTCTTACATAACAAGACCATGTACCATTACATGATTGATCATCCACTTGATCACTTTTGGAAAGCTAAAACTTCATTAACAAAGCAACTTTCTTACACCAAAGAAGAGTATATACAAACTTGAAGAATGAAATAAAAGTCTGTACAACCAAACTATACACACAGAGTTTGTAACAACCAACAACTAAAGATACATAAAACAAGACCAGGAACACTCTTTGTTCTGGAATTAAAGTGTCTCCAATGGAGACATCAACACTTACTCTTGTTCTTATCTTAGTTTCTAACTTTGTCGAAGTGAGCAACGACTTATCTGCGTGGTCTCTTCCTTGAACCTTCACTTCAGCCTTCACGAGTCTTGCTAGAATGACCCCCATAGTCATTCCCAACTCATACATTAAGTTGTGCTTTGAGTGGACAACTTCTTGCGAAATGAAAACCTTTGCAGATGAAACATCCCCTATACTTCCGGGCTTAAGGGAATAATTCATCTTCCTTAGGTTCATGCTTGCGCTTATTGCCTACAGATTTTTCCTTCCTTTTGGCTTCAACTTCACAGCTTTGGACATCTTCATTCGTTGTGCAGCTAGTAAGTCCTCTTACCACCTGAATATCCATCTGGATAATCTGGATTTTGCGCTTCTTAAGTTTAGCAATCACACTTGAACTTGCGCCAGCCAGAAATTGGAACATCTGATCTTCTTCACTCATGCCACGCACTTCTTGCACCAATGCAAGGAAGTTTTCAGCATAGGCCTGTGGTGTACTCGTCATTTTCAGCCTACGTAAACTTTCTCTTGCATACTAATCACCATTTCCCGGACAGAACTGACATCTCAGTC
Source organism: Papaver bracteatum (assembly GCA_023529315.1). Lineage (NCBI taxonomy): Eukaryota > Viridiplantae > Streptophyta > Magnoliopsida > Ranunculales > Papaveraceae > Papaver > Papaver bracteatum. Next base: position 743,350 of record JAJJWX010000098.1, read on the forward strand.
CCTCTTTCATGTCATCCCATGACATTGGATTGGTATAACCAGCAACTTCATCTTCTTGCAGCATAGTTCTCCACCAAACCTTTGCATCACCACCAAGGTAATTGCATGCGAGAGTTACTTTTTGTCCTTCCCCAGTTCTATTCGCCTCAAAGTATGCCTCAACGTCATACAAGAAATTCTCAATTTCTCTAGCATTTCTGGAACCAAAATAAATTCTTTGCTCGGAGACTCGACTTGAGCTTTCTCCATGCACGTTTCCTCCTAAAAACATGCCGTTAATGATTAAACTGCGAATGCTAGCCACTTCCTCAGACATTTGCTTCGCATGGCTTGTTAGTATGGTCTTTATGTCACTGAATTTCACCTTCAATTCAGTCACTTCAGCATTGGTTTCACAATTCAACAAGGTTGCATCGTACACCTTGTCCTCGACTGCACCTACCCTTTCGTCAAATTATTTAAACCAATCTGATGTCCTTCCTTCAAGTAGGTCTAGCCTGCCCTTATCCTCAGAAACAAGAGGATTTACAAGGCTATCACAGCCCATGTCTATGACAAAATCATCAAGATTACTGCCATATTCCTCAAGCTGATCAAACGTACCCGGTAGTTTTTCGTCGATCATCATGCCATTAGAACTCATTTCTAATGCAATATTCTGAAAATAATGCGCAACTTACTTGCTCACAGGAAAATAGCTTAAGAGAGAAATAAGTCTTAGTGTATTATCTAACAAATACACTTGGACTGTGCACCAAACACAACTCTGATACCCGAATTGTCACACCTTCAAACACCCCAAAAAATTTCTGCGAAAGTGTAACCCGGCAGCACAATGGTTCTATGAATAAAGCTTCACCCACTTGTACTTCAGCCTTATAAGTTTGCACCAATGCAAACATCCAACTCAATAATTCAACAACGGAACTCTTTAACCTTCTTTCTCTTCAACTTAAACTCATCAAATGCACCCCATAATGCATACAATCTTTGCCATACTTTGCTAACAACAATCAGCCAACCAAGAACACTTAGAATATGACACAATTATCTCTTTTATTGCATCAAAGGTAAGAAATACAAAACTTGCCCACTTGGGGACTTAAACAGACTTGTTCACTTCTTGAACCAAGTCCAAGTCTTACAAAAACTCTCCTAATATGAGTCTAACTCTCACATATGCTAGGCTCACTCTCACACAGGCTAGGCTGCCGAATTTCCCATGCCTTAGGACTATTTATACAATATCTTTGCTTAACCAAACTGTCCATAACCGTTACACACGCTAGCGACAGCCATCTGTCTCGGGGAGCAGTTTCATAACCGCCAACTACTATGCCAACTGGACAGTTCTCCTTTAACTTTCGCCAATCGTCCAACACCTGTTCTCTTGGCAGTTAAAACTCTTCTCCCACGATTATAAACTCCTTTATAAACGTTCCTATTCATCACGCGTCATTGACATGCTTGTGAAGCTCGTAACAAACTTGTAACCGTCACTTGAGCCATATTGTGCCACTTCTTCTGGCATACTAGATTCTGTCACGCTCCAACGTTCAGCCATCTTGGCCCTATATGTTTATCCTTACAAACTCATGCACGGACACTCTTTAAGGTTTACTTGTCGAGGCCAACTAATTAAGCCCAATCTAGTTACTCGTGTGTCATATATGCTTCACTACGCCAATTAGATTGACAACAACAATGCAAATATTGCATTGCCAACTTGTTTGCATTGTTCAAGCTTTGGCCAGCCTTGAACCAATGCCATAGACTAACTCCTATTATATTTCACTATTCTTGCATCATCCTTGAGTTTGGGCCAACTCAATTCCACGGATATGCCTTAATGCCAACATCACATGTTGCATTTGTCACTTTGGCCTTATCTTGCCTCCCTTGATGAAGCCTCATTGTGTCGGTTAATAAGCTTCAATCCTTAGACAAATATATTTACAATGTAATGCTATACTTGCAATACATTGGCCTTATGGGATCATGCCATTCTCAGCACTTAATAGTCTATACAATAATACCGCTATTATGGCTTCGCAATGCGCCATTACGGTTGAACACTGATTTGGACTGCAACTCTATGACGTGCCATCATTATGCGACACTTGTAGCACCATAATAGCTAGCATGGTTCGCATGCTTTGGCGCGTTTGGTTTGGCTGGAATGATTTTCCATTGGCATGGAGGTGCGGCTAGCTTGGGCCAGGTGTGGCTGGCATGGTTTTCCATTGGCACGGAGGTGCGTCTTGCATGGTTGGCATGATTTGGAGCGTTTGGTGTGACTAGCATAGCTAGGGCAAAGGCAGAGTGTGTTTGGCATGGCGCGGCTAGCTCGAGCTAGGTGTGGCTGGAAGGATTTTCCATTGGCATGGAGGTGCGTCTAGCATGGTTCGCATGCTTTGGCGCGTTTGGTGTGACTAGCATAGCTAGGGCCAAGGCAGAGTACGTTCGGCATGGCGCGGCTAGCTTGGGCTAGGTGTGGTTGGCATGATTTTCCATTGGCACGGAGGTGCGGCTAGAATGGTTCGCATGCTTTGGCGCGTTTGGTGTGGTTGGCATGATTTGCCATTGGCACAGAGGGGAATTAGGGTTTTGTTCGTTGTAACCCTAATTTGAAAAAATACCCCCTATTAATTACTGACTACATGCATTAAATGTCCTAATAAATGTGTCACCGGTGAAATTAGGTTATTTGGGGTTTTACAATTTTACCCTTTACTTAAAAAACCACCATAAACATTAAGTCCCCTGCTTAGCTCGGAACATGAGATTTGTTGCGAGGTAAGCATAAGATGGCGACAAACTGTCAACAACAAATCGTAAAGAGAATGGAGGAGGCTTATCTGATCTTTTTTATAAATAGGATTTGGAATCCTTGCCTCTAGCAGTTCTTCACAAATCGGGAGGCTGGCACAATTGGGAAGTCAGCGTCATTGAGAGATAGGAAGCTGGGAGGTATTGAGAAGTTAACGTGAGTTGGGAAACTAAGCGTGCTAGCTGGCTGGACCAGCGCAAAGTGGGAAGATGATCGCGCTAGTTGGAGGGACTTGGGCAAGGTGGGGGAAGCTGAGCGTGCTAGTTGGACCGGCGCAGAGTGGGAAGCTGATCGTGCTAGCTGGCGTGACTTGGGAGACGTTGGGAAGTTGGGTGCCCTTGTGGGCCCGTTCCTTATATGCACAATTTTTGGTATAAGGAAATCCTTCCCTATTTCAGAATCTCCACGCCCATATATATATAATCCCTTTTTCTCATCTTTGTTCTTTCATCTTTTCATACTAGCGGCAGAGTCACAAAGAAAACCGGCTTCCAGGTATGTATTCCAGTACTTCTCTTGTTTCCCTTTTCATGTAGGTGCAAACCCTAAGAGTAGGCATTTTCTTTTATAATCCTTGCAATGACAATGCGCATATGATTTCTTGGCGTGCTTTTTGTAGAAAATATTGTATATATGCACCCAAGGGAAATACTGCATATATGATTCGAACCCGTAGAAGAATGCTCCATATATAATTTTGAACCCGAAGAAGGATACCATAGACGCATTCGAGCCCGTAGAAAATACTGCGTATATAGTTTTTGAACCAGAAGAAGGATACTGCAGACGCACTTGAGCCCGTATAAAATACTGCGTATATAATTTTGAACCCTAAAGAGGATACTGCGTGTGCATTTTCGAACCCGTAGAGAATACTGTATATGTGGTTCATATGACTTCGAACCCATAGGAAATATTGCCTATATGAATTTCATACCTGAAGAAAATATTGTGCGTGCAGTTTTGAACCAGTTAGAGAATACACCCTCTTTTTTTTTCTTTTTTTCCAGGATTTCCTTTTGTTGGGTGCGGTTATGTGTCAGGGAGATAATTTCGTCTTTCTACGTGTGCAGATATCTTGTTACTAAGCTGTTATGAAGAAATCCGACAAGATGTTACCTGAACAAAATTTCGCCTCATCGAAGGATGTTCATAGTTCCAAAACAAACACGGATGATAAATTCTTTGCCAAACCCCTCGCCCCTGTTCGGAGGAATCACCCAGGTTTCGTGCCAATTTTTTTAACCGGTGGTGAAGACGAAAATAAGACACGTTCGGTTCGCCCAGAGAACACCATATGGTTCTGTCTTTATAAAGAGTTATATTCTTCTTACAACATTGATTTCAGGATGTATCAAAGACCATTGCGTTCTTTTGATAGATGGGTTAAGTTCATGGTGAGTAAGGAGCACATAAATACCAACTTAACTCGGGCGCAGATTCTTATTGCTGTCAGAGCTTCAGTAAATCTCCAGATTAGGAAGGATATCCCGGGATTGGTTGCTTTCATCTCCAGATGGTGTTCGGACACCCATACGATCATATGTAGATGGGGTGAAATAACTTTTTCCTTGGAGAGTGTGGCTCTCTTGCTGAATCTTCCGGTAACCGGGAATCTCAATATTCGATTGTCAGAAGGTGAGGAGAAGATGCAGGATGACCTTGCCGCTAAGTTGGGAGATTTAGCTCGAAAAGAATCCACTGCGAAGTCGAAGGATTCTGTTCAGAAAGAGGATGAAAGGTGCTTTTACAGCTGGTGGATATCTCAATGGTTTCCGGATGAGCTGGAACAAAAACAGAAAAGCAGTGATCTTCATGTTGCGGCATTTTTGGCTCTCTGGTTGTCTAGGGACATTTTTGATGATGGTTCTGGAAAGAAGGAAATAAGACCAGAGTTGATAGTGATTGCTGTGAAGTTAGCAAAAGGTGAAGTTCTTCCCATCCGCAAGCTATTCCTTGGTTCCCTGTATGTGCATCTGGATCACCTATTTGCGAACATGCGAGTTTCGAATGGTTTCATGAAAGTGGATTCATATGTGCACGTTGATTTTCTGCAAGCCTGGTTATGGGAGCACTTTGAGAAGTATGCTCCGAAATAGTTCCCTTCGATTCCCGCGAGTTGGGGCGGCTCCCGAATTCTTCGATGGGTGAACATGCGTCCAAGAGTTGACATGAGCTTGGTTAGTTTTCTCGATAAGTCGCATGAAATCAGTTTTCGCCTATGGGAGACGGTCCATAGGTCGGTGACTCAAATTGTCACCTTTGCTTCTGCTCCGATCATGTATTTGTGTTCTTACTGCAACTTGAGTGTTGGTGATAACTTGTTTATTCAAAGATGCATGCCCGGCTATATGCCGTCTTTCTTTGTGGGGTCTTTCCTAATAGTTGCATACAATATTAACCGTGCTGCTCGTCACATGGGCTTCGATCAAGGGGTGCCTCTTGCTTACCAGCTGGTGGTTACTAAGGATTCATTGCATGCCGCCCTCAATGCCAGCGCCCTTGAGCCGGGTATCCTCCTTCCTATCTTTCAAACGGGAAGAGTAACTTCGACGACCTTTGGATATAATGAGTTCTGGTACGATGAGTTAATTATGATCCAAGATTTTGTAAATAATGTGGTGGAGAATGTTTATTGTAAACCTTCCCCAGCAGTTTTGAAGAAGTATCCAATGTTGAGAGATCCCAAGCGAAATTTTCCTGGCAACTCGGAAAGTCCCCAGGCAAAGGAACATAGAACGAAGAATCGTGATGGCGGGTTCCGGGCGATTTCAAAAGATCCTCCCACAACTCCCGTGTCTTTCAGTTCTTCCAATAACCAGGTATGTGTCGCATCCTTGTTGGTTTGTCTCAAACACGTGAATTTCTGCTGAAAACATGTGTCTTGTTTCTTCTAGGGCTTCGGTAGTGTTAATGCTTTCGCTGCCCTTGCACGTTGCCAGGAGACGGTAATTTCTTCGAAGAATTTCGGCGGCACTGAGCCTTCTCATAGTGGTGATGAGTCAGAGAAAGGAGAAAGTTCGACAAGTGAGAGTGATTCCTATGGTAGCACTGGTTCTTTTTCGGGAATTAGTTCGGTGAGTTTCGCGCTTCTTTTATTTCTTCTTCCGTTTCTTCTTTTGAAAAATGTCTAACTCAAGTTCGCAGGGGGAATCCAGTTTGGAGGATGATTCTGAGGTGGAGACACACGAAAACTTGCCCTTGGTGACCACCTCCGGTGACTTGGAGATGGGAGTTAGCCAATTTCCGGGCACCAATGTGGTTCAAACGGTGGATGATTCCATGACGGTTGCTGCCGTAGATATGGAAAAAAACCCTTTACGGTGAGGCCAGTTTCAGGCGCCATTTTCGATCCCCCGTACTTGGTTCCTTATCCAGGTCATGTGCTGGTTGGCGGTTTCAGCGTGCTGTCTAAGTATGAGGCGTTGTACACCACAATCTGGGAGAAGTATGGACATATGGCCACAACCAAGAATATCACTAGTCGATTTGCTCTGGTTAAGCGTATGGAAGAGGCTTTATCTTCCATCGAGGACATGCGTGAGGTGACTGGCCACACCATTTCTGAAGACATTATTGCCAACTGGGAGCACCACCGCGACGTGTGTGTAGAAAAGGAGTTCAACGCTTCGTTGTTTGTCAAAGGCCTTGCTGAGATCCAGAAGTCGAAAGATGCAGCAGTCGAAAACTTTTCTGTAGAGGAGATTGCACGACAGGAGGTAGAACTCGAAAAGCTTTCCGAGATGTTGATTATGAAGAGAGCGTCTCTTTAAGATGCAAAGTTGACTTTCTCTAAGAAGAGCACACCTCTGTTGGATGATTTTCCTTGAATGTTTCTCTGTTAAACTTTCATTTAGGTTCTTTTTTTTTTCTTCTTTTTTTTGAAAAAAAACATACCGGATGTCTGGTTCAAAGTTCAACCGGTTTTGATAGACAGCTGGTAGCTTTTGATGATATTAGATTATTTATGGGATGAATGGTTTTGATAATATAACTCTGATTATGTTTTGTGAAAGGAATATTGCTTTTATGAAAGTATGTGCTAGCAATAGGCACAATACGCAGTAGTATGACAGGTTTCATTAAGAACCTAAAAACAGATCGCATATCTTGCCCAGTCTAAATTTACTCACTTCGTAGGTTTTTGCGAACACGCCCCCCTCCATGTAAAAAGCGGCTTTAATGGTAGCATCACCAGCGAGTCCCTAGTTTTCTGGTGTAGTTTTTACAACTGGTAACTGGGTCGTCCGGCAGTTGATTCAGATTGAGTAGCCTTCCCCTACCATCTTGACATCTGGGTCGAAGAACGAGATCAACAGTCTGACATTGTAGCCGATAGATCAATCCTCCCGCTGTGGTCGCCAATTATTTATGGGTAAAAATCGTTTCCGCCGATTTTGGTAAATTCAGTAGGTGAGTGAGAAACTGGTTTAAACCCTAAACAAATATGCTTCACGTGAGTACTTTATAGATTCGAGAGATCAATCTTTACAAGTCCGGCCTAAACCAAGAAATGGCCGTTCCAGACTTGCTTCGGTCACAAAGTGGAGGAGAAGGGTTGATTTGGGGAGGGAAGCAAAGAAAGGTATTGATACCAGAATAATTCTGGGAGAGTAGTGTCTCGACTTGTATCAGAAAGTGAAAGCTTAGGAAGCTTGCAAGAGATGAAAGCTTTTTGGAGATCTTGCAAAGTTGCCTTTTCTGAGAGTGTTGTATTTTTCTCCTGACCGAGACTTGTTGTCTGGTGGAAATAGGTAAGACCTATTTATACAAGTCGAGATTGAAACGTACCCTGGACTCATGAAGGAAGAGACTAAAGGGTGAAATAATGGGATGAGGTGGTAACCACATGGTGTTTATGGGTGAAAACGTTTTCACCATTATTTCCTCATTTATTTGACCGCTTTATTCCTATTCACGCTTTCTTAATGTGAGCATAGTGTACGCTGCAAGCTGTGACCGCCAAACCAAGACCCTGGAAAGCATCCCCCAGTTTGTGTTTATGTCTCGAGTGTTGGTTTCACCTTGAGTGCAAGTAGCGCTGCTAGGGGCGCGTGTGGCATGTGCCAATGGCATATGCAGAATTCCTTTGTTGCGTGTTGCACCACGAGCGCAAGTGGAAGTGCCAGAGCTGCTAGTGGCGTGTGTGGAATGTGTGGAATGCCTTGGTGGTAGGTTGGACGGTTTGCATGTTAGGCTACCAGCGTGGGTTTTGGCATGTGCCAATGGTATGCATGGCCATTAGGACCACGGCTTGGTAAGAAAAGCTACCAGCGAGCGTGTTGGCATGTGCCAATGGCATGCTCGGCCATTAGGGCCACGACCTGGTAAGAAAAGCTACCAGCGAGCGTGTTGGCATGTGCCAATGGCATGCGTGACCAATTTGGCCTAGGTTACATGGTTTGCAAGCCTAGGTGCGGGCGCTACTTTGGAATGGTGTGGCTAGGGACAAGGTAATAGTGTTTGGCTTGGCGTGACCAGCGTAGCTAGTTCCAAGGAAGAGTGTTTGGCATGGCGCGGTTAGCTTGATCTAGGTGTGGCTGGCATGATTTTCCATTGGCACGGAGGTGCGGCTAGCATGGTTGGCATGCTTTGGCGTGTTTGGTGTGACTAGAGTAGCTAGGGCCAAGGCAGAGTGTGTTTAACATGGAGCGACTAGCTTGAGATAGGGGTGGCTGGAAGGATTTTCCATTGGCACGGAGGTGCGGCTAGCATGGTTCGCATGCTTTGGCGCGCTTGGTGTGGCTGGCATGATTTTCCATTGGCACGGAGGTGCGGCTAGCTTGGGCTAGGTGTGGCTGGCATGGTTTACCATTGGAACGGAGGCGCGGCTTGCATGGTTGGCATGCTTTGGCGCGTTTGGTGTGACTAGCATATATAGCTAAGGCCAAGGAAGAGTGTGTTTGGCATGGCGCGGATAGATTGAGCTAGGTGTGGCTGGTAGGATTTTCCATTGGCACAGAGGTGCATCTAGCATGGTTCGCATGCTTTGGAGCCTTTGGTGTGACTAGCATAGCTAGGGCCAAGGCTGAGTGCATTCGGCATGGCTCTGCTAGCTTGGGCTAGGTGTGGATGGCATGATTTGCCTTTGGCACGGAGGTGCGTCTAGCATGGTTCGCATGCTTTGGCGCGTTTGGTGTGGCTGGCATGATTTGCCATTGGCACGGGGGGGAATTAGGGTTTTGTTCATTGTAACCCTAATTTTAAAAAAATACCCCCTATTAATTACAAACTACAAGCATTAAATGTCCTAATAAATGTGTCACCGGTGACATTAGGTTATTCGGGTTTTTACAATTTTTCCCTTTACTTAAAAACCCACCATCAACAACATTTAACTTTGATGAACAAATAACTTAGGTTTATATAATTCAGATGAACAATTATACGGTGATATCAGTCAAGACATGCAAAATTTAATCGAAAAGTTGGGTTATCGCAATCTAGTGAATGCCAATATGTCGTGAATATCTGGAAGAAAATGAAGTTAAAAAATTATTGACTAATGAATAAATAATTTAGAGCGTTACGGGAACTGATAAAGATAGGAAAAAATATGATGAAAGTTTTACAGTATACCCTCTTCACGAAACACGGCTGTTAAAGCGAAAATCACATTGAAAAATTTCTCACTGGACTAAGAGAAACAACACTAGAATTTCTTACGATGATAAGAAAAATTAGTTCAGTGTGATATTGATTTTAACAAAAAAACATAAGATAGGTGATTTATTTTTATAGAAATATTCATAAAACATTAGTGTATTGAATATATATATATAGTAGATTATTAATCTAGTAATCAAAAATGTATTAATTTATAATTTTAGCGAATTATTAATTTGGCATGTTGTCCCCGACTCGGGACCGGCTAAAAATATTATTTAAGAGAATTTATTAAATAATCGAGTATTAATTAATGGAATTTCTACTTCTTTATTTTAGCCAATTATTGATATTTTTATTATCGTTATGTTGACTTATTAAATATAGGTTTACTCTGTTGCGACAATATACTATTAGGCATGTCTACAGGAAAGGAAATCAAGCAGCAAACGGTCTGGCAAATCGAAAGGACGAAGATTTCTCTATAGGGAAGCTCGCAACAACAATGTGGGACAATGTAATTCCCCCAAAAGTTACACTGTCTAAACGGTGATTCTAAATCATTGAACAAACAACAGTAATTGATCAGACTGTTTTTACTGTGAAGGTCCACTATGAGAGAGACAAAAGGAACTGAGAAACAACTTAAGTCGAATTCAATCAATCACTGTCTATGTAACATGGCATGTACTGCTGGAGGTACCAAGTAGATGCAAAGTTTCACTCATAGCAATCAAGAAAGTTTTGGATATAAGGTTTATTCTTATGGAATATGTTGTACTATATGTTGCGAAAGAATTCCTTAAAATCAAGCCTATTCCTATTTATTCTCTGTAACTCTTTTTTTTTTATAAGAAAAGAGTGTAGGTGCTTAGGCAAGCAACTCACTCATGCTTATAATATGGATATCATCTGAGCTAACTCGAGCATCGGAAGTACCCTCCAAAAGATAATCAACATTATTACTGTAATCCCTGTGAAAATTGTTTGTGGAATTCTTTAAGACTAGCATGAGTGTTTGTAAATTTGCTCCTCTCCAGGTAGAGTCAGAAAATAAAGTAGACTTCCTATCTAGTCTGGCTAGATTAATAGAAGGCTGGTTTTGCTGAGTAATAACTTTTGTGAGTTTCCCTAAGACAAAATCAATGGGATCATGATTGTTGTTGCTATCTTGGATTTGAATACTTCTTCCTGTGAAACGGTGTTGTACTTATAGTTGGTAACCTTCTTTGATATGTTGTATAACTTCTTCTATTTCTTCAGCAAAGTTGATATTTGTTTGCCGCATAGTCTTCCCCCGTGTTATAGCAAGTTGAGCTCATCTGCTTGTTCTTTCAGCTCCTCTGATGCCAGTGGTGTAGTCTTTGAAGTTTCTTGTGACCATGCATTGACTTGTGAGGGACAAATAAACAAAGGAGTAATTAGTATAGTTTTGACAATCACTATTAACATTGCATGGGTTAGATGGGGTAATATGCATTCTAGTAGTGATTCCAAATTTATCAGAGTTGTGCATGTGCTGACTGTAATTCTCAAGAGGAGAATGAGTGTTGTTAGGATGGTAATATGGGTTATTAAGGATGTTCCCTGGTTTATGGTGAACTCTGGAGTGGTTGAAGAGATGCTGAATGATTTCCCTTGAGGTAGCAGAGGAAGAGGGAATGATATTTGGAAGACCCAGTCGCATCTGGCTTTCCAGATAAACCAGCATATGGTGGCATAAGTAGCATTACAACTGGCATGTTGGTTATCTGTCTAAAACCAGTTGTTGAACCAATCATGGAAAAAGTTGTAAGAGGAAAAGAGTTGGTTTTGATCTCCAAAGAGCTTCTTCCAAACATCAGAGGAAGCAGGTTAAGTTAGAGGAACATGTGTTATATCTTCAGCTCCATTTTGACAGAAAGAGCATATTGGGACAATGTAGCCCAGGATACTAGCAGTCTTGACATTATTTGGGAGAATACAATGAGCACATTTCCATATAAATAGATGAATAGCTGGGTTTGTATCAAGATTTGGCTCTAGGGAGCTGTCTGTTGGTCATTAGCATACTTGTCATGAATCTGTTTGTCATATAGGGATTTGACAGAGAACTTGTTGTTGGGGGTGAGATCCCATTGTATTTCATCCTGCTCATTAAGAGAATGGGGGGTTTGGAGAATGAGTTGTTGGATTTCTTGAGTGAATCATTGGTTTAAGATGTTATTGTCCATTCTCCTTGGGTATTGAAGAATTGATTGACTGTTGTAAGATTATCAAGGCAGAGGGTAGGTTTGGGTATTCTCTCAGAGTTATTGTTGATCCATCTGTCCTCCCAGATATATATCAGATTTCCATTACCAATCTTCCATATGTATTTCTGATGAATTAAGGATATGCCTTCCAGAATTTCTTTCCAGATCCACGAATCAGATGCCTTGGGATAGGTGTCCATTCTTATAACTTCAGTAGTTGGGTAGTGGGAAGACTTCATGGTGTTCTTCCATAGGGAATCTGGTTCCATAACTAGTCTCCATGCTATGCTGGTGAGCATAACCAAGTTGAATAGTTCCATGTTCTTAAATCCCAGGCCTCCTAACTCTTTGGGTTTGTTTAATGCATCCCAAGCAATGTAGTAGAGACCTTTAGATTTATCTTGTTCTTTGTTCCAAAATAAATCTCTTTGAATGGAATTGATCTCATTGCAAGTGGTTTTGGAAATTTTCAGCTTGGATCATGGTTAGATACTAAAGGTAGAAGTGACAAATTGGATCATGGTTAGTTTCCCAGCAGTGGAGAGGTTTGTCTTCCAACTAGCAAATCTAAATTTCAGCTTTTTAACATAAGGCTTGAAGGCTTGTATCTTACTCTTGGTGGTGAATAAATGAGATCCCAGATATTTATCAAAAGCATTGATCCTTTGAACTTTCATAGTATTACTGATATTATTAGCTATTTCAGGCGCAGTATTCTTGCTAAAGAAGATACCAGACTTGGAGAAGTTTATTTGCTGACCTGAAGACTGTCCAAATTCTTGAAAGATATTAATTAGGTTGTTGCATTCTTGCATGTTGGCTTTGCAGAATATCATGCAGTCATCAGCAAACAGAAGGTGATTGATGGCTGAAGCATCCCTGTAGTATTTTGATACCTTGGATTTGATGTTGGTTTTCAACATGTTTCAGATAACGAGACAGAGATTCCATTCAGAATATAAAAGTATATGGAGATAGGGGGTCTCCTTGTCTCAAACCCCTGGATGGTTTAAAGAATTTTTCTGGTGATCCATTAACCAAGACAACCGAGCTTTTGGTTTAAATGCATTGGTGAATTAAGTTGCACCAATGAGAGATGAATCCCATTTGAGATAATACTTGTAATAGGGAGTCCCAGTTGACTCTATCAAAATCTCTGGCCATGTCTATTTTGATTCCCATAGTGCCATTGCTCCCTTCTTTCCCCCTTCTGGTGTTCATATGGTGAATTATTTCATGTGCTATAGCAATGTTGTCAGAGATTTCTCTTACATGTATAAAATCCGATTAGAAAGGGGATATTAATTTAGGTAGCAGTTGTTTCAATCTTTGTGAAAAACGTTTAGAGATGATTTTGTAGGTGGTATTACACAGGGAGATGGGTCTGAAGTGAGACAAGGTAGTAGGTTTCTCAATTTTTGGAATGAGGGATATGAATGTTGAGTTTATCTCTATTAAGATGTAACCAGTATTAAAGATTTGTTGAACCATGATTGTGATATTTTCTCCAACAATTTCCCAGTTGGCTAGAAATAAATTAGGAGGGAAATCATTTGGGCATGGGGATTTGTCTCCAGCCATGCTGAAGACTATATTTTTAATTTCCAGAGCATCAGGTATCCTAGTGAGGTTTTGGTTCTCTTGATAGGTTATGGTGGCCGGAATGAGGTTTATGATGAAGGGATTGAGGGTAATGGGTTCAGCAGTTTCCATGGTGGCAAAGTGGGTTGTGAAAGTGTGAGTGATCTCACTATTGTCAATAATCAAGGTACCATCCTCCTTTTGTATGGAGTCAATTTTTTTTTTCTATATCTTTTCTTGGCTGCAAGGTGGAAGTAGCCAGTATTTATGTCCCCAAGTTTGATATGTTGGTATCTGGTCTTGATCTTTCAAAAGGATTCTTGTACCTGCTGCCAATGTTCCACTTGCTGACGAGCTGCTTTAATATCCTTTCCCCTAATAGAATTGAACTGATGGTTGGTTATCCAGTCCAAGTGTTATATACTTTTTTCTAAGTTGGTATTGGTATTTCCATAGACTTATTTATTCCATTTCTTTAGTTTACCTTTCACATCTCTGAGTTTCCTAGCTATTTTTATAGCTAGAAAGCCTTTGTGTTGGGTCTTCCAGCATTTAGCTATGATGCTTTTACATTCAGCATGGTTGATCCAGTGACCAGAGAATTTGAATGGAATTTGACCATGGTTCCAGGAAGGGTTGGTGTTGAGAATAATAGGGTTATTGTCAGATCCAATGGCAGTGAGGTTGGAGATTGTAGCATTTGGATGCAGATCCATCCAAGCTTCATTAGCTAGACATCTATATAATCTCTGCTCTGTGAGTTGAATACCATATCTTATGTTGGTCCAGGTGAAAGGACACTTAGTGTAGCTCAAGTCAGTAAGTTTAGATTCTTCAATTTTGTCCAAGAATAGGTCGGCTTCAACTTGATCTATAAGATGTTGGCTATACTTCTCATTCTCATGAAGGACAGAGTTTAAATCACCCATGATTAGCCAAGGAAGGAAATTAGAAGCACGAGTATTTTCAATCATCTTCCAGGACTTGATATTTTCACATGTAGTATAAGGGTTTCCATAGAAGCCTGTGAATAACCAAGGATATCCATGCAGAGGGTGAATGATGGTACTAATATGATGGTCATAGAAGTCCTCAATGGTGACATCTAGATTAGTTTTCCATGTAAGAGCTAAGCCTCTAGCTGTTTTGGCCTTGCCCTCAGGTTCAACAAACCAAAAATTGGTGACACCTATTTTACTTAGGATTTTCTTAAGGTTTCTAGACTATTTCTTAGTTTCAGATAAGAAGAAAATGTCAGGGTTATGTTTGTTAAGCATTCTATTTAGGTGTCGACTAGTATTTGGTTGTCCTATGCATTGACAGTTCCAAGCTATGATGGAGTAAAATTTCCAAAAGTAGGATATGATTGGGTAACTAAAGATGATGATTTTGTAGCCTAGTAAAGATGTGATGAAATTTCTAGCAAGTAATTCTAGGTTAATCCACAGAAAACTGAACATTGTGAGTAAGGAAAACATTTTATTGTGATAAAGGAGTATATATGGTTGAGTGAGTTTTACCTAAGAGGTGTTGAATGGGTTGACTCCTTTCATATTGCTAGTAGTTTCTTCAGTCAGGTGGTCCTCTCCCATTTGGGTAGTTTGCATATTACTTATTTTTACTGATTAATACCAATTCCATTGCTAAGCTTGGTGATCAGGGTAGACAGGAAAGGTATACAATTTTCTCTTGGGGTCCACTAGTTGGGGATGATGTTCAGCTTCAACTCATTTGAGTTTAAATTTTATTTTTCTTCTGTCCCAAAGGAGATTTTTCTGATGATTAAAGTCCTCAATTATCTGTTGTTGAATATCAGCTAGGGTGGGAAGGGTATTGACATGAATGGTGTTGGTGCTGATGTGAAGATTGGTATTGTTGATTTTTGGAAAAATGGTTGTAGGGTCAATTGTTTCTTCAGGTTCAGTTGGAGTGGAACTGGTTATAACTTTCTTTCTGGAAACAACCTTGATATGACCCTTCTTTTTCATAGTAGACTCGCTGTTCCTTTTGCTTTCTACGAGTTTCTTGTGTTTTTTTTTGGAAAGCAACAGCCTCAGGATTGGTTGTAGGGATGTCTCCTATGAGCGGTTGATCAAGACCAGCTTGGAAGATTAGATATTGTGGGGAGCCATCAAGTTCCTCAGTAGAGTTTTTAATAAGGGTTTTCTGTTAAGCCAATCTCATTTTGATTGCAAACTCTTCGACATCATCCTTATCAGTATAGTGACAGATATGAGGTGGTTTTTTTGGGGAATTGTTGGAGTGTTGCTAGTATTAGTGGAAGATGGGGTGGTAGGTGTTGATGGGTAACGATTTCCGGAGGTGGAGATGTACTGGTTAGAGGGAGTTTTCTGAGAGTCTTGTTTTTCTTCAATGCATAGATGGCCAGGGTGATCAAGAATTCTACAAACCTTGCAGAAAGTTATACCAGTGAGAGCATAAGAAAGTTCCAACCAGTAGGAGGTATGATCATCCTCATAAGCATCAATTCCATACTTTAGAGCTATGGTTACATCTATGGTGAGGAGGACTTCAAGATTCTTTTCATCATCACCTCTTCCATAAGATTTCTTTGATTCTTGGTAGATACCAGCTGGTCTGATTAGATTCCTTATGTCAGTGATGATGTGGGTTGGAATTCTTTTTACCAACGTCTAGATCCAGAATTTGTAGAAGTTTGTTTCATCAATGAAGTCTGGTCCTGAGGTTGGAACCTCAGTGAGAACAATAAGCTTGTCAAAGATGCCTCTTGTTCCTCATTTCCTGAACACTTTGTAGTCTTCAATATTGTTGATCTTGATTGAGTAGTAATTTCTCATTTTCTTCCATAAGGAGACATCATCATTCCTTCTAAGCTCCCAGTTATTGTTAATGGATGTGGATATAACTCTTTCTTCATGTGAAATTGTGCTGCAGTACCTTCCAATGAAGACCCATTTCCATTCTAACCTTTTCTTTGGTAAAACATTTTCTTGGTTTATAAATACCTTTGGGAATAAATTCTCAGGTATGTTGAGGGAGGAATTCATTTGTTTTACAAGTTTGCCTATATTTTCAGTGTTCTTAGTTCCTGAAGAGGAGGCCATGGAATGTTGAATAATAAGAACTTGACTGGGTATATTATATCTAATATAGTTATGAGATAGGGTCTTGGTGTTGGAGGGAAATGTTGTATTATAGTGGAGAACTTTAATTTGAATTTTTAATTTTTGATTAGATGAGTTCAGATAGTACAATTTGTTATTTTGTTGCAGTTGTCCAGGTTGTAGAGGATGATAGCCAAGGCTAACAGAGTTGTAGGTCAGAGGCCAATAAGCTAGCAACCATGTGCAAGACCACATATACCATCTAAGAGGTTTCTTGATAGTGTTGCGAAGGTTGAAGAAGTTGACTAGTAGCAATCTGTTGGAGTAGTACCTGTCAAAAAGACTTGAAACAAAGAAATTTCCATGAAATAGATTGTAAAAATGCCAATGTAAATATAATTTTAGGTCCCTGGTAGGGTAATTTTTGTTTTTATTTAGGCTTTTTGTCTTGATAGTCAAAGGTGAAAGTCTTCCATGTGGTGGATTTGTACTCCCTATGTTGATAAGGACTTAGGTTATGTATAATGACTAAGGTCTTATGAGGGTGACCTATCATGTGGATAAGAGGTGGAGGCCAGTCTAAACCTAAGTACTTGAAGATTCCCTTATGTTGAAGCTGCATTTTGTTTTTAAGTAAGTTAGCTTTAGCGTCAGAAGTAGTGACAGAGTACTGAGAATGACTCAAGGTTTGAGTGTGGTCAAACCTGTGGCATATGAGTTTGTTTTCCTTAAACCTTTTGTCTTTGGGCTGCCTTCTAAGGTTTGGGTCCTTTAACGGATCGAGTTGTTGCTCCAAGGGTGGGTAGGGTCGAGTCGTTGCTCCAGGAACGGGTTAGGGAGAAACTGAATCCGATTCAAGTTCAATCCCTTGTAATAACTACCAAGTGTTAGTTGTCGCCTCGTATTATTTAGTATATTTAAGAAATTGAGTCATCCTTTCCAATGGGAGACGTTGAACTCTATTCCTTGGAGCAACTTAGTATATTTAAGAAATTGAGTCATCCTTTCCATTGAGCTTTTCTCAAAAGCCTTCTTGATCCTATCAATATCATCCTTAAAGAGTTTCTCCATTGCCTCGGTGACTGTAACCACGTTTCCTTGCCCGGATCGGATGATATATTTAAATCTCCCATGAGAGGACTCCGCTATACTAGTTTCTTCATTCCCGTAATGTCTATAAATATTTGTCCACGCACGCACAAATTTTTCCTTGAACTTATCCAACCAATTATCCCGACAATATGAGACGACACTTGGATACACTTCGTTATATTTGGAAATAAACATATTCAATATCTTTTCATACATGTCCACGGTAAGAGACCAATAAACTTTCTCCCAATCCTTTAGAAATTCCAACCACCTTTTGTGATTTTTACCGTGTTCTTTGTCGACTCGCTCTTTAATCTTTCCTCTTTCATTATTTTCTTCTTCGGGTGATAGTTTCTCTTTGCGAACAACTTCCTCTAGTTGAGCAACCATTCTCTTCTTAATATCCGCCTTAGAGGGTTCAAAAAAAGCATGACAATGTTTTTTCACATTTTCACCTATCTGATATGTACATAGGAAATTTTGTGCATCCGGATATACGTCGGATATGGCATTCATTAATGCGTCAAATTGATCGGTTATGATGACCCTCGGAAATCGATTTTCCGGGAACAATAATTTCAATTGTCGCAATGCCCAATGATAATTGTAATCCCTCTCGTTTTCCATTAAACACCAAGCCAATGTGAATGTTACCTTGTCCGATGTTTGCCCCACGATGTTGAACAACGGCATGTTGTATTTGTTTGTCTTGTAGGTGCAGTCCATCATAAGAACATCACAACACGTATGAGCCAATTATGAAAGTGAAGGATGTGAAATGAATATTTGAAGGGGCTTCTCGTCCGGACCTCTTTTAATGATTCGCGTGTAGTTGTGATCCCAAACTATCTTCTCAAATTCTTGCATAACGGTCCTCCCTTCCCATTCCAACCTTCTAATGGTTGCTTGTGCGCTATAAATTGTACTTAGGGAAGAAACGTTTGTCTCATCCTTTTCCTTGAAGCCTTTGAGAATCACTCTTGGTTTGATACGTGCTTTGGTCATTATCTTTACATCCTCAAATTCATGAGGTTTTAGCTTCGCAACTAGAGAGTGACCAACAAAATCTTTCGGATCCTGATGGTTATGACGCCCAAAATAAACCGTAGAATCCCATTCTTCTTCTTCGTTTCCTTTGTCTCTTAGATGGAATACAAGATTAAAGGGGCACTCATCCTTCCTCGTTTTAGTCTTGTATACCCTATTAGTCTTCTTTTCATATACATAACCCTTTCTCTTATGGATATTATCATTGTATTTTCCGTGTCGTTCACAAACCATCTCAAAACGAACATCTGAACCTTGGCTATTCCTCACTAAGACACACACATGTTCTTAAGATCCGTCTCTTTTGCCCAACCAATTGCTTCATTTGGAGATTTTATTCCCTATATAAGGACAAAAAGGGAAGATTATAAGGTTAGTTATAAAGAATCCCAACATAAAATTGTAAAAACTAGGTGAAAGTATTGTTTGGTAACATACCCGCGACATTTTATAGTATTCGGACGTATCCCGAAAGAGAGGTTTGGAATTTGGAGCGATGTATGTCACAACCTAAGGCATGAATGAAAATAAAATTGAATTAGTTCCACATAATAATGTTCCAGAAATGTATGTTTTTGAACAACAACGCCGGGATAAGGGATGTCGGCATTGTAGAAAATGTAAAATCCTCGTCGGTACCTAGTGCCGGCATCCACGATAATTTACATTAGACGCCGGTACTGAGGTTCAAAATATCATTAACTCCTGTATGCTTTTCATGTAAAACCGGCATAGTATATATGTAAGGTTCCTAGAGTGACAGACACGGCATTCACGAAAAATTCCAATCTACGGCGGTACTAAGTGCCGCCGTTCACGAAAAATAAAATAGAAATCCGGTACTTAAGATCGAAAAATAAAAACTCCTGTATGTTTTACTTGTGGTACCGACATAGTAAGTTTGGAGTAAACCATGCCAGTATGGATATTCCATGGAATATTCAGTGGTAGGTGAAAAGTGTAAATGTATACCGGCATGGATATTTGGTTTGAATACCACGCCGGCACTATTTCAAAAATGGGGGATATACTGAACCGACATGGAAAGGAGTATGCATACCACGCCGGTACCACAAGTTCCGGCGTAGTATTCATACTACGAGTGTGCCGGCACTAAGATTTTTCAGAGAAAAATGGCGGTTTGAAAAAGAATAATCAAATTTTCGACCTCTTTGAAGCGTTACCTATGTGTTGGGGTTGCTTGTATGCTGGACATGTTTACTTTCTTGGGTTGGTTCTTCACAAAACACTTCATGCTCACGAAAATCATGATCCAAGGGTGTTGGTTCATCATATAACTCCAATTGAGAGTTGTTTTCATTAACCGAAGATTAATGATATGATTGTTGTTGTAGTTGAGCTAAAGATTCTGCAGCTGCAAGTCTCTCATCACAATCATCTTCTATTTTCAAAAAAAAAAATTCACACAATTTTTTTTTCCCTCCTTCTACTCTCAACTAACCCACACAAATAAAAATAAAACTAAAAACACACTAATTTATCCCCCAAATACTTAACATTTTACTAATTATAATTATCACCAATCCTAATTAGTGGGGGCTAGATTAGGAATTAAAAAAATAATTACATAGGGGCGGGTCACCCAGAATTGCTATTGGGACACCATTTTTGTCATGTAGTTATATCCCCCAATTAAAAAAAGTATCCCCCAATTGCGCGTTCAAAAAAAATCCTAAATATTTTGAAAACATTTATATTGGAAAATATAAAATAAATGTGTTTGGCACAACATAGCACAACACGTTTATTTTTCTGGCACAACCCAACACAGCACGTCACAACACGACATGTCATAATCTCCGGCACATCACAACACGACACATAGCACGCTAAGCATATGATTTCGTGGGTTATGTTGTGCTGGATCAATACGTTTTACACCTCTAATTTAAATGCAATAAAATGGATAACTAGAAACATTGTCCTACATTATCTAGTTCTGTTAGTCGATTTTGAAAACTGGTTGTGCACTTATACTCATATGGATGCAAATCATACTGCATATTCTCCGGCAAAACAGGCAACAAATCTTAACAGTGAGGAAGAATGGAGTGAATAACTTCCCTCTCGGATTACACTATGTCTCCAAAAGGATAATCATTTGTAATCCGTTTCATACCAATAAAATTTCTTTGGTATTAAAAGAAAGAACCCTTCCACATCGAAGTTGGAAGTCAAACACAACACTATATCACTACCGAATCAAGCGGTTGATGGTAAGTGGGTCCATTAAGATAAGCGGTCATTATATTTGGAATTTAAATACTGCTAGGAGGACCATATAGCAAACAAATGCATGTCTTTTCTCGACTTCTGTTTTGACAGTCAACAATAGTATACTAATACTATCGAAATGCTTCCTATCACATAGTTGTCCACCAAAGTTATCCCCCCACTATGTGTCACATAAGTATTGGTGGGAAAGCAAAGTCTATTGAGCAGAAAATACGGGAGCTAAGCTAATGTGTGATGGATTTCACAGAGGCGTATTTTATTTATTTTTTTGATCGGTGAGGCGTATTTTATTTTAATACTAAATAAAAAAAATTCAACTGTTTTATTTTTTAATTAATGACAGATTAGCAGGTTAAACATTTTAATTAGCACTTGCATGTAAGTACAAGCAGTGCTGATGATGCTCGACAGCTAAATCTGCATCATTAATCTGAATAATAATGTCAATTTGTTTATTATATTCCCTACCTACCACTCCTTCAATGGTCAAATGATCACATGGAGCTCTTGCCATGCAATTCATTTTCATATTATCTGGAATCTTTTTTTTTCTTCGTGTTTTGGCTCTGTTTGCTCCAAGCTAACAAGAGCTGATCCTAAATCATCTTTTTCTTGTTCTTCTTCTGTTGAAACTTAATCAATTTCAAAAATAAAAATAAATTTTTTAAACTCTACTTATTTCATTATGGGCGGAGCTGATCATGCTATAACGGCCGCCGGCGGTTTCACTTCTAGTGCTGTAATGGAACTCTTGAAGTTATTGGTTCCGATGATAAGTAAATATATTAAGAGTGTAACTTGGGGTTTGAAAGCTGATCTAAAAAATCTTATTGAAACTACCTTAGTAAGGATTGAAGAATTACTAAAGGAAGCTGAAAGACGTCGAATAAATGATGATTCTGTTCAAGAATGGTTAAAAAATCTTACACATATTGCTTATGATATTGATGATGTGTTTGATGATTTTTCATATCTTGTCTTGCATCAAGATACAATCAAAGGCTTGCCAATAAAGGCAAATAACCCACCTGGTTGGTTTAACAAGATAGCTCGCAAAATTAAAGATTCATCTAATAACCAGCTTTATCGGCGTTCCAAGATAGCTGGAGAAATTAAAGATATCAACAAAAGATTGAAGAAACTTCAAAAAGATAACAGTTTGCTTCAGTTACCAACTGTTACTGCTCCCACTACTATTATAGTTCATCAAGGGGAAAGTAGTACTACTGATATTCGAGAAACTGCGAGACATACTTCACCGGGCGATTCATTAGTCGGGAGGGATAATGAAAGAGAACAAATTGTAACACTATTGACGACTTTCTCATCTGAATCCGAACAACTTCCTGTCATATCCATAGTTGGTATGGGAGGAATAGGGAAGAGCACTCTTGCAAAATTTGTATGTAAAGATTAGTTAACCGTGCAGTGCTTCGGTGAACTAATAATTTGGGTCTATGTCTATAAAAACTTTGATGTCAACAGGATTTTAAAAGAAATTATTGGTCAGGTTACAAAAAGAAGGGTTGATTCGGTGAGCTTCCAAAGGTTGCTAGATGAACTACATGAAAATTTAAGGGGGAAGAAGTTCTTGCTAGTATTAGATGATCTATGGAGCGAAGATAAATTTTCATGGGAGAAGCTCAAAGAGGCGTTGACTTTGGCTGGTACAGAGGGAAGTAAAATCTTAGTCACCACGCGTAAAGCACAAGTTGCATCAATAGTTCGTGGGACGATTGATCCATTCAATTTAAAACAACTAACCGAGGGCGAATGCTGGTCTATCATCATGAAATGGGCTTTTGCTGCAGGTGGAGCGACAGAGACTCCGCCGATGGTTGAAATTGGAGAACAAATAGCGGGAAAATGTTGTGGTTTACCACTGGTTGCAAAAACTCTTGGAAGTCTTATGTACACCAAGAATACATTAACTGATTGGAAGGAAATCGAAGCAAAGGATGTTTTCAAACTCAAAGAAAGTGACAGTAAAATCATATCAATATTGAAACTCAGTTACGATAATTTATCCTCACAGTTAAAACGATGTTTTTCCTACTGTTGTATCTTTCCTAAGGGTTTTCAGATTGAGAGAAACAATTTGATCAATTTATGGATCGCAGAAGGATTCTTTCAACAGTCTGGCGAAGAAAATCTAAATACCATGGAGTATGATGGGAATGATTGTTTAGAACATTTGTTGCAGAGCTCGTTTTTCCAAGTTGTAGAAATGGATAAGTTCGAAGAAGTTTACATAATAAAGATGCACGATCTAATTCATGATCTTGCAAGGCATGTCCTCGATAGTTACGAATGCTCAGTATTGAAGACAAGTGATGAACGGGAATATAATTCCAAAGGACGTCGTGTACAAGTGGCTTTTGATGCTGATGGTGAAATCTCTCCACAGTTCCGGAAGTCCTTATCTGATGCAAAGAAGTTACGAACAATTATCGCCACTCAAGGTAACTCTCCTAAGCTTCCAACTGAGATGTTCTTAGCTAATAAACGTCTGCGTGTACTGTACGTAATGGTTCGATCGGACATCAGTAAGTGTCTCACTTTAATTTCAAAGTTGAGACATCTAAGATACCTTAACCTCACTATGAATATTCTTCCTTCTACGGAGATTCTTGATCTATCTCTTAACCGGTCCATCACTGCTCTTCATCATTTGCAAACACTGGTGTTAAAATCTTCCTGCATTAAGAAGCTTCCTGAAGACATTGGATCATTAATAAAATTAAGGCATCTTGATCTTGGTTCTAATGAGGCACTTGAAGGACTACCCGATTCCATCACTAGTCTATCTAACTTGCAAACACTGAATCTCAATGAATGTGGGTTGAAATGTTTACCTGAAGATATTGGATCTTTGAAAAGTCTAAGGTGCCTTGATATATCTGTTAATGTACATATAGAAAAGCTACCCGTCTCTATCATTGGTCTTGATAATTTGAGTAAGTTAATGCTTCAACATTGTTATCGTCTTAAAGAATTGCCCAAAGGATTTGGAGCTTTAAACAAACTAAAATTCTTTAGTTTTATTGGCACTCGAATTAAAGAATTACCAGAGTCTTGCAATAACGGCCTCAATAGTTTGGACGTATTAGAGGTACCTGAAGAATGTGTGTTTTCTACAGAAGCTAAGAATTGGATGCATTTGAAACACCTCATAGTTTTAAGAGGAGGAGAACCGTCTGGATCCGGAGAGTGGTTTCCAGAACCGAGAGGTATAGGAAGACTAACATCTCCTCAAAACTTGGAGACATATTCAGTGGAGCACAACAACGGCATTGGAGACTTGGGACAACTCAATCTCCTCAAAGGAAAACTTCTCAATTTACAGAATATGAGAGGTGGAGCAGAAGAAGCCCGACCAGAAAATCTGAAACTGAAGGAAAATATTACATGTTCATCGCTGGACTGGTTTGGATATACAAAGGAGAGAAGGATCAGAGACGAGTTGGCTTCAAATGGAGTCGTCGTGGCAAAGGTGTTGGAGGAACTCCAACGTCACCCTAATTTGAGAGAGTTATCTATTACAAATTTTTCAGGTAGGAAGCTCCCATCATGGTTAATGGGCAATAACATGTCGTTGGAAAATTTGGTGGAGAGCCAGATTAGTAATTGTTCAACATGTGAAGAGCTTTTAGGGCATGGGATACTTCCTTCCTTAAGAAAACTCATTCTTAACTCCATGGAAAATTTGAAAGAATGGGCAGAGGCGCCATTGCCATTAACTACAACAACAGTTTCGCCAGGACCTTGTTATTACCCTTACCTTGAGGTATTGGATATTGGTAGTCGTCATGATTTGAGAGTGGTACAGACATCGACGTCTCCTTCTCTTAAGGAGTTGTTTGTTGAATCCATCACCAAAAAAGGGTTGAGTTCATTGCTGGGAAACAACTTAACCTCTCTCAACAAGGTGACGTTACATAGTATTGCCAAGCTCAAGTTTCTACCGGTAGAGATATGGCTACCTGGTCTCAGATGCCTACATGTCATAACCTGCCGAGAATTTCAAGGTTTTGTTCGGAACAAAGAGGAGTGCTACTTCTACCTTAGTAGAATGATTTCCCTCTCTAGAGTGCTGATTCATTATTCTTCACAAGAACAGAAGCCGTTAAAGGATCTTCAATACTTTCCCAACCTTGTGGACATGGATCGTGGTAGTTCAAGGCTTGCTTACAGTTTACCTTCTGCCTTTTCCTCGTTACAAGTACCACTACTAGCAGAAGAAGATGAAGAAGCAGAAGGCATCCAATACCTCGATTCCCTTCGTAGCTTACATATTTCAGGATGGAACAAGGGCAAATCTCTTCCTCGTCAAATTGAGCGCCTCACTGGTTTAAGAGAATTAACATTATGGAAATGTTATGGTTTGGTGGTTTTGCCCGACTGGCTAAAAAACATTTCATCACTTGAAAAACTAAATGTAAACGATTGCCCTCAATTGGAGAAAACATATGCAGACCGAGAAGGGGAAGATTTTCAAAAGATATCTCATATCAAATACATGTAAGTACAATTTTTTTATTTTTGCTCCGGTTTCTTTACTAGTAAAGTTGCCGATACATAACAACAAGCAGACACTTTCATGTCAATAGAACGGTACTTACAATTATTAATTTCTTCCAATGTGTTTTTGTTTCAGTCATGGTTTAGGTGGAAGATTTGATCTGGAGGTACTGACAGACTCTAGCTCAGGTTAGTCCTCTAGCGGTCTAACCCTGGGCTAGACATAAGTGGCTCGGGCAACATTTTTATGTGAGGCTTTCTGGGTCCATATTCTACGATCTGTGTCATCTCAGGTGACTTTTGAAAATTTATAAGTAATATTTTCTCAATAAATCACTAGCTTCACCTTGTTTTAGATGAAATTATACAAGATTTAATTACTGATAGATATCACCTAACCTGGAATTTCTAAAATATTTCCAGATTTTTACTGGACCTGCAACACTTGGTTGAATTTTTTTTTGCTGGGCTGTTGAAGATTCGTTAGAAAGAAACCTGGCGGCTATTTCAGCTTCAAATGTAATAAAAAGAAAAAGTTAGGATTTCGGGATGATTTTATTTATATATAACCATCATCTTTGGTAAATACTAAAAATACCGAATTGATACCAACAATGTTGTAATTGCGTATATAAATAGAAATCAAGATTTTGAAGGTTCTAATTTGTAAAATGTATTTAGTTGTTGAAGACACCACTACAGCAAAAAGCTTTATGTTCTTCTAATTTTGTTCTTGCCTCCTAGTACTGTTAAGCATTTCCCAGTACTAAGAGAGACCCAGAATCGAACTTCACGGTGGTTTAGATGTGACGGTGGATTAACAGATTTCCAATCAGCCTGGGCTAGGCTCGCGAGGGACTGCAACGAGTGAATTGCTACTTTTCCCTTCTTGTCCACGCTAAGATAGGTCCGACCTTCTGAACATTTATCCATGTAGTTGCTAAACCTGGAACATATCATGAAGAAGTTGAATTACTATCACTAAGCACGGATACAGGAATTACATCTCATGGCAAAAAGCCAAAAACTGATGTTAGTAAAGATTACCTGTGGTTTCCTGATTCCGATCCAGATGTTGATTTCCATCCATAATAAGAACACCTCTATCACCAATACCAACATGATCAGATTGGAAAGCACTAGCAATCAGGCTATCATCAAATGCTGTCATATGTGGGTAAGATTCACTAGGCCAGCATTGATTTGCTTCACATTTAGAACACTGACTACATAGTTTGTCACTTCTCAGCTTCGTATCGCCCTGAGAAACACAAACCTGAATTACAATCGAACTCACAACCAAGCAGAGAAAAATGCGTCACTAGAATTCTAACCATGGTATCTCATCTGGTGAAAATGTCAAAATTAATGAAAGTTTACTGAGTTTATAGATTTTAGTGTCTTTGATACTGTCGAACTTTTTTTTTTATAGTTTTGTCCTCATTCATCACATAAAACTTATCTCTCTATCGGAAATTGAATATAAAACAAGTAGAAGGATTATGGCATAATTTCCATTTCTGCCACTCTGAACTGCTAGTCTATGCTTTGTTTTCTACAAACTTTTTGTTGCATTAATGACTTAATGGGATTAAGCCTGCAAAGATTTTGGAATTCAACAACATCCCATTTTAAAAAAGGATTGATAACGGTCAACCCGTCTGGAAAATCACTGTTACAGTCAGTACAGTACAGTACAGAATGGCTTCAAAACAATCATATAAGTTAACAGGGGAAAAGGTCATAAGATTGATTAATTAGACATCTAGTTTGCCTCTTCCAGAAAAACAGTAACAGTCCCCGATCGTTACATCATCTAAGCAGAGATTCTAAAGCATTGAACAACAGTAAAAAATTATATTCATGAGACTGTCTTTACTGTGAGAGAGACTGAAGGAACTCAGAAACAACCTAAGTCGAATTCAATCAGTCACTATCTATGTAACATGTCATGTACTGCTGGAGGTGCCAAGTTTCACTCAGAGCAATCAAGAGAGTTTTGGATAAGAGGTTTATTCTTCTGGAATATGCTGTACTATATGTTGCGTAAGAATTCCTTAAAAGCAAACCTATTCCTATTCAGTTTCCGTAATACAACTCTTTCAAGATGAAAAACTAAGAAGAATCTGTGTCAAGTTCCGTTTTGCATCTATGATTATGTTTTGTTGATAGTCATCTAATCGTTTTTCTTCTTTCATTGAGTTGTTATGGTTAGATGATCATCAACAAACACATTCATAATTATATGCATTCTTACTTCAATTTTCATGAGAATTCTGTGTATACTCTGCAGAATTCCCTGGATATGTTCGAGAAATGAGTTATTGGGTGAGAACCACCACACATTTCAGGAAATCCTAATTCATTAACAAATGGAGAAAGATGTACGAACATGCTCATAATTGAAAGGTGTTCTAAGGATTCAAACCTGTATGAAGCGCTGCACTTCTGAACTATGCAATCATACCCAAAACAGCCATACAGGATCTCGTTCTACAAAAAGGTGACAATTCACATAATCATAGGAGACGCAAGAACAGAGTAAAGTGTAAGAGTAATTGAACCCATGTGAATTACATATAAATTTTATCAGTACTAGTTTGAACATCAAACTAGACTAATTGAATATTACAACATGCATAAATAGATGATACTTTAACAAACGTAATTCACAATTTTCAATTCCAGACTTCAGTGTTTGAAAATGATGTAATTTAAACTAATGTTACAGAAATGAACAGAAAATAGATAGAAAAAGAAGAAATGAACCTATCCTTGAAACAA
Organism: Papaver bracteatum; assembly: GCA_023529315.1. Taxonomy (NCBI): domain Eukaryota; kingdom Viridiplantae; phylum Streptophyta; class Magnoliopsida; order Ranunculales; family Papaveraceae; genus Papaver; species Papaver bracteatum. The sequence goes on from JAJJWX010000098.1 coordinate 771,387, forward strand.
ACTGTTTTTGTAACATTGAGTCCAATCTGAATCCCCCGAAGCGATTAATCCTCCACCGTCCGTGCTCATTGATTCTGCGCAAGATCTGAGTTTCTGAGGAGACTTTAACTTACTTTTCCCAATAATTTTAGGTTCTTCGGACACAAATTCAGATGATTTAGTAATGTTAACTAACTCGCCATCAAGAGATTCAAGACTCATATCAATTGCACAATCAAAATCTGCAGAACTTAACTGCTTACTCCCACAAAGACCAATTTCCTCCTCTTCATCTGATAACCATCTACAAGAATCCAACTCGTCCATATCAAATATCCGACTAACTAGTCCTTCTCTCCAAGATACTCTCATTTGGGAATCAACTGAATCTCTGAAACTAGAACTCGAGACACCCAATATTGGATCCATCTTAGTGTCATGAAGCTTAAAATTCAACCCAGGGAGTGGTAAAACATCAGCTGGATCCCAACTCGTTCTCCTACCCCTAGGAGACAAACTTTTTGTTCGGAAAACATCCGCCAATGGATCAAATTCAAACCGAGACTCGCAATGATCCACAACATTATTCATCCATGAAAACCCCCTCCGTTTCTCCGAACTTGAATCTGATTCCGGAGTACAAATTGCATTGTGACTATCCAAAGAGTCTACAGATAATGGAGAACTCTCTTCTACCCTTTTACAAGGTGTTGCATTAGTCGTATCAGCAAATGAAGACGGTGAGAAACAAGAAACCAAATGATGTTCCACATCAGGTCTAACTTGAAAAATCGATGGAGAAACATCGCTAAAACCTTCAAACTTAGACAATTCAATTGGTGAAATCGAAGAATCCATCTTAACAACAGAACTAGTTTTACTACTACCATTACTTTTCAAACAAACATCTGAAGACGGGGAAGAAAGTGATTGAAATGGCGTTGGACCCATTCTCCTCCTAAATTCAGCTGAGGCATTCGGCGAACAAGTGTCCATTTTATCTTCTTCCTCTTTGCAAGGAGACAACAACCACCGCATTGACGCTCCACTAGGCGTCGGAACCAAAGACACTCGACGACCCTTACCCGAATTTGACACATTCTCATCACTAGACAACTGAAAACTCTCAAACCCCAATTCTTCACCTACTGTAAGCATCCCTCTAGGCCTACATTTCCTCTTATCCGGCACACCTGATAGAACATGACCAGCAGCATAACAGGACCCTGTGGTGGAACCACCAACCATGGAAGAAGCTCCATGCTGAAGCTCCGGCGACACCGAAGCTTGAATTGGTGGTGTTATAGTTTCTGGAGTTCTTTCTAATGTTTTCTCTACTGAATTCTTTTCAATTTCCATATCTAACACAGACCCAGACTGAAATTTATTCAAAGGAGTAACATTTACGGTTTCATCTAACCCTAATTTACTGAAATTAAATAGATTTTGATCAAAAATCTCACCTTTATCAACCCCCATTGCCTCAGACTCCAATTTCATCTTCTTCTTCTTCTTCAAGACCGATTGTGATTTGAAGCTCGAACTTTTCACATTTTTGCACCCCAATTTGTGATTCAAATTCCCCCTAACCCCTTTACTAAACCCCGATTTCTCTGGATTTTGAGGGTGGTTCTTTAATCTAGGGGTTGAATTTGGTACTGATTTAGGGTTTTTTAGTTGGGGTTTTGAAGGATTTGATAAGAAAAAACCTAAACAACCTCTTGATGAAGCTTCAATTGAAACAGTACTAGCAATAGAAGAAGAAGAAGTAGAAGATGAGAAATTAATGTCTGATAATGGGTTTCTGAGATTGGGATTCTTATTCTTCTTTAATGAAGATGAAGATTCGATCTTCATAGGTGGATTTTTCATCCCAAAATTACTGCTTTTTTCTCCCCCTCTCTTCATTTCAGTGAAAGTAGTGAGTGTGGTTGATTGATTGATTGATTAGATCTTCTTCGTCTTCCTGAACTTCATTAACTGTCCGTGTGTCTGAAAGTAGCAGTGAGATCTAGGAGGAAGGAGATGATTTTGAATTATGGGAAAGAGGGACTTTCTTGGGGTTTGGTATTATTTACAGAGCATGCCACTGTGCAATTATTATGGTAGCCAGCGGTGGTTGGGAGTATCTAGGACATCATCCCCGGCCCTGCCTGGTCAAAAGTTCGAGTCTTGCGGATAGCTTCTTAGCGGAAAACGCCAATGCTGGGACAAAAATTATATGGGATAAAATGATCTCAGACAATGAATTAACACCCCTGAGGCCCAATACGAATCCTTTTTGGATGCCTCTAATGTTGACCCAAAATTCAATATTTTTGGGTCACACACGTTGTCAAAATGAGCAGAACGGAACAGAAAAGGAACAGAAGAGTTCATGAAGGCTAACCGCTATATTTACTAACCGCCTCACCCTTATGACACTTCCTTATGATGGGCATAGTGTACGTCACACGATGTAAACCGCCAAACCAATACCCAAAGAGGATCCCCCAGTTTGTGATATGTGTTGATGTCTCGAATGTTTTTTTGTGGAAAACATATAGCATATTGTTGTTTTCTGGAAAGTCGAGCTTGGAAGACTTGGTAGCTTGGTGACCTTCAACGGTCGAGATTTGCATCTTAAGAGGAAAGGTAGCCGTTGATCGTCGCACGCTATCGTTCGTTGGTGGCCGCATAGGAAGGCCAGCATGGTGGCGCGGCTAGGTTGGCATGCCATTGGCATGGCATGATGGTGCGGCTAGGTTGGCATGGCATGGTTTGGCGTTGCCAAACTTAGTTTTTCGAACCAAAGGTTACCAAGTGTTGTCTGGTAACCTTGGATGGATAGGATTTTCTCCCAGGATTGAAGGGCAACCGTTGATTGTTGCATGCCTTCACTTGGGTAGCCGTGAAGGGAAGGCCACCATGGTGGCGCGGCTAGATTGGCATGCCGTTGGCATGGCATGATCGCACGACAAGGTTGGCATGGCATGATCGCACGACAAGGTTGGCATGCCATTGGTATAGCATGGTGGTGCGGCTAAACTTAGGTTTTCGGGCCAAAGATTACCATGTATTGTCTAGTAAACTTGGATGGCTAGGATTCGCTCATGGGATTAAAGGGAAACTGTTGATTGTTGCACGCCTTCGTGTTTGATAGCCGTGTAGGGAAGGCCAACATGGTGGCGCGGCTAGGGCCAAGGCTGGGGGCGTTTGGCTTGGAATGTGGGGCCAAGGGTTTGCCATGGGCGAATGTCGCGGCTATCTTGGCTAGGTGCGGTTTGACTTGGCATGTGGGGCCAAGGGTTTGCCATGGGTGCGTGGAGCGGCTAGCTTGGCTAGGTGCGGTTTGGATTGGCATTTGGGTCCAAGGGTTTTCCATAGGCGCATGGCGCGACTAGCTTGGCTAGGTGCGGTTTGGCTTGACATGTGGGGCTAAGGGTTTGCGTGACCAAGCTAGGGTTTTGGGCTAAAGGTCATTTGGTAACCTTTGACGGATAGGATTTTCCCATGGGATTGAAGGGAGACCGTTGATTGTCAAACGACTTCGTTTTGGTAGACGCGTAAGGAAGGCCAGCATGGTGGCGCAGCTAGGTTGGCATGGAGCCATGGCAAGGTGCATTTGGCATGGCGCGGTAGGTATGGATGGCATGGTTTGCCATTGGCATAAGGGTGCGGCTAGCATGGTTGGCATTCCTTGGCGAGGTAGGTGTGAATGGCATATTTTGCCATTGGCACAGGGGTGCGGCTAGCATGGTTGGCATGCCTTGGCGCGGTAGGTGTGGCTGGCATGGTTTGCCATTGGCACAAGGGTGCAGCTAGCATGGTTGGCATGCCTTGGCGTGGTAGGTATGGCTGGCATGGTTTTCCATTGGCACAGGGGTGCGTCTAGCATGGTTGGCATGCCTTGGCGCGGTAGGTGTGGATGTCATGGTTTTCCATTGGCACATATGTGCGGCTAGCATGGTTGGCATGCCTTGGCGCGGTAGGTGTGGCTGACATGTTTTGCAATTGGAATAGGGGTACAGCTTGCGTGGTTGGCATGCCTTGGCGCGGGAGGTGTGGCTGCATGGTTTTCCATTGGCACAGGGGTGCGGCTATCCTGGTTGGCATGCCTTGGCGCTGTAGGTGTGGAAGGAATGGTTTGCCACTGGCACATGGGTGCGGCTAGCATGGTTGGCATGCCTTGGCGCGGTAGGTGTGTTTGGCATGTTTTGCCATTGGCATAGGGGTACAACTTGCGTGGTTGTCATGCCTTGGCGCGGGAGGTGTGGCTGCATGATTTTCCATTGGAACAAGGGTGCGGCTAGCCTGGTTGGCATGCCTTGGCGCTGTAGGTGTGGCTGGCATGGTTTTCCATTGGCACAGGGGTGTGGATAGCATGGTTGGAATGCCTTGGCGCGGTAGGTGTGGCTGGCATGGTTTTCCAGTGGCAGAGGGGTGCGGCTAGCATGGTTGGCATGCCTTGGCGCGGTAGGTGTGGCTGGCATGGTTTGCCACTGGCACATGGGTGCGGCTAGCATGGTTGGCATGCCTTGGCGCGGTAGGTGTGGTTGGCATGGTTTTCCATTAGCACAGGTGGAAATTAGGGTTTCTCCTGTCGTAACCCTAATTAGTATTAAAAGAAAAAGGATACCCCGGTAATTTTTCACAGATACATTAAAGGTTTCAATAAATGCTCATAGTAAAATATTATTGCTTAAATGCTGCGACGTCACTGTCTGACTAGGGTTTAGATTTTTACGATTCTAACCCTAAGCTAAAAACCACCATTAACACCTTCCAAAAATCCTTTTTCTTGTACTCTTGTAGCTTTCCAGCGTCTATCATTCGTTGGACTTCGATCTGCATAGAGCAACAATTCTCAGTCTTGTGATCATGGTCTTTATGATAATTGCAGTATTTTCTCTTATCACGTTTATCACGTGTCTCCGCTGGCAAAGGCGAGGGGGGCTCAAATCCTCAAATTCAACAGTGTCAGCTTCATATCATGATATTTTTGATATCCAGTTTCCATTCGTTCCCTTTGGTTTTTCTCTCGAACTTCACCTCGATCGTTATGCTTCCCACTTGGACGGTTCTTCGACTTGTCTTTCTTCCCATTATTTAGATGATTGGATGATCTGTTAAAATCTCTCATCTCTCGAGATTTGGAGTCATCCTCAACTTGACCAAGGAACCGTACACACATCTCTGATCATATTGGTACGCGTGTTTGTGTGCCGCGATGACGACTTGATTGTTGTCTCCATCTACATTGGCCAACTCTTGGTTGAAGCGCCGAGTAAACTGTCTGATTCTTTCCTCCTTCGGAATTCCCAAAAGGAACAATGCATGGCATCCCTTCTGATCGCGTATGTTGTATTTGTAGTTAGAGCAGAATTCGTCAATCAGCTTATGGTGAGTCCCGATCGACTGTGCCGGGAGCTGATTGAACCACATTATTACTCCTATAGTCAGTGACTGTGAAAACATCTTGCACATCAACTCATCGATGTACTACCACAAGGTCATGGCAGTTTCATAGTGTAAAACATGCTTATCTGGATTATCTGTTTTCTCATCGAATTCTGGTAGCTTGGGAACTTGAAAATTTATCGGCGGCCGGAATTCTCTGATATTCAGTTTGAAAGGAGCCCCTGCATCTCGATGGAACATGTCCATCCTTTCCTCTCTAGAGTGTTTTTTAGACAGTATTTTCTCGATCATCCTGCAAAGGAGAGCATATGTTATTGCGTCTACGTCGCCATCAGAGGAACTATCTTCCATCTAATAGTCTTGGTCCTCCATAATTTGAACTTTAGGTCTTTTTATTTTCCTTTAGGGTCTAGTGGACTCTCTTCCAGCTCTGCCCTTACTCCGAACGAGCATATTTATATTGCGAAAACTCTCTTTCATCATGTCGATCTCGAACCTCATCTTCATCATTCCTGGGATATTTTGAACGGGTGGTAGTTCTGGCCGTACTCTGCTGAGTTGTAGTTGGCCGGGTCCTTGCTCGTCGGGGTCGTACACGCCTTCGTTTAGGTAGATTTACAATGACCAACATATTTCTCTCTGGTCTATCAAGATCGATCACTTCTCTTTTTTGATATGCATCTTGTGGGCTAACTCGACTTCCAAGGCGCTCCCATACAGACATACCCTTCTGGTTGTTCAGATTACCAGTCCTTGGTCAAGACTGGCTCTCACGTTCTAATCTCAAGAGAGCGTTCTATTTCCCCACCTCGTTCAGATGATAGCGCAACAGTTCTTTCTCTGTACTAGGAGTCGCGGTTCATCCAACTCACAGGTCCTGTCGATCGTCATTCCTTCTTGACGGGCTGCCGAATACATGCCCTCTGCGTAATTGATCTCGTGGGTTTTCTCCATTAGGCATGGAGTCAACATCGATTCCTTCATCTTCGATCATTTGTTGTTTTTCGATTCTCTGGTTATTCGTATTTGGGGTTCTTCCACGAAAACAATCTCGAACTCGACTACGATCAATGGCTCTGTCATGAGAACTATATTGATCTTGACCACGATCTAGGTTCTATCACGAGAACGATCTCGACCTTGTCTGTTTCCAATGGGTACTGCCCCTGCTGACTGAACCTCAATCTCATGCCCTTCAGCTTCATGTCTCTTGCGTTGTCGAGGATTGCTAACAGAATTGACCCTTCTCGTAGTTTGTTTGACTACTGCTATAACTCGATTTGGGAAAACACTATTATCTTTTCTCAATTCCCTTAGTCGGCGCCAATGTTTGTAAGGTAAAATATTTTCACCTCCAAACACGAATCTGATGGTGATGTTGAAATAAATCGAACTGTTGCTTTTCTCTCCACGTGATCAGTGTTGGGGAGGGTACCTGCAAAAAACCCTCCGATACTTAAGTTAGTTAGAATTTTTCACAGGGGTTTGTGTAGAGAAGATTGCTCACCTCCTAGGGTTTTCAACCAATGTATTTATATGTTGCAAATTAGGATCTTACCTTGATTTCGAGGTAAGCATGAATTGCATTAACTGTCCCCTGCATGCCTCCTTGCATAAATTGCATTGACTGGCCCTTGCATGCCTCCTGGCATACTTCAGTACGTTCTATGCATGACTTGGCCAGCAACCCTTCTAGATGTTTCGAGAAACTCTTCTAGGGTTATGGAATTGACCAATCAAAATAGTGCAAATGGTTGGCCCAATCAAATGAGTGTAAATGCCAAGCCCAAGAGGAATAGTTTACTTAAGCCCACAGTGGGGCATAAAACTCCGCAAGGCTAACAACATATGGCGCAAAAATCTAGTGAGCTATTGGCTTGGCTCGGCTAGATGCTCAGCTGACTGAGCCAATTCGGCTGGGCTTGGCGGGGTGCAAATATTCGACAAAACAAGAGAATGGGGTGTGAAAATACGGTGCTATATAAGTGTGCTGAATCGCGATGCACTGTAACATTACAAAATGGTCGGCCGGCAATGTCACCAGACTGGTTCCAATCGTCGCCAGAGAAGAAGACCGGTTCCGGGGAAAGTACCCGCAGATGACGCCATTCTTGCGTCACTAGGCCGGCGTCATCGATGACGTCATGCTCACATCCTGATGGCACAACTAATGGCGTTTTAATGTCGTTACCTCTGGGAGATCTGGTTCGCTGCTATTGTAACGGCGTTAACTTTGCTAACTTGTTTGATGACGTGGCCAACCAGGATGACGTGGCAAGCTGACGTGGTGCCGTTGCTGACGTGGCACACATTTTGTGGTTCCTTGGTGCTGGCATGGCAGCTGACATGGGCCCTCCTTGCCTTGACTTGGATATTTGTTCATGAGCTTCTATGGATGGTGCTTGTGAGGCCTAGTGAGTCATACTTGACTAATAAAATGAGCATATTAGGCGTAAGCAAGCAATCCCTTGTTTGTAAAATATTAGGTGCAAACAATCCCTTGTTTTCCATTCACTGTATCCAGGGACGGAGCTGTGTATGATCTAAGGGGGACAACAGTCCCCCCTAGAATTTCCTAATTCCATAATTAGGCTTTGCATAATTATCATTTTAGGCTTGAAAAATTTAAATGTTTATAGATTTCCTCCCCATATTTGTCTATATTACATAGAGAGCCTTGAATATTTTACTATACATTTTAAAAACTAGTGGTATTAGGTACTTATCATACAAAACTTGGCTTAAATATCAAAATTAAGTAAGAAAGAAGTGAAAAATATCAAAATATTAAATCCAACCATAAATCTAAACATCTAACAACTTATTGGATATTTTGGTGATATCATTTGAAGAAAAATACCAAGGCCTAAAAAAAAATTGCGTCCTTTGGCCCCCTACTTTTACGGCAAAACTAATATACTTATATATATTTATCCCCCAAATTAAATTCCTAACTCCGTCCCTGACTGTATCTGTCTAAGAAAGATTTATTAGAGGTGCACTCTGTATATATATCCATTGGTGATAAGTTCCAAAAAAACAACTTTGGCATAATCACAGTCAAAAAAATAAGTGGTCGAGTGAAAGATTGTGGGGTTACTTATCTTTTACAAAACGGGCTTTGGATGTGGCGCGGTGCCTATCTCATCCTACAAAACGGAAAAAACACTCCACAAAACGCATGTGAGTCATGTGGAGGTGTAGCGTGGACGGTGGATTCAGAGTCACCTACCAGCCTACCACAATAATTTAGGGCGATAATTAACAACTGAAATTGATCTAAATTACATCCCAAATCACAATTATAAGATAGACACTAACTTACGCACATTGCGTACACTGACCATCTTCTTCTTCCCCACTACCGTTATAACGTACCGGTACCTAATTTTTACACAGTCTAGTCTCTCTCTCCTCTTTTCATCACCGTTCTTATTGATTTCATACCAAAAAAAAAATCAATCACAGTCAAATCGAATCAGAATCATGGTAGAAGCAACAAAGAAAAAAAAGATCATCATCGATACTGATCCTGGAATTGGTAAGTTTTATCTTCACCATCTCAATTCATTGTTTCTTTTTATCTCTCTATATAACAATCTCAATCTCAATCTATATGATTAACCCATTAATACCCAAATTAATCAACAACCCAAGTTTAGTTTCACCATAAAAACACAATCTAAACCTGAAGGATCATTGATTTCCTGTCCATTTCTCTTTAATTTTGTTAACATCTGTAAAGTCAACATCTATTGACCAGATTCTTGTGTACCATTTTTTTTCTTTTCCCAATCTGATTGAGTTTTTGTATGTATAGATGATGCAATGGCAATATTTGTTGCTTTAAATTCACCGGAAGTAGAAGTGATTGGACTGACTACGATATTCGGGAATGTTTATACTACTCTTGCTACAAGGAATGCTTTGCATCTGGTAAGTAGGATTCTCAATGTTGCAATTCACACATACTTGCTCTCTATCCCAATGAATTGCAAAGCATACGGATCGGCCATCAAAATCACTATGCAGCTCTTTAGACCATTTATAGATTCGCTTAAGAGGGTGTCTTGAATTTGACTTACAATTCTGGTCTGAGTCAGATTCAGGTGGTATTCGCCTTTTCTTTAAAGCATATGAATGTAATTCACATTGATGCAACTTAACTGCTGGTTGTTCGAGTCAGCTTCTATTAAAGCAGTCTCAAACTTTGAGGTGAAAGATTGCAGGGTGTTCAAGGGAAATGCAGTCTGTAGATCGTTTTGTACTACATACGCTTAGAGAAAGTTGCCTAATGAAACAAACACCATCTGTGTCGATACGATAATATTGGATCGTTCATTTGTATTTGTAGACATAGTTTTCTCCTTGATTGAACTTGTTTTTTTTTTTTGTAAAGATATCAGTCTTACAGTTTTTATTTGTCTTCTTATAGTTGGAAATTGCAGGACGGACAGATATTCCAGTGGTCGAGGGGTCACATACTACATTTACTGTAAGTATTTATCTGATGGCAATGTTTTTTGTTGTTTTACTTGTACCTTCAGTCAGTTTCTTCCTCAATCTAATCTGCCAGAAATATCTTGATTCTAAATTATGGTTACGTGTGGCTGAGAAATTCCGTTCAGTAACTATCCAAGTGTAATTGATTTCGCAACACAGTACATACACGCACGCTGGGATTGTGTTTGACTGGTTTATTGATTTGACATATAATGTTATGGGTTATTTCGTCATGACTGAATCGTTTCCTCTGCTTGGTTTAAAGAAAGGTACAAAACTTCGTGTTGCTGATTTTGTTCATGGTACTGATGGTCTCGGGAACCAAAACTTTCCTCCACCTTTAGGAAAGGCAATTGAACAATCAGCTGTCAATTATCTCGTTGAACAAGCAAATCGGTACCCTGGAGAGGTTACCGTGGTTGCACTTGGACCACTTACAAATATTGCCTTGGTCAGTTATCATATATTTAAACATTGGTTCTTCTTAGGCGATTTGTTTATGATATTTCCTAATTTCGTATCCATGTCGGTACAGGCTATTGAGCAAGATCCCGAATTTGCAAAAAAGATAGGACAAATTGTTCTTCTTGGCGGTGCTTTTTTTGTGAATGGGAACGTGAATCCTGCCTCTGAGGCTAATGTATGTAGCTCGATATCTTTTGCAGCTTTATATCATTATGGACAGAAAGTCCAGTACACCGTAGTTATGATTCAAAAAAAAAGAAAAAAGTGTAAGAATATTCGAGTAGTTAATTTTAAACATCTGGATGTTCTATCAATCTTCTTAGCGAGCCAGATTACTCATAGGTAGAAAAGAGTTTTCTTACTGCTGTTGTTTGTTTCCACAGTAACCCTGATTTATGTTTGGAATATGCAACTCCTTGACTTATAACCTATTTTTGCTGCCACCTTCGAAGCCAGCACGATTCTCTCTATATATTCTCAAATTCTTTTTTTCCGTTTCTGAATTGTTATGACCAGATCTTTGGTGATCCAGATGCTGCTGATATTGTATTCACTAGTGGCGCTGACGTTGTAGCTATAGGATTAAATGTTACCCATCAAGTTATTATGTCAGGTATGGTTCTCACAATTTCTTATGCTCATTTGAGCTTTTGGTATGTTGTAAAGTCACTTATCTGTCTTGATCCCATTTTCTGACGATTTGGCCCAAAAATAAAATAAAAACCGTGACTGTAAAGATCCATTGAACTCCTTGTCATTAATGCCATGTTAAGAATATGTGCAAAAGCTCCCTTCACGCTAGTGTCCTACTGCACTTTCTCTTTTTTGTTTCTTGGGCAATGAATTTCGTTGTCATATTCTCTTTTTTTATTACAGATGATGACCGAGACAAGCTTGTACAATCCAATGGGAAATTTGCGCAATACATAAGCAAGATCTTAGATATCTACTACTCTTATCACCACGAGTCATATAACACAAAAGGTTGTTTGGTAAATAGTGCTCCATCAACGAAATAGACTAGTGCATTCATATTTTTGATGTGATATTAAATTTCTTGGCACTACATACAGGTGTATACCTTCACGATCCAGCAACTATTATTGCGGCCGTGGATCCTTCATTGTTTACTTACACTGAGGGGGTCGTAAGAGTTCAGACAAGCGGTATAACGAGGGGTATGACAGTTTTCTATAACACCGTCAAAAGGTAAAGACTGCTTCTCTCTTATAATTCTACGAACACATAAGTATTGTTTCTATAGAATTCTTTTTTCATTTGGTCGGTAAATTATGCATTTTAACCTCAAATCATGGTTGACACTGCCCAGCAAATAATGAAACGAGTGTGCCCCTTTTAACTCTTAATTTGGAAGTTTACGTATGCCAAATTCTTGGTCCACCATTATATCATAGTTTTGGCCAGTACTCATGTTTTCTTATAAAACTGAACTAAAATCATATGTCCAGTTTCTTGTTTGCTACTCACTAATAATATCCATGTGAACCAGGTTTATGGAAGAGACGGAGTGGTCAGGTAAGCCAACAGTTAAGGTGGCTGTTACTGTTGATGGTCCTGCAGTGCTTAAGCTGGTCATGGATCGCCTAATTAACTCCTAGCTTGTGATTCACAAAGGACAACAACCAACAGCAATGTGGCTGGGCTGGCTGATCACTGATGTTTCTCTCTATTGCAATTATCATTGCGTTCGTCTTTTATTTTGTTTTCAAGTTGGGTTGTGAAATTCGTTCTTTTGACTTGACAATTCCACTTATAAATAAAAATAGGCATTTGTAAAGCTCATTATGTTTCATAACACAATGTTTAAGAAAAGTTTTTGCTTATTTCAAAGGGTTAAGGGAAGCTCCAATGAAAGACTCCAAAAACTTGTTAAATTAAGCTGATACCATTATGTAAATATAAAGCAGAATGAAACTTCGAGGAGTTATGTGCTACTGAACCTGCAGAAGGCTCTCCACCAGACCTGAAACCTTGGAAATCTCGAACCCAATGGTATCTATCTTTTTGGATGACTTGGTTCTACAATTGTATAACTGCCTCGTTAGCACAGAATTCTCATCCCAGGATTCTACGATTATCCGGTCTGTTCCTACAACTGAATGAAAACAAATGTTCCGATGGGCGCTCATTAGACGAGGTAATTCAATAGTAACTTGTATCCAACTGTGGTTACTGCTAGTGTTGTTCTCTCTAATGTACCCATGAACGTCGTCATCAAATACCCATATTTTGACAGTGTAATCACTCATCAAATTTAAGAAAATTTGTTGCTTCAATGTACTACTAAAAGACTCCAAAAACATACTATTAATTAAGCAAATACCACAATATCAATAAATAGTGCAAACAGGCCATAGGCTGCTCTACCAGAGTTATCTCTCTGCCATAACCATTCCGCTAATAAGTGAAATACGCATTGTAAACATCATTATGTTTCAAAACTCAAAATTGAAATCTATATTAACTGTTTATTGGTATTGTTGCTTCGCTTAAGATTTGAACCACAATTTCATTTCAAAAAGGTAAGAAAAGTACCACTAAAAGACTCAAAAAACAAATTAAGCTAAAATACCACAATATTGTTATAAACAACAGTTTATTATATAGATGCCCACTTTAGTGGAACCAAGTATGTAAACTCTATAAATAGAGTCCTAACCCTTTGTATTTTACGCACATATTAATAAGATTTTCACCCTTCTTCTTCCCCTCTACTTTATATCTTGTTCTTTGTCTTCTACATCACAACATGTCATCAGCAACGTAGCTCTCTTTACTGAGCGGTTTTTCTTTTTTTCTTTTCGGATTTGCACCTTACCGTACAAGAAGGTTTGAGAAGTATACAACGGATTATATTTTTCTTGTGGTTAGTAGGTTCGATATTTTTTTATTATTATTCCCACTTTGGTTTCATAAAGACATTGTCTTTTTATTATTTCTATATGTCAATCTGTATAATATGTACCTATGCTTTCACGAGTTCATAAAGTATGCCAATATTCTCGCTCAAACTAAAAATAGTTGGTATAAGAAAGATGCTCATGTTTTATTTTATTTTTAATCATCGTACTCAGAAGTACTAATGTACTAATGACGGGTTTCACCGCTAGCTACTCCCTTATATTCTAAAGATAGTTCTTATGCAGTTACTTTCTTTTGTTGTCTACTTTGCATGTCAGTGGATGATTGAATCAGTTCCATGATTTAATATCATCTAAAAAAAAAAAAAGAAAAAAAAACTTTCACAAAGTCACCAAGTTGCCAGACCTCATATGATTTACTTATTCTTTTATTTTCGTGGATTTTATGAAATTTTTATTTGATTCAGTCAAAATAAACCAAGTTAAAACGCTAGCGTCGGATACCCTGACATTAGAAGCAATATTTTTGGGGATGCATAATCTATTTTGGATACACTTTGTTCAAAGAGGCATGCCAACTGTTGGTCTTATCAAGATTCACATCATGAATCCTTTAATCAAGTCGTAAGATTATTTCAAAGCTGGTTCATGGTACGTAAGTTGTAGTAATTTTTTCTAACAAATCTGTTTTTATTTTTCTTCTTCTTTATTTCTTTATGAGAAAAATAAATCCATCAAAAGATGGTTTATGGTTTCTATACCTCTAATGAAACTGTAATCACCAAAATAAATTTGGTGTTACCGTAGCTTAATTGTTTTTACGGTAACCAATCACGTGCACGATTGAAAAACATCCGGCCAATTAATTTTGGTATTTTTGTCCTATAGACAATGATCATGTGATTTACTCATATGGTTTCTATATTTTTACAAGAAACCATTAATCAACCACAAAGTGGATTTTCTCTAAAAATCATAACGATAATGATTTCTATATTTTCTCAAAGAAATAAATTAGCCAATTAAGTTTGGTTTTTCCCTATCGATCTTAAAAGGGATGTATCCATAAAATATCGTTATTATAACAAATACCAATAAAACGAGGAATTGCTGCATTCCTTAGGGATATTGAGCAATTATTGTTTCCTCATGATAATCTCCAAAATTCAGATTATTCCACTTGTTGGAACACATAAGATCAAAGGGTGCACCCGGCTTGTAAGCCTATATATCATTAGTCCTTGTAGTGACTAAATTGATCTTAAAATTTAGTTTCTTTATGAAAATAAAGTGTCCATAATCTCAATCCAAATCTTTATCTCATTGGATCGTTGGCCTTAGAGTTCACGCAATTATATGGAGATTTATTTACATATTTTATATATATATATTTTTTTTTGTTGTAGCCAATAAAATCCTTGGTTGATGATTAATTTTGTATGTCAAGAAGACTACAATTCATTTTATTTTTAGGAAAATTCCTTTTATGACTCTTTAAATCAGAATCTATTGTCCAATCTGGAGTTATTTATAATCCAGAAATTATTATGAGTATATGTCTTCGAAATAATCGGATAATACTCTACGAAACTTGTTTTCGTATATGAGATGAAAATATTTCCGCCATAATCAGGGGGAGAATCTGCATTACCAAACGTTGATATTAATTAACTTCAAAGTTATATCCGTTTCTCCCATCTTGATCGAATCCAAAAAGGCTGTCATTTACTATGCGTGAAAATATTTCATCTAGATTTTATTTAAGCTTATGCCATTTGAAAAGGCAAACTAAATCACATCTAGCAAGCATGTAGCATTTTTATATAGGCTACAGAGTCTATCATAATACGATTCACATTCTAAAAATTCATATCTCTTTATTTGAATAGTAGGAGATTATCACGTCTGTGGGCACTGGTACCAGTAAATTTTGAATTTTTCAAAGTATGCATACACTTGAAGTTATGTGAGATCGTGATAAGAAAATTATTGTCGAATATTCATTTAAAGTAGCTACTAGAAATAAATGGTGGTCTTGAACCCCTATGCAGAGGAATATCGACTGTGTGATTGGTTGGCATGTAATCCAAATTAGATTGGATTGATTTCTCTATTAACACAAATTTGGATCCAAGACTTAACACCATAAATGTGCCAAGCCTATTAATTACAGGGTGGTGTAGTCATAATGTGTTATACAAGAAATTTGTTCGTTGTAAAAACGATTTGAGGGTTTCATTTTTTTCCCTCAAACCCTAGGATTGATTCAACAATATTCTTTTCTCCCTGAATAATGCATATTAGCGTGGTACTCTTTGAAGGAATTGTATTGTATTCAGAGAATATATTCAAATTTGTAATCCTTGTAGGATTCAATTTATATCCAGGCAGCCACCTGACTCGATTATATCAGGTTTGACAATCCTTTAAGTGTTTTTTTTTAAAAGTTTTGAAAAGTATTAAAATCCGGGTTAGTTGATGTTATCAACTCTATTGGCCTCTTGATGAGTCCTTAAAAACACTAAAAATCCACGTTTAAGCAGCATAATTTTTTATATTTTTCTTAATCTGCAATTTTAGAATTATGTTTGCATAATACTTGTCTATTAAATAGACTATACATTATGGTTTGATGCTTGTTTTATCTAGTACTCATATAATTGAGTTAGCATCCATAAATATGTCAAAAGTTGTACTCTTTTCCCTTCGTTTCAGGTTTTGTCCCATGTGGTTTTCCTGACAAGGTTTTAACGAGGCAACTTCTTGTTGACATTTAATTATTTTATTTTTTTATGTTGATATTTGTGCTTTTTTTTTTCCTTGGTCCATATTTTTTTTCCCATTGGGTTTTATTGGCAAGGTTTTAGTGAGGCAATTTATTCAACATGGTGGTCATCCAAGGGGGAGTTGTATAATTTTGGTTATTTGGTGGATTCCCACCATTAACTAGTTCATTCTGTTTTATTAGACCACATGAACATAAGAACCCTTAGGAATTTGGAAATCAATCTGATCCATATATGGTATGATCACAAACTTTACTCACCTATGGTACATAACTGCATATTGGCACTTTGATGAAGAAACTACATCAACTACTTTTGCATATCATCTACGAGAAGCTAGGAATCCAAGAAGGAAGTCCTCAATGTACTTAAGGAAGCGTGAAGACTCGAGAACACTACAATTAGAAGACTAACACAAAAGAAGACTTCATCAACTTGGAAATTTTTCACGAAAGCATTGTTATCTCCAGCATTCAAGAAATTCGTTCATCGAAATTGGGAAGTGTCGACTCGAAGATTTGCAAGCCAAGATTTAACTGAAGTACTTATTAGGGGCAGCATCATAGTAAAAGGTATTTTACTGGACTATCACGTTGTACTCTTTTTCCTTCGTCAAGGTTTTGTCCCACTGGGTTTTCCTTGTCAAGGTTTTAATGAGGCAACATATGCATGTCCAACTTTGTTCTAAGTTTTCTCACAATTGTACTCTTTTCCCTTCGATCAGGTTTTGTCCCTTTTGGATTTTCCTGACAAAGGTTTTAACGAGACAATTAACTTAGATATAGTGGTCATCTAGGGGGAGTGTTATAAACATCAGTGTATTATATAGATGCCCACTTTAGTGGAACCCTATTACTTGGGAACCAAGTATGTAAACTCTATAAATAGAGTCCTAACCCTTTGTATTTTACGCACATATTAATAAGAATTTCACCCTTCGGAGTGAAATGCCGAGGCTTATATCTTGTTCTTTGTCTTCTATATCACAACAAATATCAATAAATCGGAGTGAAATGCCGAGGCTTCATGTGCTACCGAATAGGCAATAGGCTCTCCACCAGAGTTGCAACCCTGGACTTCGAGGGATAGTATTTGAACCCGCTGGTATCAATCTTTTTGCAAGACTTGGTTTTCCAATTGTAACAATGAATCTCAAAGAACTTAGATTTTTCATGGGATTCTATGATTATCTGATCTGTTCCTAAAACAGAATGAAAATGAAAATCCAAATCCAAAACCCCGCTCCATGAATAAGGTAATTCAATAGTAACTTCTGTCCAATTCTGTTTGCTGCTACTACTCGTGCTAGTCTTCTTCTCGTCGTTGTTCCCATGAATGTCATCATCAAATACCCATATCTTGGCAGTGTAATCACTCATTCTACTCAATAGAGCTAAGCGGCCTTCCAGTTCTATTAAATGTACAGAACTTTTTCCGTTCCAATAAAAATACCCTGGTTGATTACGGATGACATATGGAACTGTGATCACTGTGAACTTCTCAGCCCCAACATCAAATGCCACAATCTTGTCATTACCAAGCCCGCGTCCTCTCATAAAATTAGAAGTGCAATAATAAATAAAACCATTCAGATAAAGTGTGTGCCTGCGTTGGTAATATTCAAGTTCAAGCTTGAATGGTGGGTTCTCAATCATTCTCCATTTCTTGTCACCTACGGTTAAGACCTCACATATATCATCATAATTGTACCCTGTTTTGGAATAGTTTACGCGGCATATACATATGACCTTGTGCTTCATTCTGACAAGATCAAATCCCATTTCATAATAAGGTGTTCTTGTACCCCAATTCGGTGATTTAATCCAAGGTGTTATTTCTTGGGTGCTGATATTGCATATACGAACAGAGTTTTTTTTAGAGTCATCAGACTCATAACCGATCAGACCATTTACAGGTCCAAAAAATGCTGCATTCTTCAACGGAAATTCCATCTTCCTTATTGTGCGAGCGGATGGTGTTGATGCTTCTCTTCCTCTCCCTTCAACCATAACTGTCACGAGCCTCCCTTTATTAATTTCGGGGAGAAATATTCTTGTATACTTGGCTACTATTGAACCTATAAAAAAGAGAATGGGACTTTTTTTTTGATATGTTAAGATTTAAATCAATAAGGAACTGCCAATGTTTACATACGCATTTGAATCGTACTATTGACTTCACTGGTATTATGCTTAATATATCGCTTACAATGGCACTATCGACATGCAAACCCCTAGCACTGTTTGATAAACCAATGCTGCCAGCAGGAGTACCTCTATTTCTCTTGTCGTGTCTCATCTCTTTTTCATCGTCGTTTCTTTTTTGTTTTCCTTTGTTGTTGTCGTGTGTTTTACTATTTCCACCTACAGTACTCTGCAATATATGTTCATATATATAGAGAGAGAGACAGCCATTAGTAAGCTAGAAAAATTGAAAATAAAAATACATCCGTTAATCAAATCAAATATGAATATCTGTACTCATTGTAAAGCAGGAGGAGAGCTACATACCATTGTTGTTCTTCACTTCAGTGAACTTTCTTGATACCCTTATGAAGCTAAAGCGCGAGAGGATGAGAGGAACTGAAGAAGATTGAAGAGAAGTTAGGGTTTACTTTGGAAGCTAGGGTTTCAAATTAAGGCCAAGTATTAAAGTAAAAGGTTATATATGGAGGTCAGTTGATTAGGCCTTGTATGTTATGGACTCGATTTTGGGTATCTCAATAGTGGTTGATTTTGGTCACATCAATAGATATTCTAGTCATCAAAACCCTTGAATTGTAGGCAAATAGGCACCTTCCGGGGTTCGACCTATCTTATGTTTAATCTCACTTCTGTAGGTTAAAATCATCAAAAGTTTGTGTTTTTTCACTAAGGTTCGGCGAGTATGGATGAACAGTTCGGCTTGTTTCGAGTTGTCCTAACAAGCCGAACCCTACACTGAACTGTCTGGAAGAAAAAATGTTTAGGGTTCGGCTTATATTTAGAAATTCGTAAGCGCCGAACCTGTTGGAAACACATTGTTCGGCTATTTGAATAAGTAGAATATAAGCCAAACCTGATCATGTACATTCCTTGGTTAATAATATTGTATTGGTTCGGCACATATTGTGAATATCATAATATCCAAACCTCATAAATGTGCTAGGTTCGACACATATTATGATTATCGAATACGCCGAACCCCTATGCATCTCTTTCTGTGACTAGGTTCGGCTTGAAATTTCATGAAATTTCAAGCCAAACTGTTCATATACACTTACATGAAGCTTTTGTTTTGTTTACATTTTAGCCCATATTGTGATAATCGTAGTAACCGAACCTTATAAATGCACTAGGTTCGACACATATTATGATTATCGTACAAGCCGAACCTAACCATTAATTTTTCTTTGTAGTATCTAAAAATGTTCGGCTGTCCCGAAATACAACATATGTGCCGAACTAAGGTAACTTTCATTGTTTTGATGAAACAGAGAGTAGTTCGGCTGATAGGTGAAAAATTAATATAATCCGAACTGTTCATAAACACTTTCAGGGTGAAAAATAATGAACAGTTCGGCTGATAACAGAGACAAATTATCAGCCAAACATCAATCTGTGATCGTTAAAAACCAACTTTGTTCCGAATTAAACCTATTCAATCGATCACAAACAATAAAATAAGAGATGGGCTTGTGATAAATACCTTTTAATTCCATTTTAGGAGTTGTTTTTTCAATCAGTTGAATTTTTGGTTCAATTTTAGATTCTGCACATTCAACTTCTATTTGTTCTTCGATTGATGGATTAGAAAAGGAAGAAGGAATAAGAAGAGATGTATATGATAGGAAACTGATTTTAGTTTTAGTTTTTTTTAAGGGTAAGGACATATTAGTAATTTAAATTGGTTGAGGATATATAAGTAATTTCACTACCCCTTATAAAGTCATCTTGGGTGGAAAAATAATTTTATATGCCCAGAAACTTGTGTGTATGCGTAAAAACAGCTTTCAGAAGAAAAGCAGCATCAATCAGTTTAGATATGATTATATACTACATTACACAAGTTAATGGGCCTAAAGTCTGCAACAGTTCTAGGGTTCTTAGTCTTAGGGATCAAGCTAAACTGTGATTTAGCTGCTTTATCACGCCATATCAGTCCAATTCCTGCTTGTCATGTTTCATTTTAGAAAGAAGCATCAAAAATTATTATAAACTCTCCTGGTACTTGTTACGATAACTGTAATGGCTGGATCAACAATAATGAAACGAAACAATAATAAGAGACTGATAGTGAGATTAATTCGAGGAAATCCCTACCTCCCAATGTTATGTTTAATTCGGAAGCATAACCACTTAGTAAGATAGATACTACTAGATATTAGATGACTGCATCAGTACTGGGTTTATCCAAGTTTGGGTAGTAGCCACTCTTGTATCCTGTACAATATCCTACAGTCAGTTATTTGTCTGAAGTTGAACCAATTATTTCCCAGTTATCTTCCTCACAATATCTATTTTCTTTGAGTAAAATATCGTCCCAAAACTTGGACGAATTTATTGTTGAACGAAATAAAGCAACAACGTCATCCTTGCTAATACAATATAATTTCATTACCTCCCGTGAAAGACGAATTTATTGACGAGAAAAAAACCTAACAATGTTTCAGATTAAAAAATACATAAAAAATAAAATAAAATACCACACCCGGACTCGTGCAGCACAGGACACTTATACTGATTTTATTTCAGAAAAGTAACACTATGTAGAATATGCCTGGAATACTAATGATGTGGCACTTTCGGTGACTAAACTAATCAGCAGTGGAGTGGTTACTAATGTTGTGGCACTTTGGCACTTTCGGTGACTAAACTAATCAGCAATGGAGTACTTTCGTGATGGCATTGTATCCGAAAGGTGCACATGATGAAGCTAGTGGAGAATGGGTGAGTTATGTCGACATTGTTTCAACATTCCTCTCATTTGATCCTATATAAAGCCATGTATTCTCATTGTAAACATATCCCAACAATTAGTGAGCAACTAAGAGAGAAACATTAGTAGTGTATAGAGAGAGTAAGATCAAGAACAAGGTATTGTTCTTGAGAGGAGTTTATACTCTTGTAAACTTGTTCAAATCATAGTGCAACGTTATCGTCGTCTTCCAAAGTGGATGTAGATCATATTGATCGAACCACTATAAATCCTTGTGTTGTGTGTGTGCCTATTTTACATTTGTTTTTCATTTCTATTTCATTTCTCTATTGATTGTGCTTGGAAGAGCCATTGGTCCTAACAAATTGGTATCAGAGCTCCGGGTAAAAGCGATCTACGATGGCGGCAAAGTATGAGATTGAGAAATTTGATGGAAGGAATGATTTCAATTTATGGAGGCTAAAGATGAGGGCTGTTTTGGTGCAACAAGGTTTGGTGAAAACTTTGAAGGGGAAAACGGCTCTAGCAGAAACATTGAAGGATGAAGAAAAGGATGAGCACATGGAGAAATCACATGGATTAATTCTATTGTGTTTGAGCAACGAGGTCTTGAGAGAAGTGGCGGCGGAAACGACACCGGACGGGCTATGGAACAAGTTGGAGAAAAGGTATATGACTAAATCCGTAACTAATCGTTTATATCTTAAGAAGAAATTACATACTCTTAGAATGCATGAAGGAACGTTTATTATAAATCATATTGATGATTATAATAAAATTCTCTTGGATTTGGCAAATATTGAGGTCAAAATTGAAGATGAAGACCAAGCTTTGGGTTTGCTTTGTTCCTTACCACCATCTTATGAAAATTTTGTTGATACCGTAATGTATGGAAAAAATACAATTTCCATGGAAGACGTTAAAGCGGCTTTGAACTCTAAGGAGTTAAAGAAGACGGGTATCGACGGTAAAGATAATTCGGGAGATGGGTTGTTTGTTAGAGGAAGAGGAAACCAAAAAGGCGGATTTGATAGGAGTAGATCAAAGTCAAGGTCTAAATCAAAATCCGGTAAATTCTATTGCTTTCATTGTAAGGAAAAGGGACATTTAAAGAAGGATTGTCCAAAATTGAAGACTGTCGAGAAGAATACCAACCAAGGCACCGCAGCAAATGTTGAAGCATAAAGTGATGATGGAGCGGTTCATACCGAAAGCTCGGAGAACGGGTGGATTCTTGATTCGGGGTGTACTTTTCACATGTGTCCTCATAAAGAGTGGTTTACTTCTTATCAAACTAGAGAAGGTGGTAAAGTTCTTATGGGAAACAATGTCACTTGTAAAGTGGTGGGTGTAGGTACAATTCAAATTAAGATGTATGACGGTATGGTGAGGACTTTAACTAAAGTTTGGCATGTTCCGTACCGGAGAAGAAATCTTATTTCTTTGGGTACACTTGATTCAAATGGCTGCAAGTATCAAGGTGAAGGTGGAGTTATTCGTGTCTCAAGAGGAAGTCTTACAATTATGAAGGGCGAGAGAATTAATGGTCTTTATACGGCTTAAGGTACTCTTTGTGACGGGTGATCATTTCAGTTTGTATGTTCTTCACGTTCTGATGATGATACTACCAAGTTGTGGCATATGCGGCTAGGGCATATGAGCGAGAGGGGGTTAGCTGTTTTGAGAAAGCAGGGATTGCTTTGTGGTCATAAAATAGGCAAGCTTGATTTCTGTGAACATTGTGTCTTTGGAAAGAAGTGTAGAGTCAAGTTTAGTAAAACTATTCATAACACCAAAGGTATTCTAGATTATATTCATTCTGATCTTTGGGGTCCTTCTCGGGTTGATTCACATGGTGGTGGTAGATATATGCTGACGTTCATTGATGATTTCTCAAGGAAAGTATGGGTATTCATACTTAAACACAAAGATGAAACTTTTGTCACGTTCAAGCAATGGAATACTATGGTTGAGAAGCAAACCGGAAGACAAATCAAGTGCTTGAGGACAGACAATGGTTTGGAATTTTGTGGGGGGTGAGTTCAACGAGTTCTGCAAGGAGCAAGGGATTGTGAGACACCGCACAGTCATAAAAACACCACAACAAAATGGTGTTGCAGAAAGGATGAACAGAACCATAATGGAGAAGGCCCGGTGCATGCTCTCCAATGCCGGGTTACCAAAGAAATTTTGGGCAGAAGCAGCAAAAATATCAGCTTATTTAGTGTACAGGTCTCCATCGACTGCCATTGAGTGTAAGACTCCAAATGAAGTTTGGACAGGTTCGCATGCTAACTATGAAGACTTGAAGATATTCGGATGTCCATCCTATGCTCATGTGAATGAGGGGAAGCTAGAGCCTAGAGCAAAGAAGTGTATATTTCTTGGGTATGCAAAGGGCGTGAAAGGCTACGAGGTTATGGTGTCCAGCAGAAAGATCAAACAAGTTTCTTATCGGCGAGAGATGTGAAATTTGATGAGCAATCGATGTTGAAGCCAAAGAATGAAGAACTAGATGGAAAAGCTGAAGAGAGTGTTAGTGATAAGGTGGAGCTTGGTGACAAGGTGGAACTTGAGGTGCAAGTTCAAGGAATCAATGAGACTGTTATTTCTGATGATGATGATGATGATGATCAAGATATTGTGCAAGAACCTACCCAGGAAGAAGAAGCACAAGGTCATCTGTACAATCTTGCAAGAGACAGAGAAAGGAGGAAAGTTAAATCTCCTCAGAGATACGGCCATGCTGATTTGGTTGCATATGCATTTGCAGTAGGTGAGAGAATATATAGGGATGATCCAACAACCTATGAAGAAGCAATCGGTGGTGAAGAATCAGCAGAATGGGGAGAATATGCAATTGAAGAAATTGAGTCTCTTGACAAGAATGGCACTTGGGAGATAGTTGCAAGACCAAAAGTGCATAAGATTGTTGGAAGCAAATGGGTCTTCAAGAAGAAACAAGGTACTTCAGATGGTGAAGGAACAAGGTATAAGGAAAGGCTTGTGGCAAAGGGGTTTATGAAAAGAGAAGGCATTGACTACAATGAGGTATTCTCTCATGTTGTTAAACATAGTTCTATTAGAACATTGCTTGTTATAGTTTCTTTGAAAGATCTAGAATTGGAACAACTAGATGTTAAGACGGCTTTCCTTCATGGTGATTTGGAAGAGCATATTTATATGCAACAACCAAAAGGGTTTGAAGTTCCTGGCAAAGAAGACCATGTATGTTTGTTGAAGAAATCTTTGTATGGTTTGAAGCAATCTCCAAGGCAGTGGTATAAACGTTTTGATACGTTTATGGTGGAAAATGGCTATGAAAGGAGTAAGTATGATAGTTGTGTATATCACAGGAAACTCCAAGATGGTTCATTTGTGTATTTACTCTTGTATGTTGATGATATGTTGATTTCTTGCAAAGACATGTCAGAGATACAGAAGCTGAAGGAGTAGTTGAGTAGTGAGTTTGAAATGAAGGATTTGGGCGCAGCAAAGAAGATATTGGGCATGGAGATTCATAGAAACCGAGCTGAAGGCAAGTTGCATTTGTCCCAGAAGGCTTATATCGAGAAGGTGTTGGAGAGGTTTGGTATGAAAGATGCAAAACCAGTAAGTACTCCTTTGGAATTTCATTTTAAACTTTCTAGAAAGCAATCACCTCAAACTGCAGATGAGGCAAAGTATATGTCTCGAGTTCCATATGCAAGCGCAGTTGGTAGCATCATGTATGCTATGGTTTGTACAAGGCCGGATATCGCACAAGCTGTGAGTGTGGTAAGTAGATACATGGGAAGTCCTAGGAAGGCTCATTGGAAAGCTGTAAAGTGGATTTTGAAGTATCTAAGGGGAAGTACAGATGTTGGTTTAGTGTTTGATAAACACTATGGTGATTCGACGAATGTTGTGGGTTATGTTGATTCTGATTATGCAGGTGATCTTGATAGAATAAGGTCATTGACAGGTTATACTTTTACATTGTGTGGTAGTACTATCAGTTGGAGGTCAGTTTTTCAAAGCACAGTTGCATTGTCTACAACTGAGGTAGAGTACATGGCAGCCGCGGAAGCAGTGAATGAAGGTATACTGTTTATGGGTTTGGTTGGTGATTTGGGTTTCAAGCAAGAAAATGCAACTTTGTTCTGTGATAGTCAAAGTGCCATTCACTTGACCAAGAACCAGATGTATCATGAGAGAACGAAGCACATCGATGTCAGGTATCATTTTATCAAGGATGCAGTTGAGGAAGGTAGGATAGCAATGCTAAAGGTTCCTACAGCGGATAACCCTGCAGACATGTTGACGAAGCCAGTTCCAAGTATCAATTTCAAGCATTGCTTGGACTTGGTTGGTGTCAACAAGTGTTGAGAGCCCTTGAGGGGCTGAGAGAAGACGGTGATGATGAGTGGTGATGGTATTCAAGTCAAGGTGGAGATTTGTAGAATATGCCTGGAATACTAATGCTGTGGCACTTTGGCACTTTCGGTGACTAAACTAATCAGCAGTGGAGTGGTTACTAATGCTGTGGCACTTTGGCACTTTCGGTGACTAAACTAATCAGCAGTGGAGTGGTTACTAATGTTGTGGCACTTTGGCACTTTCGGTGACTAAACTAATCAGCAGTGGAGTACTTTCGTGATGGCATTGTAGCCGAAAGGTGCACATGATGAAGCTAGTGGAGAATGGGTGAGTTATGTCGACATTGTTTCAACATTCCTCTCATTTGATTCCTATATAAAGCCATGTATTCTCATTGTAAACATATCCCAACAATTAGTGAGCAACTAAGAGAGAAACATTAGTAGTGTATAGAGAAAGTAAGAGCAAGAACAAGGTCTTGTTCTTGAGAGGAGTTTATACTCTTGTAAACTTGTTCAAATCATAGTGCAACGTTATCGTCGTCTTCCAAAGTGGATGTAGATCATATTGATCGAACCACTATAAATCCTTGTGTTGTGTGTGTGCCTATTTTACATTTCTATTTCAATTCTCTATTGATTGTGCTTGGAAGAGCCATTGGTCCTAACACACTAGCTAGAGAACTCCAAAAACTTACTGAGTTAAGCAAATACCTCAATATCAATAAATCCAAATGAAATGTTGAGGGGTTATGTGCTACTACTGAACATGCAAAAGGCTCTCGACGAAAGTTGAAACCCTGTAATATGAGTCACAGAAAAACCACCCAAACCAGCTGATATTAATCCCGCTGGTATTAATCTTTTTGCAAGACTTGGTTTTCCGATTGTATAACAGACGCTTGAATACGAGATCTTTTTCAAGGGATTCTATAATCATCTGGTCTGTCCCTAGAACACAATAAAAATGAAGATCCAGATCCGCACTCCATACGTAAGGTAAATCAAAATTAACTTCTGTCCAATCTTGGTTACTGCTTGTATTTTTTTCTGTGTTGTTGTTCCTCTGAACATCATCAAATACCCATAGCTTGGCAGTGTAATCACTTAATCTACTTAATAGAGCTAAGCGGCCTTCCAGTTCTATTAAATTGTTCGAACTTGTACCGTCTTGATAAACATGCCTTGGTTGATTAAGGATGAAATCAGGGACTGTGATCACTCTGAACTTCTCAGCCCCAACATCAAATGCCACTATCTTTTTATTATCAAGCTCGTTGGCTTTCATAAATATTGAGTTGCAATAATATATATAACCATTCACATAAACTGTGCGTTTACGTTGGTGATATTCAAGTTCAAGCTTGAATGGTGGGCTCTCAGTTCTTCTCCATTTCTTGTCTCCTACGGTTAAGACTTCACAGAAAACATCATCAGGGGAATCATATATGTACCATATACATATCACTTTGTGCTTCTTTCTGGCAGGATCAAATCCCATTTCAAAGCAGTAAGGTGTTCCATTTTTTGTTCTTTCTATGTCTTTGGCATACAATGCTGATTTAATCCATGGTGATACTTTTTGAGTACTGACATTGCATATACAAATACCGGAGTATTTTTTTGAGTGAATACCGATCAGTCCATTTACAGGTCCAAAAAAACCTTCACTTTCATATGGAAATTTCATCTTTGTAATTGTGCTAACGGATGCTGTTGATGCTGCCCTTTCTTTGTCTTCTAGCATTAAGCTAACTGTCACGAGGTCTAAGGAGTCATAAATAACATGTTGGCCGCGTGGGGCGTCGCTTCTGAGCCTGGTACCTCTAGGAATCATAAAAAAGAGATTCGGATGTTTTTTTGATTGGTTGAGGTGTAAATTAATAAAGTACGAGTCTTTCTGGATGAGGAACCGCCACCGTTTACATACGCATTTGAATCGTACAAGTGACTTGACCGGTAGTCGGCTTAGTATTTCGCATACAATGGCACTGTCATCATGAAAAACACAAGTACTATTTGATAAATCATTGTTGCAACCAGTAACAGCTTTCACCCCGGTTACAGCATGACGACTTCTGTAACCAAGTCCAGGTATAGTACTCTGCATGCATATAAATTCACCATTAGGCACATATAGGGATACAGCCATTAGTAGGATAGAAAATTGATTGTAAAAAATCCATCAATTCGAAGTATACATATCTAGTCAAAATAAGACTGAATCAAGTTGAAGCAACATGAATATCTACACATGTTATTATCATCATTAATAATATATCTTTAACTAAGTACATAACAAGGCGAGAGCTGCATACCATTGTTGTTCTTCAGCAAACTTTCTTGATATCCTTAAGGTAACTAAAGCGAGAGAGAGGAGCTGATCAAGATCAAAGAAAAGATAGGGTTTGGTATTTAGAGCGAACCATCTGTATAAAATCCCTGCTTATATATCCAAGCGATAGGGGCTTAGGGCACGGTAAGTGTGGATTGTAGTGGCAGGATGGCAAGCTGGGCTTTCGCGAAAGTAAAGGTTTTAATTTGGGCACCATCCCAAATTAGGTTCTGGACTACCTGTTATTGCAGATCCAGACTCCAGCTTAGGATGATCACATTGACAAGCGATATATAGGGCAGAGAAAATACTAAACTTGGATTTTTACAGGAAAAACCTTATCGAACCTCAGCAGGGTTTTTCAAAAAAAAAGAAAAGCCTAATGATCAATCCTTATTCCTTGGATTCGGCTAGTTTTTTAGAAGAAATATCATTAAATGTTACTTATGTTCGTTTTCATGTTCATGACGAAAAAAATAAAAATAAATAAGCAAACTGAACATGAAAATCTAAAATAAATTATCAAGTTATTCCAAAATCCATATTGAGCCGAGGTGCTTAAATTATCATCTATGTTGACCGAGAACAGATCAGAGCTGTTACCGTCAGATCCCCTATCGGGATAAAGGCATAAAGCTTGGGACAAAATGTCGGTGTTTAGCAATCCTGATCTAATTATCGAGTCCACCTAGAGTACTCTGATCTGCATGTACTTTTAACTTAATCAAGAGTAGATTATTTACTTCGTGTCTTCGTCCTCCTTCGATTGATTTTTGTCTAACGGAAACCATTATTAATAAGGTCACATGCCATTTATCCAATTTTTTTTTGTTAATTTCATCTGCAATGGGAGAACTTTAAGAGAGAACTTAAGGATTATATGGCAAATAGCCCATCCATCCTCTTGTTTCAGAGGATCACCTAGGATTTTAAGCAATCCACGATTCCACGTACTATTGACCTAGGATCACCTAGGTGTTGGTAATGCAAAAACGAAAAGGCAAATCTTCTTTACTCCCTATAACTATAAGGTTCTTCCGCCAGTTAATATTGACCTAATTTTCCGTTAATTTTTTATATGATTTAAGTTCCAACTTAATTAGGATACCGTGTTTCCTCAGAATTCATCGAGACTAAGCACATGGGAATGAAATACTTAATAGAATTAGGATTCTAGTTAGGGTTTTTAATTTTGGTTCGGATTCGGATTAATCTACGTCTTGTGTACCACTATAAGTAAGCAAAATTAGTTCCAATTCGATCAGTATTATCGACGTTACAAGGTATATTCTCGTCACTGGTTTGTGGTTTCTCTTGAAGAATTCCATCTTGGATGTTTGTATTCTTCTCTATTTACTTTTAAGTTTCAGCAATAACAAGATTCTTGGCATTCAGGTTTTGGTGAAATGGCTAAACTATGTTTTTGGATTTCCATCATCACAACATATCTCATCTCGGTAACTCTGATTCATCAAGTTTGCGCACACACGGATCCTTCAGATGGTAATTATAGATTCTCTTATATATGTCTTTTTTTTTTATGAGACTATAGATGCTGGTGAAACTATGAAACTCACTTTTACCCATTGATTTAATTTCCAGTTGCAGTTCTTCAAGATTTGTACAAATCACTGAATCAACCACCACAATTGGTTGGATGGAACTTGATGAGTGGAGCGGATCCCTGTGAGGAGTCATGGCAAGGAATCTCATGTTCGGGATCATCTGTTATATCCATGTAATTATATCTCTTTCGTCTTATAGCCTAAAGTGATGCATCTCAATTCTATGCAACCATTAAAATATGTGCCGCACTTAGTTATTATTAATGCATATGAAACTAATACCACTATTTTTTAGTTCATGTTACTTATATTATTTTCTTTCTGTTTTTTTTTTTTAATTTTTTTTTTGTTGCTATTATTGTTGTTTAAGCAGTCGACTTAAGGGGCTAGAGCTACATGGAAGCCTCCAATGCAATCTTGGAAACCTTTTAAACTTGAAGCTGTTGTGAGTACACATTTGCTTCTTATATATGTCGGAAATGGTACTTAGAGACTTGCAAAAATAGAAGAGTCACTCAATCCCTATATTTGAACCTGGGGTTGAAGCTTACACTTGTTATATTTTGGTGGCAACAGGGATGTAAGTCAAAATCACATTGAGGGAGAAATCCCTTCATCTTTACCTCCAAATGCAACACACATGTAAGACTTCATTTTATCTCGTTTCTTTCTTGGAAATCTCTCAAAAGTTTTTCTTATTTTTGAAAAATAAATCTCTCAAATGTTGTGTTTCTGAATATACAGTGATTTGTCATCTAACAATTTCAATCAGAATACTGTTTTGTTGCTGGAACCAATGAGATATCTGGAGCTCCTGTGAGTTTCTTTACCCGATGAACCTATTATTTCTAGTACCATAAAGCATTAATTTTCGTCAATATCAGTTTATACTGTCTTTAACATTCTTTTATTTGTATGCAGGAATCTAAGTCACAATTCCTTGTCGGGAACGCTAGGCAATGTGTTCACTGGTTTTCCAAATCTTAAACAAATGTATTATTTTTGTGCATACTCAATTTGGAATACTGTTCTTTATTCGTAACTTCAGAGTTTCAATCTAATACCCTCGACTATGCTACCAATTTCAGGGATTTGTCGTCTAATACACTCACTGGAGATCTCTCAAGCTCGTTTAGAAATTTGACAAATCTCAATGAATTGTGAGTTGCATATCAAACGACTTGTTATTATGTTTATTCATTCATTTTTATTTTATTTTGAAATCTTATAGGAGAGTCGTTGTATTTCAGATTTTTACATAGAAATGAGTTCACAGGACCGTTAGATGTTCTAGCTCATCTCCCGCTCCAAGTCCTGTAAGTAACATCAACATACACACATCATCATCTATAACAGCGTATTTTTTTCTTCGTAATAAATTTGTATGGAATTGTGCGTGTTTTTAAATATGCTCAGGTACATCCACTTGAACCTCTTCAGTGGGGTCGTCCCAGATCAGATTCATGACATACCCGAACGAAGGTATAGTTTACAGATTTTGAGTTTTAAGTCTTTCTTGCTTCAGTTTTTATATTGTTGTTGTGATGTTCAAATTATAGGAAATGGTAAATTTTCTTGTTTTTTTTTCTTCCAGGTTTAATGGTAATATGTTTGATAATCCGTTTCCTATACTTACCACCTAGAGGTTCGGGTTACTTTTACAGGAGTATGAATGTAACATATCGACCACCGGGAGGCAGAAAATTCCCCAAGGGGATTGAGGGCGGAATTATGTTACATCAGCATTAGATTTTTATTATTTTTGAAAAGCATACAAGTGATTTTCTGCTTAGACTTATGTGTCCTTTGTTTGCGTCCTTTGTTTTTTAAAAGCAGAATGAAGAAAAGGTGCATTGGAACAATGAATTCTTTCTTAGCTTTTTTTTTTTTTCTCTTTTCCTTATCAAAAAAGTTTGCTGAACGAGGAAAAAAAACGACACACAAACCGGACACACACATTCAGCCTTTTAATGGGGCTCCCTGCTATTTCCCGCCGGCAGGGCCCACCGATTTTATGTGTCTTGTCGGTTTCTGCTCTGTTTTTTTGGCAGTACGTGTAGCAAAGTTGTTTCCTTATTCAATAATTCTACGCACACGGTCAAGTTGTCCCGACATTGGGATTAGTAAAGGAAAAAGTGGGTCCCACGATCTGTTTACGGGAGGTATAAATTCTGGATTTGTTTTCGATTAACATAGCATTTTCTTTAAATATTTTCTTTTTCATATACTAGATTTGTGCACGTGCTACGGACCTGGTATATCAAACTTCACCAGGGCCTAAGGAGTTGAGTGAGCCTAACTTAATATAAAGAGTGAATTTTGTCCAGTGGAACCGAAATTAAAGATGGTTAAAGAGAACTTCCATGTTGCATATTTCATAATCCATTACAAGTCGTAAATATGATGTATAATCATTTCCATGAGCTGAATTGTTTGTTTGCACAAGGAACATTGATATTTGAACCAAGAAATGGAGACCACCAATAATAGATCATAAGCAATATATGATAAGGGCTAGCACTATGGTGCCCTCCATCCCTTCCCTATCCCTCATATGCAGTGAAGAGATAGCACAAAGAAGCCAATCTCACTATGGTGCCCTTTCATCCCTTCTCTATACAAAACGGCTACTCAGTAGTCGTGTGAATAGTGCCAAACGGCTACTGAGTTGCCGTGTTTTTTTTCCCAGTTTTTTCTTCCAATAAGAATATATATGTTTAGGTAAAAAAAGATATTTTAGAGTAAAAAACGGTATATAATAGGTAAAAAGAAGATATAACAGGTAAAAAAGAGAGTTTTAGTAAACAAAAAAAGAGTGAAAAGGGAAAGTTTTAGGGTAAAACTTTAAAAACTAGTTACGGAAACTCAGTAGCCGAGTAAAAAGCTACGGTTACTGAGTATCCGTATCAATGGTAATACGGCTACTCAGTATCCATAAAGCATAAATATAAACGGCAACTGAGTAGCCGTGTGATTTCCATTCCCTACTAATGGGATCAGATGTGACTCTCCATGTAGGGAAAGGGGGTGATATCCCTACATGAGTAGGGATATGGGAGACCATAACGCATGTTTTTTTGGCCTTTTAAGGAATAGGGAATGGATAGAGTGCAATACAGTGCTAGCTCCAAGGGGCATTGATATTTGAATCACATATAACCGATTCAGGATTTTTGAATCAGGTTGTATATTTTAAGTTCTAAGGTGGATTAATTTTTATCACCCGATGGATTTCTAGTCATAAGAAAATTTTAGGCCATGTAACTTTTTAGCTCTTTTTGGTAAGTATAATTGTAGAGGAAGAACAATTTATTGAGAAAGGCAAGAAAAAAGAATGAGGGGACTAGGCCAATATCTCAAAAGACAAGAAAAAGAGATAACAAAATAAAATGAAAACGCGAAAAAACATGATACAAATTATCGAAAGCGATGAACTGACATGCCTGACCTATCAATTCCGAGAGAAGAACGAATAAAATTGGGCGGCTCAGGCCACCATTGATACCCTTGTTGAAGGTGGTTTCGTAAAACCCCGAATAACCTAATGTCACCGGTGACACATTTATTAGAACATTTAATGATTGTAGTTGGTAATTAATAGGGGGTATTTTTTCAAATTAGGGTTACAACGAGCAAAACCTTAATTCCCCTCTGTGCCAATGACAAATCATGCCAGCCACACTTGGCCCAAGCTAGTCGCGCCATGCCAAACACACTCTGCCTTGGCCCTAGCTATGCTAGCCACACCAAACGCGCCAAAGCATGCCAACCATGCTAGCCACACCACTGTGCCAATGGAAATCATGCCAGCCACACTTAGCCCAAGCTAGCCGCGCCATGCCAAACACACTCTTCCTTGGCCCTAACTATCCTACCCACACCAAACGCGCCAAAGCATGCCAACCATGCTAGCCGCACCTCTGTGCCAATGGCAAATCATGCCTGCCACACTTAGCCCAAGCTAGCCGCGCTATGCCAAACACACTCTGCCTTAGCCCTAGCTATGCTAGTCACACCAACCGCGCATGCCAACCATGCTAGCCGCGCCATGCCAAACGCACTCTGCCCTGGCCCTAGCTATGCTAGCCACACCAAACACGCCAAAGCATGCCAACCATGCTAGATGCACCTCTGTGCCAATGGCAAATCATGCCAGCCACACTTAGCCCAAGCTAGCCGTGCCATGCCAAACGCACTCTGCCTTGGAAATTAGCTATGCTAGTCACACCAACCGTGCCAAAGCATGCCAACCATGCTAGCCGCATCCCTATGCCAATGGCAAATCATGCCAGCCACACATATCCCAAGCTAGCCGTGTCATGCCAAACGCACTCTGCCTTGGACCTAGCTATGCTATCCACTTTCCTTACCAAGACGTTACGCCAAAGTAGTTCCCGCTCCCTAGGCTTGCAAACCGTGCAACCTAGGCCAATATGGCCGTGCATGCCATTAGCACATTCCAACACGCACCACTAGCCAATTTTCAAGCCGCTACGCCATTGGCACATGCCAAAGTAGCGACCACGCCCTAGGCTTGCAAACCGTGCAACCTAGGCCAATATGGCCGTGCGTGCCATTGGCACATGCCAACACGCACCACTAGCCACTTTCCAAGCCGCTATGCCATTGGCGCATGCCAAGATAGCGCCCGAGCCCTAGGCTTGCAAACCGCGCAACCTAGGCCCAAGTGGACGTGCGTGCCATTGGTACATGCCAACACGCACCACTAGCAGCTTTCCTTACCAAGACGCACATGCCATTGGCACATACCAGAGGCTCCCCTAGCATATTTGGCATTGCCACTTACACTCAAAGTATAACTTGCGGTCAAGGCATTCCGCACATGCGATTGGCACATGCCACACGCTCCCCTAGCATCTTTGGCATTGCCACATGTACTCAAAGTGCAACCCGCAACAAAGGCATTCCGCACATGCCATTGGCACATGCCACACGCTCCCTTAGCAGATTTGGAATTGCCACTTACTCTCAAAGTGTAACTTGCGGTCAAGGCATTCCGCACATGCCACACGCTCCCCTAGCAACTTCGGCATTTCCACTTACACTCAAAGTCTAACTTGCGATCAAGGCATTCCGCACATGCCACATGCTCCCCTAGCATCTTTGGCATTGCCACTTGCACTCAAAGTGCAACCCGCGACCAAGGCATTCTGCACATGCCACACGCTCCCCTAGCAGCTTTGGCATTGCCATTTACACTCAAAGTTTAATGACCCGTCCCTTCACCGATACTGTCCCCACTTAGCCACTGCGGTTATCCGGAAGTGTGGGTTTTCAACGGGCAACACTGAGGTTATCTAGCAATAACTTCCCGAGAGGTCACCCATCCATGGATTACTCCCGCCCGAGCACGCATAACTGCAGAGTTTTCTGCCAACTCTGGAGCCAATTGTGCTGAAAAGATCTCGGTATAATGTAGACATTCATTGTCTCCTATGAGAGTAGTATCTGGCATAATCCCCCAGCATACTCCCCCACCCGAGCACAAGCGAACGACCCCTAGTTGTAGCCCAACTAACACCGATATTGTTCCCACTTACCCACTGCGGTTATCCAGCAGTGTGGGATTTTTAACGGCACTACTGCGGTTATCCAGCATCAGCTTCCCGAGAGGTCACCCATCCTGTGACTACTCTCGGCCGAGCACGCTTAACTGAGATTTTTTTCCCCACAACTCAGTCAAGTGTACTCATCAGGCCTCGGTGTTAGAAAAGGACAAATCATTACTTATATTTCATTCGGCCAACCACTGCCGAATATCGGGTTATTACACAAAGTGTAACTTGCGGTCAAGGAATTACGCACATGCCACACGCTCCCCTAGCAGCTTTGGAATTGCCACTTGCACCCAAAGTGCAACCAACTCTCGAGACATCAACACAAACTGGGGGATGCTTTCTCAGGATTTTGGTTTGGCGGTCACAACGTGCAGCGTACACTACGCTCGTATTAAGAAAGCGTGAAAAGGAATAAAAGCGGTCAATTAAATTGGGAAATAAAAGTGAAAACGTTTTCACTCTAAAACACGCCGGTTACCACCTCCTCCCATTTAACTACCCTTTATTTCCTTCTGTAATGAGGCCAGGGTACGTTTCAATCTCAACTTGTATAAATAGGTCTCACCTATTTCTACCAGAAAACAAGTCTTGGTCAGGACAAAAAGACAACACTATCAAAAAGCAACTCTTGCAATCTTCCTAAGCTTCTACTTTTTTGATACAAGTCGAGGCACTACCCAACCAGAACTCTCTGGTCTCATCACCTTTCTTCGTTATCCTCCCCAAATCAACCATTATCCTCCACTTTGTGACCGAAGCAAGTCTGGAACGGCCATTTCTTGGTATAGGCCGGACTTGTACAGATTGACCTCTAGAATCTCGGAGAGTTTTCACGTGTATCACATTTGTTTAGAGTTTAAACCAGTTTCTCACTAACCTACCGAATTTCCCAAAATCGGCAGAAACGATTTTTACCCATAAACAATTGGCGACCACAGAGGGAGAATTGATCTATCGGTTACAATACCAACTCCGACTTCTGATTTCGTTTCCCGAACGTCAATACCAACATGGTGGCACTCAGGTCTGGAGCGGCTGCCGAGAATACCAGCACAGAGCATGTCCCTGATGTTAACGTCTCCCCCAATGACGTTGTAGCATCACCTACTGACTACAGCAACTCCGAATGCACTCCCTCAAGCGCAACACCGCCAATCACCAGGGACAGAACCGCTGACTCCTCTAGTGTCTCTGCACAACCCTCTAATCACGGCAACAAAAATACCTCTTCCGGTGTCACGCCACCGGTCACCAGGGCCAGAGACGCAGCTGCGGCCCTAATGCTTCATCTATCATGGCACCTCCGACCACAACTAAGGTTCCAACTACCCCACTGACGGGAAGAAAAACCGGAGGGACCAGAGGAAGCCGTTCTTATGTCACCATCGCTGATTTGATGGAACGACAGGAGATGCTCGCCAGAGCCCAGACGTATATGGTTTCAACATAGAAAGAGGTACTTTTATTTCTCAAGACCCTGACAGAGCGACTCCCACGTGAGTCGCGTCCTCCAGAGTCGCTTAGGAACGTCTCCAACAACCCCGACACCAGCACCTCGGCGGAGCGCGCCTTCGCGGACGAGGAAACTCGCGCTAGAATCTCGTTGGAAAGAAATCAGCCATCCAATTTCGTCACACGAGAAGATCTGGAACAACTTCTCCGCAACCAAATCAAAAATGATGAAATGGACATGCATCATCACCAACCTCCTTACCCATCCGAAATGCAGAGAATCCCTCTTCCAAGGGGGTACTCCTCTCCTCAATTTACCTTATACGATGGTACCGGGAATGCACATGAGCATGTTTCTCGTTTTCTGGAATCCCTAGGTGAACATGAATATAATCACATTTTTCGTTTAAGGGAATTCTCAAAATCACTTACTAGAAGGGTGTATACGTGGTACAACAGCATCCCGCCGAACAACATTCCCAGCTGGAGTAGCATGGTCACTGCGTTTTACAAGAAATACTTCTTCGTGTCTGAAAAATTTACTTTCTCGGACTCGGAAGAATGTACCAGTGGGATAACGAACATCCGAATGATTTCGTCAAAAGGTTCAGGGTTCAAGCACACGAGTGTCACGAACCAAACGTGACCAAGCAACAGCTGGTGAATGCGTGCATCAATGGTATGGTTCCTATTTATCGCACCTTTCTAGAGAAATTACGCTTCCAAACATTCTCCGAACTCCATGAAGCCGCCAGACGATCCGTAACGACAGCACCGGCATTACTGGAAAGAACTAGGACAACTCAAACCGAAGACACGCGTGAAACTTGCGGGAATAGACGCCTCATCAGAAAGCAATTTAATGTCGGCTCATCCTCCGTGAACATAATAAACGAAAGGGTAAAAAGGAAGGCCACAACTATGACCACCAGCCAAAACGTGAAGCGCCGGCGCAACGGGAACCCCCGCCACGGAAGACCGTCATTAAAACTCCCATGCAACATCATGAGACCGAAAGAAATACCCTTTATTTCCCGTTTCCCATCGAGGAGGTGATTGACCTCCTAGAAGCCTGTGTTCAAGAAGATGTTATCAGAGTTCCACCTCCCAGACGTCCCACTAACTGAGGCTGAGATGGGGAACCCCAAATAATGCCATTACCACAGGTTCGTTCACCACCCGACCAGCGATTGCAACAAACTAAAGCATATTTTAAGAGAAAGGATAGAAGCGGGAGAACTCCAACTAGGAGACGAAAGAGTGCATCGAGACCCACTCCCAATAAGAAACTGCGGGTCCTATGGGGAATCCGTGCACGAGACTGTGCAATCCATGATGTAACATGTATGCGAAATTCTCTATCTTTCTAAGGTGCAGCGCCAAGATATTTTCGCAGCTCTCAACCGAGTTGTATCCGGCAAACGACTTTTTCTCTCCTCAGAAACCATGCCAGGGGCCCAAGCTTTTCAAACAGGCGGAACCAAAAAGGAGAACTGGGGACTGATGACCACGTCCCGTTTAAGAGGTAACGAATTTGACGACACGCTCATCGACACGGCCTCTGACCACAACATAATTACTTTTAAGACACTAAAGGCAGCATGATTTACATAAAAAGACGCTACTTATTCCCCGTCTTTGATTAAGAACTTGAGAGGAAAAGCTTTGAACGCGCATGGCTACATCAACCTAGAGATCAATATGGGAGACGCTATAACGCATAGCAAATTCCACATTGTAAAAGAACTAGATCATGAAATGATATTGGGACTCTTATGGGTACTTGACAACAAAGATAAATTGGATGTGCACCCTCTGCTGACGTCCACGCCCGAAGGAATTTCCAACAAATCATTCCACTGGTTATCGCATTAACGAACTATCGAAGGAACCCAGACATTCGTAAAGGTCCCGTTGGCGCTAGATCATGATTTTCAAATGCAAGTAAGTATGACCGAGCAACCTTTTCTGCAACCAGTCATTCCTTCCCCCATTCCGTCATGGGGACCCAACGCGATTACTGGCACGAACGCTGTCAAGAAGTGTGAATAGGGGGCTGGACCATTTGAACACTTGGCAAGAAGCTTGGAAACTTCTATTGAAACCAACGAATCCAAGACTCAAACGTTCGCACGACGTCTGAACCCGTTTTCATCCGGAGATGTAGTGGTTAAGGAAAGCTCATTTCAAGATGGGAGGATGACAGTAAAAATGCCTATTCAGACTGATTCGCCCAGTGGAAGAGAAGAAGAGTTGTATCTGGTGGCGGATACCATTTTGGGAGGATATTGCGATCTCATCAATGCAGACAAACCTGAAGGCGTGATAATTCACTCGCGATGGCTCAAGGCCTCCAATCCCTAAAATGTTGTACTTCCCAGTCACTCCCCCCTTTAGTATTTCCTTTTACAATTCCTCTTAGTAGTTGTACTTCCCCAAGATGAATACACCGTTTGTATTTTTCCTTAGGGATTCCCTTTTCCGTCAAGAAAAAAAAAAGCATGAATACATCTATTTCCAAACAAGCTCTCCAGATATCAGAGAAATACATCAGATAAACCTAGAAAACCATTGCAGAGCCATCATACCTCAACCTCTTTCAAAAAAAAAAAAAAAATCAGGGGCACTAAGCAGCTAGCAGAAATAACAAAAGGGAGGAACTAGGCCTCGAAGGATGGAGCACAAGTCCCCTCGGTCAAGGATATCTTCAAGCACTTCCCCCAACAATCCCTCGGGCAACAAAGGTTCCATTCAACGGTGTTAGCAGCAGCAACCTCAACATCCCATCCCGAAGCGACCTCAATAGTAGCGGTATCCTCCACGACGACCGGTCCAGCATACACCACCATGACCCTTCCGGTAACCCCAACGATCCCTTTGGCATCAACATCAAAAGCTATTTCGTTTCCATCAGATGCTCCTTCGAAGTTTTTCTCATTGACACTTCGAAGAAAGTTTTTTGATTCATCCGCATCAAAATAAAGAACCATGGAGCTCTCCTCCAAGAGCTTCACACGTTCGTTTTTCTGTTGCTTCGACCTAGAAACAGTTCGATCCGCTCCATACCCGGACCTAGGAAAGGCTTTGCCGCACTAAAACTTCTCAATATGCCAAGACTTTTCCTCGTTCTCTCGCCCATCCTTCATGCTCACTGAACCCAAGAAAGTCCGAACATGCGTCTGTTTTTCATGGGGATAGATGGAAGGGAGGTCCTTAATGATTTCACCAGCTTCATGGAACAAAGATTCAATCCTAACCAATGCCTCTTCAAGAGAAGAAGATCAATCTCCGCCAATTCTGAGGTCATTCCCCGAAGAGTTAAAGGAGCGGCCATCCCTGGAGGGTCCCATCATACACTACAAAAAATGGGGAAATGATCAAGTTCCATCCTATCTACACATATAAAAAGAGGATAACATGGAAAGATAAGAATAAGAAAACATACCGGTATGATCTTCTTAGCCCGAATAACCCTAGTCGGGGTGCTTTTGCAAGAGTCAGACCTCGCGCCTTCACTTGGAGAATCTAGATGATTAGAGGACGATTCGTCTCTATGCGACATTACAAAGAGAGAAACTCAACAAGAAGAACCCTTTCTCAAACAAGGGAGATGACGCAATTGCGCTGGGTGTGAATACGGAACCTTAAATAAGGAAAGGAAGCAATGGAGGACATAACGCTTCTAGATTTCTAGCATGGATGATGCCCTGATTGAAGCTGCGCGTGAAGGAAGGCAGAATAAGGAAACTTTGCTATTTGTAGAAACACCTACTTCCTCCTTGTTTGCACCGGTCCCATCAAGCTCGCGCCAGTTTCCAAATCTCCCAAGTCATACCGGTCACCTATTGCGCCAACTTCCCAATGACCGCCAAAAGTCGCGCCAGCTAGCACGATCAGCTTCCTCACCTCGCACAGGTCCCACCAAGCTCGCGCCAGTTTTACAATCTCCCAATTACACCGGTCCCACCAATTGCGTCAACTTCCCAATGACCGCCCAAAGTCGCGCCGGCTTGCACGATCAGCTTTCTCACATCGCGCCGATCCCACCAAACTCGCGCCAATTTTCCAATCTCCCAATTGCACCGGTCCCACCAATTGCGTCAACTTTCCAATGACCGCCCAAGTCGCGTCAGCTAGCACGATCATCTTTCCCACCTTGCGCCGGTCCCACTAGCTAGCACGCTCAGTTTCCCAACTCGCGTCAACTTCTCAATGCCGCCCAACGTCCTGTTTCTCAATGATGTTGACCTCTCAACCGTACCAGCCTCCCGATTTGTGCAAAACTGCCAGAGGCAAGGATTCCAAATCCTATATGTTAAAAGGTGAGACAAGCCTCCTCAATTTTCTTTATGATTTACTGCTGATAGTTTGTCACCATTTTATGCTTACCTCGCAACAAAGCTCATGTTAGGATCTA
This sequence comes from Papaver bracteatum, assembly GCA_023529315.1. Classification (NCBI taxonomy): domain Eukaryota; kingdom Viridiplantae; phylum Streptophyta; class Magnoliopsida; order Ranunculales; family Papaveraceae; genus Papaver; species Papaver bracteatum. Next base: position 812,025 of record JAJJWX010000098.1, read on the forward strand.
AGCTGGGGACTTAATGTTGATGGTGGTTTTTAGACAAAGGGTAAAATCATAAAACCACGAATAACCTAGCTAATATCACCGGTGACACATTTATTAGAACATTTATTGCTTGTAGTTGGTAATTAATAGGGGGTATTTTTTCAAATTAACAACGAGGAAAACCCTAATTTCCCTATGTCCCAATGGCAAACCATTCCAGCCACACTTAGCCCAAGCTAGCCGCGCTATGCCAAACGCAATATGCCTTGGCCCTAGCTATGCTAGCCAAACCAAACACGCCAAAGTATGCCAAACATGCTTGCCGCACCTCTGTGCCAATGGCAAATCATCCCAGCCACACTTAGCCCAAGCTAGCCGCGCCATGCCAAATGCACTCTTCCTTGGCCCTAGATATGCTAGTCACACCAACCGAGCCAAAGAATGCCAACCATGCTAGCCACATCCCTGTGCCAACAGAAAATCATGCCATCCACACCAAACGCGCCAAAGCATGCCAACCATGCTAGCCGCACCTCTGTGCCAATGGCAAATGATGCCATCCGCACTTAGCCCAAGCTAGCCTCTCCATGCCAAACGCACTCTGCCTTGGCCCTAACTATGCTAGCTACACCAAATGTGCCAAAGCATTCCAACCAAGATATCCGTACCTCAGTGCCAATGGAAAATCATGCCATCCACACTTAGCCCAAGCTAGCCGCGACATGCCAACGCACTCTGCCTTGGCCCTAGCCATGCTAGTCACACCAACCGCGCCAAAGCATGCCAACCATGCTAGCCTCATCCCTGTGCCAACGGAAAATCATGCCATCCACACCTAGCTCAAGCTAGCCGCGCCATGCCTAACGCACTCTGCCTTGGCCCTAGCTATGCTATCCACTTTCCTTACCAAGCCGCTAAGCCAAAGTAGCGCCCGCGCCCTAGGCTTACAAACCGTGCAACCTAGGCCAATATGGCCGTGCGTACCATTGGCACATGCCAACATGCACCACTATCCACTTTCCAAGATGCTACGCCATTGGCACATGCGAAAGTCGCGCCCGCACCCTAGGCTTGGAAACCGTGCAACCTAGGAAAATATGGTCGTTCGTGCCATTGTCACATGCCAACACGTACCACTAGGCACTTTCCAAGCCACTATGCCTTTGGCGCATGCCTAGATATCTCCCACGCCCTAGGCTTCCAAACCGCGCAACCTAGGCCCAAGTGGCCGTGCGTGTCACTGGCACATGCCAACACGCACCACTAGCATCTTTCCTTACCAAGACGCACATTCCACATGCTCCCCTAACATCTTTGGCATTGCCACTTACACTCAAACTGTAACTTGCGGTCAAGGCATTCGGTACATGCCACACACTCCCCAAGCAGCTTTTGGCATTACCACTTGCACTTAAAGTGCAACCCGCGACCAAGGCATTAGGCACATGCCATTGATACATACCAAACGCTCCCCTAGCAGCTTTGTCATTGCCACTTACACTCAAAGTGTAACTTGTGGTCAAGGAATTTCGCACATGACATTGGCACATGCCACACGCTCCCCTAGTAGCTTTGGCATTGTCACTTACACTCAAAGTGTAACTTGCAGTCAAGTAATTCCGCACATGCCACACGCTCCCCTAGCAGCTTTGGCATTGCCACTTGCAATCAAAGTGCAACTCGCGACCAAGGCATTATGTACATGCCACACGCTCCCCTAGTAGCTTTGGCATTGCCACTTACACTCAAAGAGTAACATGCGTTCAAGGCATTCCGCACATTCCATTGGCACATGACACACGCTCCCCTAGAAGCTTTGGCATTGCCACTTGCACCCAAAGTGCAACCAACTATCGAGACATCAATAAAAACTGGGGGATGCTTTCTCTGGGTTTTGGTTAGGCTGTCACATCATGCAGCGTACACTACGCTCGTATTAAGAAAGCGTGAAAAGGAATAAAAGCGGTCAATTAAATGGGAAAATAAAAGTGAAAATGTTTTCACTCTTAAACACGCCGGTTACCACCTCCTCCCATTTAAATACCCTTTATTTCCTTCCGTAATGAGGCCAGGGTACGTTTTAATCTCAACTTGTATAAATAGGTCTCACCTATTTCTACCAGATAACAAGTTTTGGTCAGGAGAAAAAGACAACACTATCAAAAATCAACTCTTGCAAGCTTCCTAAGCTTTTACTTTTCTAATACAAGTCGAGGCACTACCCAACGAGAACTCTCTGGTATCATCACCTTTATTCGCTATCCTCCCCAAATCAACCCTTCTCCTCCACTTTGTGACCGAAGCAAGTCTGGAACGACCATTTCTTGGTTTAGGCCGGACATGTACAGATTTACCTCTCGAATCTAGAAAGTGCTCACGTGCAACACATTTGTTTAGAGTTTAAACCAGTTTCTCACTCACCTACTAAATTTACCAAAATCGGCAGAAACTATTTTTACCGATAAACAACCATGTAGAAGCTCACCATTTGGCTAAGAGATCAACTACTGTATTTCCCTCTCTATATATGTGGGAATATCTAAACTAAACTGTGGATAATAATTTCATACAGTTAGCCAAATGTGTTGCTAGTCTTCATGGCACCAAAGATTAATCGTAGAATGCTTTGATAACATTATCGAGTCGCATTCAAACCATATGCGTGACAAACCCTTTGACCGAGCAATTCTGAACGCTTGAATAGCTCCCCAGAACTCCGCTGAAACTGAGTTATCTACACCAATGGACTGTGCCAAACTTCCAACTACCAACGAGTTATGACTTCGAAAAACAACACCACACCCCGCTGGACCTGGATTCCCTAAAGAGCATCCATCAAAATTTATTTTCAACCATCCATAAGGTGGTGGCTGCCAACAAACCTCTATGATTTTGGGCGCTTTATAAGCTCTACCTGTTATCTTGAAAAATCTAAATATACACAGCTCCTTCATCGAATTGCGCATATAACCTTTATTGAACATACCTGACTCACCAATCAAATTTTTAAGCTTATCCGCTGCAGTCTGTACAGGCAAGATTTCATGTTGAAAATGTAAACGATTTTTAATATCCCATACAGCCAAATGCAAAATTACGTACTATTGTGAACATGCCACGAATGTCATTAGCGTTGAGATGCACTTTAAAAATGCTCCCTATCCAACTCCAAAGAGCACAAGCATACTAACATTCAAAGAAAAGATGTTGCTGAGTTTCAAAACAGCAAGGCTTGTTACAAAGATTACAACAAGAAGCCGAGCTATCTGCTGAATAAATAGCCACCTCATCAGTAGGCACACGATTATGTTGGAGTTTCTAGACCACATCAGTTCTTCTATGTGGTGTTTTATTCTTCTAGATGTCTATAAAGTCATTACTCAACTGTTTTCTAGGCCTGCAATATTCATATGCAGCTTTCATAGTCACTATACCCTTGTCGTCGATCTGCCAAACCATCCTATCACTTGAATTCCCATAAAAAGGAGTACCTTGAATGCCCTGCAATATTCATATGAAGCAAAAAGAAAAAAAGAAAAATTATAGGGGATTTTTGCTTTATTATAACTTAATCGTTGCGAAATTCAACTATTGTGGTCTTCCATATCGCTCAAATGTAGCGATATGCCTTAGCTATACTTTAAAGTTGATCATATCTAACGAGGGTTATAACTAGGCGAAACACAAAAATTGAGTTTTCGTAGAAAAACTACTTCACCGATTCTTTATTTTTCATTTTTAAATTTTTTGTTGAGCGAAAACTTTTTTTTCAATTATATCTCCATTTTTTTGTTTTAACATTTTTTTATCCATAAATAATATTTATCCGATTCCTTGGAAAAAAATTGGAAAAATAATAAATAAATTGAGTTCCCGTGTGATTAAGCTAAGGGATGGCGATCACCCATAGTAACGTTGGCCTCAGACCCATTTTGGTTAGCTTCGAATAAGCTCAGATCATACAATATAATATTTTACAAATTATAATGGTTGAGTTTGAGTCACAATACTAGTTTGATCCTCGAGAAGAAATTAAACAACATATCACCTTGCTGTTGCGCACTTGCTAACTTTATAATATTCAAAAGACAAATATGATTAAATTATATAACCGCTAAATCCACTGTTTGAAATCTCATCTCTGGAATCACTTTTTTGAAATCTCATAAATTTTCCCGGTGTGTTTAGAATCAATCGATTTTGAAAAGGTGACTCTCCTTCCTTAGAAGGGGAGGGGATGAACTATGTTAGATACCATCAAATAATGTTATCTTGCATCTTGCATTCAATCCAAGCAGCTGCAGGATTCTCTCCTGCGACAATATGGTGTATGTGGATATGGTTGTAATTACCAGCGTGTCTTAAACTCCTTTTTCGAGGTATGCCATCTTGATTCTGCAACTTTTAACATTGAGGTAACTTCCCCCTATCCTATGCATTTATTGGTAGTTCAGTACTTTGATGTTGTTAAACAAAAGATGCCAAACTTATATAACATGTCGGGTGGGGATTTAGTCTTATGGAAGTGCAATAAGTTCTCTCATGCTCAGGATTACTTGTTAGCTATGCCCATAGTTGGTCTTGGACAGTGAATTGGACCTCGACAATTTTGCGTTGTTCTTTGTATCGTCTAAGTATTTCGTTCTTTGCAACGGAGAGTTTGTGTTGCTTTTGCAATAGGGATATGGATATGTTTGGCAATCGTGCTCTTCACTGTGCACATGAAATGGGTTTGAAGTTTCGGACATGATTTAGTCCGTGCTAGCATGTTGTCAAAAAAAGAAGTGGATTTGGGGTTCTTATCTGCTGAAGGTAGTGCTTTGAGACCCGCAGACATTCTTGTCTATAATTGGGATAACGGCAAGCTAGGTTTTCCCGAAAGTAAAGGTTTTAATTTAGGCACTATCCCAAATTAGATTCTGGACTACCTGTTATTGCAGATCCAGACTCCAGCTTAGGATGATGACATTGGCAAACTCCTAGCTTTTGACGAAGCAATGTGGCAGGGCCGCCCGAATTTGGCATAGTGCCCAAATTAATGTTCCTCTCTTTGCAATTATCATTGCATTGTACGTCAATCTCACCTTTTTTTTTTCCTTTCTTTTGTTTGAAGTTTCTTTTCTTTCTTTTGTTTCAAGTTGCAGCTGTGAAGTTCCTTTACTTTAACCTCTTCTGTGACAATTCCACTTATAAATGAAAAGTATAAGCATGCATTTGTAAAGCTCATTTCATACCTCAGAATTGAAATCTCTACTATTTTTAAGACGTTTTGTTGCTTTTACTTCAGAATTCAGTTACAAGTAATAAATCGGAATGGAAGGCCAGAAGAGTTATGTGCTACGCAGAGCCGGCCTTGAACATTCGTTGCCCCGAAGAAAAATTCCAAAAATGATGCCCCATAGTCAGTTAATAATGCTTCAAGATGAAAATTTAATCACTTGATTAAAGATTAATTTAAATAACCTATAAATGTATAGCCATGGAAAGGAGGAACTTGATTAATCTTGGTTGACCTTAAAATGAAAAGTACGTCCTTATGTTTGGGTCAATTAAATTTAGCACAGTCAGTTGCTAACACGTCTACTGTTTGACAGTTCTGGACTGTTTAACCGTCTCCTGTTTGTTGACCTTTGTTTTGAAAACGGACAAAAAAAAATTGATGCCCAAAGCTGTGCTTTGGGTGTTTTGCCTCAGGGCCGGCCCTGGTGCTACGATTAACATCCGAGTTGAAATCCTGGAAGTTGAGGAATAGTATTTTAAGCCACAGACGATATCAATCTCTTTGCAAGACTCGGTTATCCGATTGTAAAACTGACGTGAGATGGTTTGCTTTTTTATAATGGGATTCAATGATTTTTACCATGCCAAATTTACATTATGTTTCAATACTCGAAACTGTAACCTCTACTATTTCTAAGAAATTTGTTGCTTCACTTAAGATTTCAGTTACAGTTTTATGCCAAAAAGATGAAAATAGTAGAACTAAAGATTCCACTATCAATACTTCTTTCTTTATGTGAAGGAGGATGTTGAGGCTGATGTGTCGGATCCAGGTTGATTTTTATGTTTTCTGTAAGAATAGGATGCCACGTCCACATATCAGTTTTACCAAACGAATCAATGCGTCTCTTGGTCAAAGAAGATACGCGTCTTTAGGATTACAACCAACACGACTCTTCAGTTACCCTTCCTCTTCGTCATCTTATATTCCGAGACTCTCCCAAATGCAGTACGTAGAGCCAATTGGCTTTAGAGTAGTAGTGGTAAGAAATCAGTTCTTTCCATGTTTTACAATCACTGTATTGGTTTTGATCAAAACAACGCATTGAAATGATGGAAGTTGGAGAATTTGGTTAAGTATTAGAGAAAAATGATTTTTTGAAGCTTTCATGCACAAGTTCTTTTGAAGTTGTGAGACCTTCGGGCAACCACAAACATCTTAGATAATTAATGGACAGGTAATTAATAACTTTGAATTCAAGTCTCTTTTGATTATATTCTCTCTTCGAAATATCTTAGGATGCGTCCCTTCTCTCCAGTATTAGAAAAGATAAGACTAGCGCCACCAACACCAGCATCACTATGTGTTTCGGAAGACAGACAGACATCATCTTGATTGACCAACAACCATGTGTTTTGGGGAGAAAAAAAATCCATTGTTCAGAGATCACCACGATTGACTGTATGAATGTGCACATATGCCACATTTTCAAGTCTCAAACACATTTAGTTATGCCACATTTTAAATCGAATTAAAACAAGCTGTGAAACATTAAAGGTATAACCATACATGGTAATCTTCACGGGAACACCATTCAAGATATTCGTACGGGTAATAGTAATTTTCATTCAGCTGCTTAATTTGTTTTACTTCAAGTAACTTCAGAATGCATATTTTTGGTCATCAGTAATTTGAGACCAAAGTGATTTATTATTTCGAACTTTTGGGGAGAGAAAATTGGTAAGGCTTAATGTAGTGGTTAGTGAGTATCACTTAACTTCCATTAGCGACGCATCACTCAGGAAAACTATGTGGAAATCACCCCAAAAATATCTGTATTTGACTCCTAATATAACCGGTATGGCTAGTGAAACGCAAATATTACGGGTTACAGCATAACCGGCCTAGTAAGTGTTCAACCAAGGTGGCGCTACACTGTATAGACTGTCAAGCGATAAGATAACAGGACCCTGCAGGGCTAGTAAAGCGCCAAGGTGGCGCTATACTGAAAAGTCATTGGCCAAGTAATGTAACTTGTTGGCCGACTCAATGAAGCTTCATTGAGGGAAAGGAAAGACAAGGCCAAGTTGACAAATGCAACATGCGATGTTGGCGTTGATTCATTTACGAGCATGTCAATGATGCGATACAAAATGGAATGATTATTGTTAGATCACTACTCGGTCGAACTCGCAAGCGTTGCTATCTCAAGCTTGTTTGTCACGTTTAGTTGCCAAAACTATAAGTCTTGATTTTTAGTCTACTTATAGCTAAGTCTCGAATTAGGATAGAATGTGCAGTTGAGCTTTATACTTCAAGTAACTTCAGAATGATAAGGGAAAAGAAGGGTAGATCTTGGCAAGATATTTCCCGGTAGATGTTAAGATTTTAAAGAGCCATTGTTTGTTCCATTCCGACTTGAGATTATGCAGGTATGTACAAAACGGTGAGATTGTTACTTTACTATGAGCCATGAAACCATGATTTTTCATTTGTTACTTTACTGAGGAAAAATGTGGAAAATGGTCGATGAATGGATTGATGACATGTTGGTCTCCGACGAAGGGCCTTTTGCCTACAAGATGATTATAAACTCTGTGAAATCATCTTATACATAGGTTGATGCAAACATAGTCTATGATTACGTATGCTTATTACTTCTTCTTTTGAGTTAATAAATGAAGGGAAAATGAAGAAAATGCCCATGTGTGGAAATCTAATTAAGAAAATGCACACGTTTTTTTGAATTTTAATAAAATGCCCATAAGTTGCGGACCTTAGGGTACAGGTGGTAGTTATTCATCCCTAGTAAAAGACAATTCAATCCTTGAATCGTGTATTGAGTGAGATAGTGAGTCACTGTTGAGCCAAATCAAAACTCAAATCACTGCTACTGTTCATCTTCTTCCCCAATTTTTCTAATACAACCCTAACAAATTATTCTGGTTAGGAAACAAATATCAGTATGAAATCCCACTGTCAACATAGATAACTAACAATCATTTGAAAAATGAAAAATCAATAATACAAACCATAGTTTTGGTGTTTCACAAAAAATTCAATTGACCAAGCCCACTCACTCATCAAGTTGCTAGTACACACAGGTTCATATCAATTTTCACGACAACTATGCTAGAATTAAAAGAAGCTTCAAGTTACTTAGAACAGAGCAAAACGTACATATCTTTTTGAGAATTTATGGATCAGGGGGAGAATGCATATGATTCATTTCCATCACTTGCTTTTTTGGCAGCCTGGAATCTGTCCTTTGCCTCGACCCAATCATCATTTTGAAGCTCTAAGCTCCCAAGCATCGACAAAGAATCGGAACACTTCTCCTTCATCCCTAATCTATGAGAAAGGAACAATCACACTATTAAGAGTTATTATTGACGCAGTTAAGAAATGAATAACGTGCAACCAGGCAAAGAGAGTTGGTTTGGGAATTTTGTCGAACACCTTCCCGGCGTGTTTCTGGTGTTGAAGAGGTGTCAACTGTTGGTGTTTGCGCCTCAATGTATAGCCTCTTTTATACCTGAAAATACAAATCCAACAACTAACCATCAATTCTAAACAAACACAAATTCTAAAACCAGAATCAATCATCTCTATTCATGACACAATCGACAACAACAACATCACTTGGTGGCTGTTTTCATGGCATGAAACCAGAGTTTTGAATTGACTTGATCACTCCTTCAATTAATTCATTTATCTAATTTATTTGCCAACATATATGTAGTAGAAGAGAGAAACAGTTTGCATTGGAGATAAAAACTAGAATTTTGAGTCCGCCATTAAAACTAAACGAGTACCGTAGTGTTATTAAACCGATTTTTTTTTTTTTTTTGAGTTTATAGTGTTACGGATTGAGAAGGCTAGTCAGGTAATAACGACATTTTTTCTTTGACTTCTTCAATGACTATTAACCTTACAGTGGGTCCTGACGGAATTATAAACGGTATGGGCATTTTTTTTATTTTCAAAAAAATGTGGGCATTTTCTTAATTAGCTTTCCACACAATTTTCCCATAAATGAACTAGCCCGTCCAAAGCTTGTATATTTATAAATCGGAGCAAAATGTGAGGAGTTAAGTGTTACTGAACACGCAAAAGGCTCTCCACCGTAGTTGAAATCCTCGCCATTGAGGGATAGCACTCGAACCCACTAATATCGATTTCTTTGCAAGACTTGGTTTTCCAATTGTAAGAATGAAGTTTCTCATGGAATTCTATGATTATCTCGTCTGTCCCTACTGTTGAATGAAAATATAAACCCGCACCGGCGCTCCATAAATAAGGTAATTCAATAGTAACTTCTGTCCAATTTTTGTTATTGTTGTTACTCGTGCTAATATTTTTATCTTTGTTGCTCCCATGAACATCATCAAATACCCATAGCTTGGCAGTCGAATCATTCATTTTAATTAATAGCGCTAAGCAGCCTTTCAATTCTATTAAGCGGTTAGAACTTTTGCCGTTCCAATGAAAATACCTTGGTTGATCAAGGATGTACTTAGGGACTGTGATCACTCTGAACTTCTCTGCCCCAACATCAAATGCTACTATCTTGTCATTACCAAGCTCCTGTGATTCCAGAAAGGTTGAAGTGCAATAATATATAAAACCATTCAGATAAACAGTGTGTTTGCGTCTGTGATATTCAAGTCGAAGCTCGATTGGTGTGTCCTCAATCCTTCTCCATTCGTTGTCGCCTACAGTTAAAACTTCGCACATAGACCTGTCGGGATTATGTAATCGCAATATACATATCACTTTGTGCTTCTTTGTGGCAGGATCGAATCCCAATGCATAACAAGGTATTCTTCTTGTTCTTATTTCTTCGCCCTGAACATTCCTTAAGATGTTTGATTTAATCCATGGTGATATTTCTTGGGTACTGATATTGCATATACAAATATCATGGTGTTTTCTAATTAAGTGGCAACAGATCAGTCCATTTACTGGTGCACAGAAACTGACATTCTTTTCAGCAATTTCCATTTTCCTTATTGTGTCAAAGGAAGCTGTTGATGCTGTTCTTCCTTTGCCTTCAAGCATTAAGCCAATTCTCTCGAGCTCCGCTTTCTCATAAGGTGATTCGTGTTGAATCTTACCTCCCTGCAGAAATCCGTGTGGATGCTCATCTGTGTCTGGAATGAAAAGGAGAACGGGATGTTTTTTTGATTGGTTCAACTGTAAATTAATAAAGTATGAGTCTTCCTGGATGAGGAACTTCCAATCTTTACATACGCATTTGAATCGTACAAGTGATTTCGCTGGTAGTCTGCTTAATATCTCGCATAAAATGCCACTGTCGACATGAAAACCACTAGTACTATTTGATAAATCAATGTTGCCACCAGCAGTACCTATACTTGTCCTCTTGTGTCTCATCTCCTTCTCGTTGTCAGTCGGCCTTCTGTTTTCGCTTGTTGTTGTTAACATTAATTTCATAGGATTGGCAGTAAATTTCACTCAAGTTATTCCACGAGGACGTCTGTTATCAAATCCACCAACAGTACTCTGATCTGCATATATTTTCACCATAACAGACATATACAGAGCCATTAATTAGTAGGCCATAAAATCGAGGATAAGAAAAACCCGTAAATCAAAGCATACATCGGTACACGCATGTCTTATCAAAATTAGGCAGAATCAAGCTGTAACAAAAATATATAAGCTGTCATCATTAACAATAACAATAACTAATTAGGCTCAAAAAGTATATATACAATATATTTGTGAAGCAGAAGGAGAGCTACATACCGTTGTTGTTTTTCAGTGAGCTTTCTTGATATCCTTATTGAGGTAAAGCGAGAGACAAGAGCTGATCACGATTGTAGAGAAGTTAGCTAGGGTTTTACCTTGGCGGCTAGGGCTCTTCAAAGGCCTTAAAGGTTTTTTAAGCAAGCTATTTTAGGCTGGGTTTGGTAATGCTTTTATTTTTCCAAAACCACTTTCAAAACCTATATATGTCAATAATTTTTGAAAGATTTTTGTTAAAGGGAGAGCAAAAAGGATCCGAGGAGAGCATAAATCGTGGTCGACTCACCGATCTAAACCTGTCCAATATACTATTCTGGATCGGACCAAATTAACCCTACCAAATACCTCTTATACCCAAATACCCCAAGTAGCACCGTTTCTTTTCCCCAATCACCATTATCTTCACTGTTACATAGACTATCCACATTTAAAGATAGATTATCACAATCACCATTAATACCAAACATTTCAATTTAGTGTTTCTACTCTTCAATCTTCTGTTCGACGAGAAATTGCAGATCCTCATCGTCAGATTAGGTGCGACGATTAAGCTTGGCTTATCAATGCTCGATCTTGGTTCTAAATCTAATAGACTCCCACTACTAACGATAAAGATCTGTAGATCATAGATGTATACTGTTGTTGTGACATGACCTCAATATTTCGTTTTTTGTAATCCAACCATTGTTGATTACTATTATACAACGTCCCTTCCTGATTGATACTACTATCTAATTTTCCGTTTAATTTGTTTCGTGCGTAGATCAAACTCATCAAAGGTTTGATTGCAAGTCTCCAAATGATATGTGAAATTGGTTTTTAATTAATTCGTTTTGGTTTTTTATTGTTATGCATTTATGCGATTGATAGAACTGGTAGAGATATCGTTTGTGTTTAATGTTTTGATGCATTTGAATTGAATGGAGATGCAATAAGAGTATCAAGAAGAACATGATTGTACCAAGACACAGACCACTTCTGTGAGATCAGTACGGGTACTCTAATGGAGATGTCTTCCTTAAGATTCATCCAAATATTAGTGGATGGTTGGTGGTGACGTGTTGTTGTTTGGAGAAAGGGTGTGAATTTTATAGGTTAGTGGGTGTATTTAGTGTGGGCAATTTAGTCCGAGTTAAAAAAATATATTGACTAGAACCTAGTTAGCGAGTCAACCACGATTTGTGCTCTTTTCGGATCACTTTTTGGTCTCCCTTTAACAAAAATCTTTTTGAAATTGGTATTTGGTGAAAAAAAATCAAAGTGCTTATTTCCCAAAGCACTTTCCAGATTCCTCAATTTTTTTAAGCTGAGGAGGAGGAGCTTTTAAAAGCTACAAAAGCATAAGCTGTTGTCCCACCAAAATTTAATGCTTAATTTATATTTTTTGTCCATATTTTATTTTATAAATGACAAAAATTTCCCTTAAATATATATATATATATATATATACAAAATCAATTTTGATTTCTTATATTTAATTCTTTAAATATTATTATATTTTATTTTCAAACTATTGTATATGATACCATTTCAATTAATTTTTCAAAAATAAAAAATAAAAACAAAATTTAAATAATTACTTAATTTTAGTTTATTTTTTGTTTGAAAATTATATATATTTAAAATTGGTTAAGTAAAAATAATTTTTCTTAACAATCATAATAATAGTAATAATTAGTCAATTTAATATTTAATCTATTTATATTTAATAGTAAAAAAATTAATTATTTTTAACCCCAATAAAATTGAATAAAACTATTTTTAGAGATATGACTGTTTTTGTCGTTTGCCACAACAGGAATGGTTAAATCTAGTATTTTACCAAACATACTTTGGTTGCTTTTTTAACCAGCTTTAACTTTAATTAATATTTACCAAATGTCTAACTGCTTTTTTTCTCACAGCACAGCACAACAACACATAGCAGAAAAGTGCTTTTATAGAAGCTGCAGCAATACCAAACTAACCCTTAGGCTGGTTGATCACATAAGTTTTGGTTATACATATCGGGAGGTTTCGGGTCAGTGTAAATCACCTAAAATTTAGGTCACACTACAAGTTTTAAATTATGAGTTGAATTTTCATGTAATGTGGTAAATTTATGATCACAGTTAGAGGTGTTGCCCGACACAACCTAGCCCACGAAGTCACTTGCTTAGTGTGCTGTGTGCTGTGCTAAATGGCGTGTCGTGCTATGCTGTGCCAGAAAAATAAACGTGATGTGTCGTGCTATGTTGTGCCAGAAAAATAAACGTGATGTGTCGTGCTGTGCTGGGCTAGCACATTTATTTTATGTTCTCCAAAATAAATATTTTTGAAATATTTTATTTACTACATGTATTATTATAGAAATAAATTAGCATAACGAAAAAAAACGTCAGAAATTGGGTAAAACAATGATTTTTTTTGGTGAAATATGCATCAAATGTGATGTATTGTGTAGTATTTTATGCATGACGTGGCGCGCTTTCTTCGCGAGTTGTGATGTGCCACGTGCTAATACGTGCCGCGTGTTGCTGTGTTGTTGTGCCTATTTGTCTGGCACATCACAACACATTAAACAAACGTGTTGGGCCCGTGCTAGGCTGGTCACGTGTTGTGACGTGATGTGCTCGAATTTTAACATGATGTGTTGTGCCATAAACGTGCTAGCCCGTCCCAATTTACACCCCTAATCACTAGGGCTACACAAAACCGAACCTAAACCGTGTACCGATCCGAAACCGTTGAAAAATTAACCGAAACGAAGTGAAACCGAATCCAATGGTTTAGGTTTAGGTTGTCAGTTCCAGGAAAACAACATATCCAGTTTCGGTTTCTATCCAAAACCGTACCGTATAAACCGAGAAACCGAATATAAGTTATATAACTAGATATTAGTCGTTGATTTTTTAGGTTTAATCGTATCCATTAGATTTAGGTATATAAGCCATTCATTATCTCTTCAGTCTTCATTCCCATCGACCAGCAGCAGCCTTACCCATTTCTTCTCCTCTCCTTTCTTCTCTTCTCCTTTCTTCTTTCTTCTTCTTCCTTACAGTTAGTCACCTCCGCAATCTAACCCATCATCATATTCAGATCCACCTACTTCTTCCTCTTCTTCTTCTATCTCTATAACAGAAAGGGTAAATTTATTCACTCAATCTCTTCTTGATTTTTTTTATCAACTACATGTTTAGGGGTTTTACAGATTTCATGGCTTTTTTATTTCAGGGTTCACTGTTAAAAGTTTTTCTTCATCTCTACAACAAAAAAGGTAAGTCTCTTCTCAATTTTTCGTTCATCGTTATTTTAATTCAACTGTATGTTTAGAAATTTCGATATTACTGCTTTTTGATTTCAGGGTTCATTGGTAAGGTTTTTCTCCATCTGTAGAACAAAAGAAAGGTAGATCTAGCGTTAGATTTGAATTATTTATGAAATTATTAGTTAGATTTGATACTACAAATCTGAAAATTAGGGTTTTGTGATACTAATTTAGGTTGACTTAAAACTGAAAAGGGATTAGAGAAGAATGATTGGGTAAATATAATGTTAAATTTATTCAATTAAATGAATAACTTTCTCATTTTCCGAGTTGGGTTAATGGTGTTCGGTTTTGATTTTTTTCAGTGGGTTTCTTTACGGTGAAGAGAAGAACTTGTTTTGAGAAGAGTGGTGACTCACTGAGTGTGTAAGTGATTCAGTTACTGAGTTGAACAACTCTGTTCTTTCTTTTTGATCGTCTTTTTTTTTTTTTGATTGATGATCCATAATGTTTTTGATTGATCCATAATGTTTTTTATTGATCCATGTAATTAGGATGTGTAATATACATAATTGATACTTTGGGTATGATTGAATTCTTTATTTCTTAGAAAATTGGCATAAGTTGTTTTGATTTACTCAATTTGATTTTTGATTGTCAATTTGATGAAATTTGAATTTGGAAATTTTTTAATTAGGAATGATACTCTTAGAATTTTCTTTCAATTTGTCATATGGGTTACTTAACATAAAATTGTTCGAGACCGACCTGTATGCTTTTTTTCTCATTCGATTGTCATATGGGTCTGATTTTGATGGGTATGTATGCTGGAAAAATCAGTACGTCCCTTGTTCGGCGTAAAAGTAGTCTCCTTCTTTGTATCAGTTTCTTTATGATCATTATATATTTTGTTCTGCCATCTTACAACACCAAATGCTCTCGTTCAATATACTGTCAGATTGGGTATATTTTCTAGGGGTTGTTGTGTGTTCAGATTGTTCTTAGAAGTTCACAGTACATAATTTGAGTTGCCGGTATGCATAGTGTAATGAAATTATGTTGGCTGCATTTTGATATGTTGTTTATTCCACTTATATGCAGGTACTATTAAACCTTCCATGGAAAACGCAGCAACACCACTTGGACTTGGTTGGCATCGTCAAACTAGGGCTGCAATATGGGATCACTTCGTTAGGGAAGAGCCACCTTCAAAACATGCCATGTGCCGGTATTGTATCATAAAATTCCCTGCTGATCCTATGAAGAATGTGACTGCTGGTTTGACTGCTCATCTAAAGAGATGCAGAAGCTTTATAAGGAAAAACCAGTTATAACTTGTGGTGTTTGAATTTTTATTTTGTAACTAGAGAGAAATTAGACTCTTCGCAATTTAGTTGTTTTTCTGTAATGTGTGTTGGAAGAACATTTAATGTGTTTAAAATTCTGTGAAAATAAAAAATTTATAACAGGTTTAGAAAAAAATTGTCTGTCAGGTTTGTACAACTGACAGAAATAACACTAACATTTCAAATCAGTCGGTTAACCAAAAACCGACCAGTTTTATACCGAAACCGGAAGGCTCCAAACCAAATGAAACCGTATAGGCTAAATGGTTTCATCGGTTTCCAATATTGTAAAACCGAGTACTTCGGTTTCGGTTGTTTTTTCGCCAAAAACCGTACCGATCCGAACCATGTGCATCCCTACTAATCACAGTGCTAGACTTGGGCTTAGTTTGGTATTGCAGCTCTTTTTATAAAAAACGCTTTTTTTATTGTGTCTTAATATGTTTTATTTTTTACTTACTAAATAAATTAAAACAAAACTCTAAGGAAATAGTTTGAAAACCAAACGTGATAATCCTGAAATAGTATAATACAAAGAAAAAAAATTGATTATTTATAAATTTAAAGGTAATTATTGTTATTTAGAAAATAAAATAAGGACATAAAAGATATATCGCACGTTAAAATTAGGGGAGACCAAACTTGTGTTTTCTTCCGGAAAGAAAGCCAAATCGTATAGGAACCAGACCGGTCATACAGGCAGAGAAACAGGTTCATGCAGGCACTTGTATGTGTACAGGTACCGAAAAATAGAACCTGCCGTTAGGAGCCACGTACAAGTACTCCAACATTGAAGAAAACTGAGTCGTTTGGCATGGAAGGAGTTTGAATTCTAGGGAGTTCTAACTACTTAAAATTCAAACTACCCATAAAAATGAATTCCATCCTTAGCTTCGAAATTTGTGTGCTTGGCATGATTATTGATGAAATTGAAAATTGCATTAATTTTCAAATATTTATTTCCTCAAAGTTTTTATTAACTATGAGAACTAGAAACTTTGCTCTTTGATGAAGACAATATTGATGAGTGACGGGCAAGATGTTAGATAGATTTTATCTGTTTTTTATAAATATTTCAGGTAGTATTTAAGAATTTTTTATTTTATGTGATTCTTCTTACTAAAATGAATTACAATTAAATTATATATATTTAATATTTACACGTATCCCGTATCCTCATTTTTTGAAAATTGGCGAATCCCCGTATTTGTATCCACGTATCAGTATTTGTGCTTCATAGCACATTCTACATTTTCCATTCGTATGATTTTCATTTTTTTCGTGAAATCTAGTATGAACAGACACTAAATCCTCAGTACGTTGGGGTCCCATCCAGTGGCAGCTCCAATTAGTAGTAAGGGTGTGCACTTGTTACACCTCTACATTGGGATTCCAAGCATAAATTTCAAGCATAAATTCTCCCTCAAGCTTAATCTTACTTTTTTGCAACCCCATACCCCTTAGTCTGGTTTCTAGATTCACCGCTAGTACCATCTTGTTTCTCTTAGAATTATATATGCTCCCATTTCCCTCAAATGATAAAATTATATATGCAGTCTTTTTATGGGTATTCTCTTTATCCTAGTAGGTTTCCTATTCAAGATATGTTATTCTTACTTCTTTTTTCACTGGGTACTTTTTTATTTGGATCACTGCAAACTTTCCTTATCTGAATAAAACACCTTTTTTTTTCCCACTAGATGGTAAGGATCCATATATTTTAACCAATGAGTCCCAAAAGACATCAGAGTTCTTGATTGGGGGCCAAATGGGGGGAAAGTGCAAGAAAGTAGGATGATACTCTCAAGTTCCCCGCTATTGTACCTTCCTTTCCTTAGGTGTCTTTATATAAAAATGTTGCTATATGTCTTTTCTTTATTTGAGTTGGGTTTTCACTTTCAGGAATGAAATTTGCATTTGGTCTGCTTCTTACCCAGGCAGTGTAGCCCGTGTGAGATCTGGAATTGCATCTTTTTCCGAGGGTTCACCCACCCCGGATTGAATATCCACGATAATACTCCCTCCGTCCCAATATTAGATGACCTACTTAGTTTAAACTTTTTTCCCACTATTAGTTGACCTATTTCATTAAACAAGAGAATATTTCTAAAATTATCCTTTTGATTGATTATTGGTAGTATAAAAAATATGTATAATTTGATATCCATGTTTATATTAGTTACGTAGGTGTTTTAAAATGCTTTTCAATGATACAAAATTTACGAAAATCCATGGTATAGTTTGAGAGATAAATCATTTCTAGATTTTACAAGTTATTATCTATAAGGGTATAATTATAAAAGATACTTAAAAATACTCTCTTCCACTCCTTGTGTTAAAAATTGTGCAAACTTCAACTAGGTCATATAATAATGGGACGGAGGGAGTACCTTTTACGGAGTAAATGACTGAACTAAACAAGGCTTTTCAAGCGTCTATTCCCTAATCCCGGGGTGGGTCAATCGAAATACCTTAGTCGGTTGGAAAGAAAAGTGCTCCTACCAATTATATTATAGGAAGTATCCTATGTTAGAATATCCAAGAGGTATCCCAAAATATCCCTACTCTTTTTGTAATTAATAAAACATGACACTTTAAATGACGTATCTGATACGTCGTTCCATACGGATACGTCACCGATTTTGAAGTATTCGTGCTTCATAGTGATAAACCTTGTTGAGGAGAGTATACAAAACTTACCTTCATCATCTTCTGTTTTTAGTAGCCCTAGCATTTTCTTCACCCTGAAAATATGATTTTTAGTACTCTTAATCAATTTAATCATAAAAAAATTTTCTCTCTGTAATAAAGTATGGTATATGATTTGTAGAGTAAAAAAAAAATGGTTTTCTTCATCCTAATAACACAAGTGATTATTTTTTGCATCAATAATTGTCACAAAGATTCAAGCCAATTTCAATTTATCCCTGTTTTATTTTCTTCAAAGATCAGAACCTCATAACAA
This sequence comes from Papaver bracteatum, assembly GCA_023529315.1. Classification (NCBI taxonomy): domain Eukaryota; kingdom Viridiplantae; phylum Streptophyta; class Magnoliopsida; order Ranunculales; family Papaveraceae; genus Papaver; species Papaver bracteatum. Next base: position 830,555 of record JAJJWX010000098.1, read on the forward strand.
AATAAAAACCAATCTGAAGATTCAAACAAAATTTAACGAAATTTTTAAGAAAAGACTAAATGGGAATGGAAATTATACTCTATTAAATTAACCAAAATGGTTTATTTGTATTCAAAAACGAACTCCATTATGTTCTTGGTGTACCACCTAATTTTATTAGTTAAAAAGACAATTGTACCGATAGAAGAAGGAAGAAGAAATGGGATATATGTGTCTGCAAACACTGTGGGGGAAGATTTAAATAATTTTGTTCACCCATGTTAACGAGGTTTATATTATTCTGAAAGGATTGCATTTAATTTTTACGTGGATTGCATTTTTCCACACCATCTTGCTAAAAGATATCCAAGAACAATCTTTGTTTAAACTTAAAAACAATTGATGATGTGGACTTAAGAACTAAAGTCACAAAAAAAGTCTAATTTAGACAATCTCTTCTTTTTTTTTCTTTAATGCAAGAATGGCGAAGTTTATAAAAGAACAACATTTTTTTTTTGATCGATCAAAGAGAATAAATTAAAAAGCACACAAGCCGTGTGCAGGCGGATACAATTAGAGATGAGAAAAAATCTCTAAAAAACAGAAAAAGACAAAGTTGAAACTAAACAAACAAATTTCTAAGCTCACAAAGAAGATCAACAGTACAAGACCCATCTTGTCGGACCTTAAAATCACAAATAAACGTGCAATCCAAAATACTATCTACTATCTCTTCAACATCCTTTATGGTTAAATCGTCATGATTTTTTGCAAGATCCTTAAACATGTCTTAACGATCAGTTTTCCGAGGGGGGAAGTCTAATCCCCATAAAGAACCATAATCCAAAAGCTTAGTTGTTGATATCTTTTTAGGAATTCCATATTTTGGAGCTTTTTCTTTGTTAAATTTAACATACCAGTAGGGAACATACCCGTAGCTTTATCTTTTAACCTAATTTATTTGAAACCCCAAGAATTGGCTCGGACGATGATGGCTTGGTTATGCTTACCTTTGAGTATTCTAAAATCAATTGAGAAGTGGAAACCTCCTACTGTTCTTCGAAAGCATGGAATCTATTATAATTTTCAAAGACAGGAGGAATTTACGGGTCAGTAGACGAGGTCCTTTCCTCTTCCATAACCGTTTGTGCATTTATATCCACCTTAATACCTTCCTGAATCTCCTCAAGGGAAAGAGTTTCTTTGGTTTTCCTTGATCTCTTTTTTTTTCTTCTTAAGATTCTCATAAGGAGCATTAGTAGCCTCAATGTCTGTAGATGCTTTTGTATCGACAACGCCTTTACCCACACAAACTTGATCCTGAATCTTTTTCGTTAAAATACTAGAAGAATTTGTAACATCCAAAACTCCATTACCACCTATGTTTGCATTCTCCACACTGATATTCTCCTCAAACGGTGTGCTTATCATGCTAACAGGATTTAGGATACCAAAAATTTCACCATTTTCCATTGCCACTGGCTCTGAAGGATGTTGTTTTTTCTTAGACGTCCAGTGCGTTTTCTTCTTCACCTCTTTTACAGAGTATAAACTAGATTTGTGTCCAAAAGAGCAACGCTTAATGCACTTAGATGGCTTCCATTGATATTCCACATGCAAATCCATAACATGAACACCATCGATCCACAAAGGAATTAGTCCAGGAAATGAGCAATCAAAACTAATCTCAATACACACTCTGGAATATGTAAGTCTAGTTTTCTTCTTAGTACATTCATCCATCATTAAAGGGTTTCTAAGGAAACTAGCAATAGAACTTAATCCTAATTTATTCCAGAAATGAAGAGGAACATTGTAGATCAAAATCTATATAGGGATTGTCTTCATCTCCTCAATGGATTGCTGATCAATTAGATGGAACCAAGGTCTAACAAAGAACAATTTTTTAGCAACATAGAATGCTCCCTGTTCAAGAGTAGCAATTCTATCTTCCTCATTCACAAAATTAAATACGAAAGCATTATCCCCATGAATTGAGATTCTTACCTCGGATTTGAGTTTCCAAAACTTGGTGACAATTTTTTGAACCAAAGGAAATGATAATCTGGGACCAGCAAAGAAACCTATCACCATATGCTCACACTCTTTGGTCTGTTCTTCAAATTTCTTCGAAGAAATATCTACTCCTTTGTTCCCTTCCATCACCACTGAGGACTGAAAATCAAGAGAGCAATCTTCAACTGTAGATTTAGATGTTGGAAACATAAAAGACCAATTCATTCCAGACCCTAATTTTTGATTTTTGATTCCAGATTCGGATGAAGAACCGGGGCTTGAAACCAAATCTCTCGTCATTCCTAAGCAAATAGGTGTTGTTTTCTCTCTAATCTCTTGATTAGATCTCTGATTTGAAGATTTAGGGTTTGGGATTTTATCACCAGTTGCTCCATTCCAAAGAAGAGCAGGCAATCTCGGAAATTCTTCAAACCCATAGTTCAATCTTGTGCTACTGAAAGATGATTCCTTTGTATGACTCTGATTATATCTCTGTAATGGAGAAGTAAGATCCTTCCCCATGCCAGAACGCGAATAAAAAATCAACCTAAAAAAATCGCACTTTTTTGGTGTGACACGTCATCAGAGCATTATCTCAGAAAAATGAATCAGTTGTTTATAATAGAATAACTGAAACACAAGGAAAGTGGATCAGCCGAGAGAAATAGAATATAAATGACGTATAACGTACAAGAAAAGAATAAAGCTAGAAACTAACAACAAGCCTTATGGATTGGAAAATTACAACATACCAATTCCTAATAAACATATGTATGGAAATGCCATCAAAATTTTTGAAGCTGAGACCCAGTTGAAAATAAAGCATTTCACATCATCGATAAGATCTTCCACCATCTTGTATTTACCTTGAAAAGTCTTCTGGTTCCTTACTAACCATATTATCCAACAAATTACAAATGAGAAAGATCTTATATCTTCATCTTAATTCGATTTTCCTATCTTGTTTTTCCATTCCCATAACTTACTTTTAACCGAATCTCGAAATACCCAAAAAAGTAATGGCATACCTTTTCCATAAGCTGCCGAGTCGAATCTAGACTTTCTCCTTTACTCCCACTTAGCCATGTCATCCTAATTTATGACATTCACCTTTCCATTAGAGATGAAAATTTGATGAAAAGGGTCTTAAATTAGCATTGTCAGTGGGTCCAGGTCCTCTCGGATATCACTGGACCCGGACTCGGACCTTACTTATAAAATTCGGGTCCGGTTCTTAACGGTTTCGGGTCCGGTTCCTAAATTCATGGATCTGGAATCGGACCCGTTAAAAATCGCGGGTACCCATCTGTTCCGTTTACCCATTGGGTATCAAGAAAATTATAAAAAAAAAGATTCAAAAACTTAATATTTTTCTCTTTATAGCTTCAATCAAAATTATATTTATACAAATTTATTATTGTTTCTTTATTAATGTAATAATGATCGATGTTGTAGGCGTCAAAAATAATTACACTTTCTTACTACTCAAAATATATAATAAAGCAAGAGCAAGAAAGGATAGTTCCCTCAGAGAGGTCTTGGGTTGTCAATATGTTTCGATTTCCTAAATAAAACAAAGGGGGATTTTCTGATTTTTATATAACTAAAACAAAAGTAAATAAACAAAAGCAAATGAATCAATAAGATGAAGATATTGGTCAAGGATTTTGTTTTCATTCACTAACATGTTCTTGTCTTAATAACTATAATTGATATTTAATCCCTCATTATCAAAGCCCTAGGATACCTATCACAAGAATATCCCGCTAATTTTCTCTTGCCATCAACAAACACATTAAAAGATGCCAATATGAATTCTATCTAAGAGAACAACCTAACATGTAAAAGCACTAATCAAGTTAAATTCCCTAGATGCATTAAGTTCTATGAAATCAGGCCAATCAAAGCAATCGAACGTGTAAAAGCACTAATCCGATTTAATAAAGGTTATGATCCACTTGTGACTATTAGGATGTATCACTACAATCAATATTCACAATTATGCTACTTGCAATCAAAAATTTATCACTTTTTCATATAATAAACTCTAATCTAGCAATAAAGATGAAAGCAAACTTAATCGATTCGCGACTCGACTAAACAAGCATTCAAATCATGTAACAATATTAATGGTGAATCATAAACGATAATATTGAGACAAAACTAATTTAATGAACAAAACTCATGCTTGGAAATCTAATTTATTCCTTAACCAATAATAATAATCTAGCTCATGTTCACGGAGTTCATAACAAAAATAAAAAGAAGAGACATGTTGTAAACCTTAAAACAAAAGTAGAAGTGGAGATAATAAAATAGGTAGAATTAGAGAGCTTATATAGCATCTCTGTTGTGTGAATAGGTTCCAAAAACTTGACCAGAGCCTGACCACATTCCATCCCATTAGCAGACATAGCCCGTTCAATATAGGTCCAAGCCTTCTCTGCCAACTCGAGATAACTCACTGAGTCAACTCAGTAATAACCGACTCCTGCCGAGTTCTAACTGTATATTGGTCATTTACAGCCATTTTTAGGCCATTCTTACACTTCTTACCCTGCACAGGTCCTAACATACATCTATTATCATTCACTGCATTTCAGAAGCTCCATAATCCATTGCTCCATTCACTTCAATACCATTCAATTCTACAATCTGACAGCAACACCATAACCTGTCTGTAGCTGTAGCTTCCGATTCTTGCCTGCTTTGACCATCCCTTAGCCATTGCACACTACCACTTCAACCAACTCCAGCCTTCACTTCTCTATTTATAATCAGCACAAGAAACAAGCATAAACAGCCTCTTAAAAGCACCAGTTCATTCCAATGCAATATCAAACCAACAACATGTACTTCATTGGGGTAACATCTTGCTTCCGGGCCAACTACTATCACCAGCGCAACCTGAACTCATACTTTCTGCAGAACTGTGCTCCACCAGTTCCGTAACTAGTTCTCAAAACCCTTACAACCGCTCCATTCAGTGCCTTGCAAAGAATTCCTTCCTGCATAACACAATTAAGCTTCAACTCCACCTGCAATTTCATACAATCACCAACTGAAATAACACATCCATTGACCATGCATCTCAACTTCCAGCTGCACCTAACCATTGTTGGATATTTTCAAGATTGTTTGCCGCTATTCGGGGGGGATCCAGAGGGGCGTAGCCTCTCCCGGATGATATTTAAAACCTAATTCGGTTTCCATAATTTTCTACAGTCACGTCTCTTCCCATTAATGGATGGCGACTTTTGATAGCGCCTGTTGAAGACGAAACGACATCTCCAAAAGGCATTAAACCGTCTATGAATAACGAAGGATTCTTCCCATTACAATCATCGAAAAACTCTTTCACTCTAAGAATCTTCAGAATCAATAACATTGTATTCTTGGTTGGGTCAAGGGAGTACAACCTTTGAATCCAACAACGTTGTTAGGGCTTCATTGTATCCTGACAGCAATATTTCACTGACTGATTGTACTCTCCAGTTTATAGGGAAGGGTCGAAGTAATTGCTGAAAAGAATCACAAGACCTTGAATCTCCAGTGATACAACATTCTTTTCATTCTTTGTTTTCATCCCATATTATCCTGAGTTTTCCAACAACCATTTCTCACACAAAGGCTCCATTTTATCATCTCAGTCAATACCTCATTCCATAACATCCCTGTAAACAACCACCAATTGCAACTGCATCTGTAGCTGTACATTTCGACTAACAACAACATCACATAGCACTTCATTTCCATTCTCTGTCTAGCTCCAACTCCTAAGCATTCATTTAATATTAACCCTTCATTTCAACCACATGTTCAGACCTTTGTTTAGCACCGCCAACAACATCACCAGTAGCAGACCAACTACAACAACAACTCTCTGCATTTGATCAAACACCCACGAAACTATCCATTTTCCCCTGTAGTTCAAGCTCAATCCAGTACTTCAGCTTCACCAGCTGCAAAACATAGTTCACTTGCGACATCCTACACACTCATCTAACAGTTTCCAGTAGCCTCATATCAACACTGCATTGACCCACGATAATTACCATTTTCGGTAGTCTTCTTTATCTCTCAACTGCACTGTCACAACAACCACTTCTTGAATTCTCAATGCTCAAGTCGTAGCTTTTTCAAAACTCTTGAATCTGTGCATCTCATCTTTTCATCCATCATCTCCTTGAATTTCCTCTACTTCAGATTCTCAGGTACTAGCATCGGCAACATATTCTTTCTCTTCTCGACCAAGAACTCTGTTCAACCTGCCACCTCTACTTCAAGACATCATACTCCCATCATTCCATTGCAACACTTCCTGTGAACCATAACCATTACTTCAATTGCAGATCTATTCTTCTTTGTAATTTTAATTCAAAACCCATTTATTCATTTGCAGTTTATCAAACTCTTTCCACGACAATATCAACTCCAGTTTCTTTCTCTGTTAATTCTCAAATTCAAACATGACTCAAACCATTTCAGATGCAACCCTCTGCAAAGCATTTAATCTGTGTATCACCTCCATTCAGCATAAGCTAACCCCGATTCAATCCCAGACCACAGCACCATCTCAGTTCTTCTCTCCAATCAAACCCATAATCAACAACATCAAATTCCCATCTCAACAGAGACAGCTTCAATTAAAACTTCTCCCATCTTCTATCATTCACTCTAATCCCATGAATATCAGCGTCATAGAAAAACCCTAACCTCAATTGTGTTCAAACTCAATTCGAACACAAATCCATATCAAATCTACCATCAACTTCTTTGATTTCAAACCCTAATTACACTCCTGAATCTTCACAAATTCTTCTCTGCCATTTATGTCTTCTCTACTTCATCTTAATTGTTGTAGAACCCTCTCTTAATCTATACCAGCAACATCAAATTCTCGATCCCATTTCTCTCTGATCTCTAAGCACCACGGAAGTGCGACTGAGGAAATGATTGGGAGAGAACCAATTTCTCTAAATTTTGGGTCTAGGTAATGACCATAAGTGCCCAAGGCACCCACATCTAGATTCGGGCCACCATATGAGTGCCTCTTAACTTCAATGAACTTCCAATAACACTTGCATGCGCAATGACGATGCATCCCTTTTCACTCAAAATGGATGATTTCTCCTTCTTTCGCTCCAAACGACTCCAAAGTACCAAATGAGATCAAAAGCAAACATAAGATACATAATTTACAAGAAAACTCACAAAGAAAGCATAAACAATAGATAAATATTAAGGTGTTCTCAACACCTATCAACTAGATAAACATTAAATGTGAGAAAAAAAAAACGAGAAATGAAAAAAATAAAATCCAAGCCCAAACTAACAAAAATACTTATAATCTTACTAAAAAGATAAATAAAAATTAGAATAATCGGGTACTCATTACCCGTGAGTAACCGACGGGTATTACCCGTTAGGATTTGGGTCCAATTGGATAATTACCTATCGGTTCCTAAGTTGTTAATGAGTCCAACTTTAAGATCCAGACCGGACCCGTTTCTACAACATCGGGTTCCGGTTCTGGATAATATACCAGTTGACAACCTTATCTTAAATGCTAAGACCTTGACCCATGCATTTGATATGCACTTAAAAATGAAAACTACATAAATACAAAATACCCATCTACATAAATGCAAAAATACGCATAAAACGGGACATCTTGTTTTTCCTAAAGGGGTGGGCTTTCATTGACTCGGCGGTTTTCAAATGGTCCATTAGAAGGTTGGTCTGTCCGGAACCAATTAATAGGAGTGGATGAGTGCGGATTTGGTACCACCCGTGTCCAATCCAATAAAATGACGGATACTAGAAATGCACCAATGTAATGTCCATCACCCAACAAGTGAGCAGGTAAACTGGATGGATGCAGTTGGATTTCAAAACACAATTACCAAAGACTAATATTAATACTGTGTACAATCACCACCGACGGAAAAAGATTAGTGACCATGCATATTGCGAGTGTGATCCCATAATATCTTCAACTTTGTCCCTCTCTCTAATTCTGATCCTGGTTATTTCCATGGCTTCATATGTAAGTACCTTGCTCACGTTCTAGCTTATTCTTCATATTTTGGTATAAAACCAAACTCCCCTTCGTTATAGGTGTCCAATTATGGTTGTCAATGGGTCCGGTCCTCCCGGGTATCACTAGACCCGGACCCTGCTTATAAAGGCCAGGTCCGGTTCCTAACGGTTTCGGTTCCGGGTCCTAAATTTGTGGACCCAGAACCGGACCCGTTTAAAGTCTCGGGTGCCCGTCGGTTCCGGGTACCAGTTGGGTATTAAAAAAACTATAAAAAAATCTTAAAAACTTAATTTCTTTCTCTTTTTAACTTGAATATATATTTTTTTTTTTATTAATGTACTAAATAAAGATTAAATGTAAGGAAAAAAATCAAAAATCAAAAAAATTCAAAGCCGAACCTAGCAAAATACCTATAATTTTGCTAAAAAGATGATTAAAATGATAAATAAACGGGTACCCATTACCCGCGGGTACCCGACGGGTATTACCCGTTTGGACCCGTTAACATTCGGGTAATTACCCGTCGGGTCCTAAGTTGCTAATAGGTTCAACTTTAGGACTCAGAACCGGACCCAAATCTAACGGGTCAAGGTTCGGTTCCGGGTAATGGGTACCCATTGACAGCCCTATGTCCAATAGATAGATAAACCCCCAATCCATCAAAAAACGGATTGGACATCGACCCGTTAATTAAAATGCGGATTGATTTAGATAATGTCGGCGGGTATGAGAGTTTTTGCTGGAAGTGTCTACAGTTGGGACACTAGTCATAGTCCAAAACTGAGACAATGAATCTGAGTCATTGAGAGGGGAATGATTCTAGCATCGAGATTAGTAATAGGTGAAGATGGGAATGATTAAAGGTTCAGCAAACTTGGAGGCTTTGTAAAGATGTCTCAAAGAAGTTATCTTCACTTCGCAATGTTGTATATCAAGCTGTTCCATCATTCACCAAATCCGTATGAAGTGATAACTAACGCCAATGTGCAAGTGGGGTTCGACCATGAAAAACAGGATTCTTTCAGATTCATTGTCCTAATTTTGGACTATGCCTATTATCCAAGTTCTAGACTTTACCGTTATTCCTCACCCCTGATTTACCATTGGACGATTAAAAAGAAGGTGGGCCTGTTATAGGCATGTATTGGACCCTACGTTTTCGAGAGGCTGTACCTTTTCTCTTCAAGTGGGAGTCATGCACACACTTGACAGCAGCTTACTTGAGACGCGTGTAATCTATTCTCCTCCTCCTTCTTCCTTTTCTTGTGATTTATCGAAAACCCATTTCTCAAAATTTCATTATCATCACTCTCTGTAAAAACCCATTCATCAAAAACAAAAAAAATGGGTGGTAGTAGTGGTTTTATACGAGGAGTTCTACTCGATGAATCACTTTTATTCGCTGAAGATAACAATGGAAATACTTTTTTTCAATCTGGTTCTGAATCTCTTCTCAGCAGACTTCAATACTCAAATCTCCACACGGTATAGTTATTTTCTTATCAACACCCCTTTTTACATCCTTGTTAGCTGAAATTGAAGTTCTTTTTTTTGCAATTTTCTGATGGTTTTGGAATATGGGTTTGTTTTATTTCTACTGAAATGGGGTGGGTTTTGGTTGTTTCTTTGGATCAGATACTGGATAGAATTTAAGGGTTTTGATTTGATTTGATTTGATTGAAAGGTTTTTGTTTGGAGATTAGTAGTTAGGGTAAATGGTTATGAAATTGGGTGAGTTTTAAATTGATGGGTGCAAATTTTGGATGTCTAAATATCGAGTTTAATTTCTGAATTGTGAGACTCAATGTTATGGTTTTGGTTTCAGTCTTGTGGATTCGTGTATTTGGAATCAAGAATGTTATGAATGATCATAATGGTTTAGAAGGATTTACGATCCCCAATTCTTGCACATTCGGTAGCGGGTTTATGGATTTCTCGATGAATGGGTTTTCGGGTGATTAGTGAATTTGATTGCATTTACCGAATATTATGGCTAAAATTTATTCTGTGATTGATTGCGTATGTTTCTCTATCGGCTCCTAGTCCACTTTCCTAGTGCGTGACGAAGTCTTGATGTGATGTCTTTCGTTGGTGAATTAACTTGATGCCTTAAACTTATCTGATTTATTAGTGCATCTGTTTTGCAGGCAATTTCCTATGAAGCGAGTGTTTCTCCCCAAAAGGTGTGCTTTTCCTACTTTAGATTTTGCTATGTTAATTTAAGGTTTCCTTGCAGCTGTCTTAAACTCTGTATAGCACAATGCCGCAACTCTACATATTTGTCCCACTATTTCTTAAGCAAAGAAAGCTTGACTATGTCAAGTGGTATTGAACAACTGGCTTAACCCTATTGGGAGACATTATCAACTCTAACTTATAGCATTTGTATGCATGTGACAATCATTGACAAACTGGTGCCATTAGTCACTCGTTTTCATTGGAAGAAAAACTATTATCTATAACTCCTATTATTCCGTAGTTATGATCTCTACTTTCTCTGCAGTGGATCTGTGGTATGTGCATTGTGTGACATTGTTGCTGTCAATGCTTTCCTTTTGAAATAGGTTATCTTCCTTAAGGAGATGGCAATGCTATACTCTCTGGATTGCTTCATGCTTGACCCATCTTCATTAGATGCATCCCTTAGTGAGATTTTCCAATCGTGGGGAGACATCGGGGGGAGTTGTTTATATGTAGCTTCAAGTAAAGATGATGACCTCTTTCTTAAACTACATGATCATGGATGGCTGACTGTTGCTAAACGTAAGAATTCTGTTTTTATAACTAATAATAGTTATTCCTTCCTTAAGATTGATCACATATGCTATTTCATGCACTGCTAAACAAGATTTTCCTTCCCTGTCTAGGTAAGGAGAGTGGTGACGGGATGGAGGATTCAGAAGTAATGCTTATTAACAAGCTGGAAGAGCTACCTCTTACTCTGTGCCGTCTTAGTAGAAAGGTTGTTATTGTGGTTCCTTCTACACCTTTATCATATGCTCCAAGGATACCCCTCTTTACAGATATCCCCTGTCTAGAAAACTAGTCTGCCATTTTTTTTTACTTTCAAATTCACATGTTAATTTTCTCTATTATCCCATTTAAACAGGTGACAAGTAATAGCGTCATAAGAGTTGGTTATGTAATGAAAGCTTCTCGAGAAGCAGACTTTGCCAAGGTAGTTCCCATGAATATCTAAATTGAGAGAACTAACGTATTCGTTATATTTATCTGTATCTTATGTCTGCCCACTGCCCCCAACAGAGAGGGGCGTTCCCCATGAATCCTACTCAGAACGGGCTGATGTTTATTCCTCTCACCTTCGATCTCCCACTGGAACCTCAAGTACATGAAGTTGATGTCGTTTTCCATAAAGCAACTGACGAAATTACCAACATTGAACTGACAGGTTCTTCCGAGTATTTTAACGGAATTTCTTTCTCCAAAGGCATGCAGGAATTGAAACGGTAAGTAACATTTAAATCAGAAAGCACAATTATGTAGTCGACCATTTCTTTCTAATATGCTGACTTTTCTTTCACAGGTATTGCGAAGATCACCCGGATTGTTGTGTGGTAGACCCACTTGATAAAATCTATCCTGTAGTTGACAGATTAATGATCCAGAAACTTTTAGCTGGATTGGAGGAGCTCAAATCAAGTGGTGACTGCAGAATTCGAGCCCCGCACTTTCTAAAGGTCTTCAAATTAGAATGGTATTTTTTGTTGCTTGTTTAGAAAAACAGATGCACCCATGCATATTTGCCAATGATTCTTTTGTTATAGTGGAAAAAATCTTATTTGTGGGACATGTTCTGTCTATACAAGACCAGTGATGTTCTCAAGTAAATTTGAAAAATAGAAAACCTGTGAATTTATTTGGTTAATCTTGTATAGTACGTGGTACAGACTAATCTATTTGGTTAATCTTCCCTTTTGCAGGTGGATAGTTTTAATGAACCTAATATGATGGAGAGGCTATCTGAAGCTGAATTACTTCTTCCTAGTATTGTGAAGCCTCAAGTTGCGTGTGGGGTTGCTGATGCCCACAACATGGTACTGACTTTCCCTTATGTACTTCACTCATGGTTTTGGATTCTTGTTTTTGTGCTAGCGATTTAAAGAATTTTAGGTCCATAATCATCTAATACTGATAATCGTACGCAAACTGTTTGCCGATATCCCATTATTACTGTTTATTAGTTGAGACATGTTAGTGAGTTCAGACGTCTGCTACTTGATTACTTACTGTAAGCATTGAATCATGGTAGATCACTATCCGTAACCGTAAATATCTTGGATATCTGTGTGAGCTACATATATGATTTTTATTCTTGATTAACTCACGTTCTTTTGTTTTCTATGATAACTTATCTTGGTTTGTGGTAAGCTGGTAACAGTGTTTCTTGAATTCACAGGCTATTGTTTTTAGGACTGATGACTTTCTGGACTTGGCAGTTCCCCTTCCAGCTGTTATTCAGGTATATAAGAATTATGAACAGGTTTACTAAATTTTCCAACTGAAACTGTTATTCAGGTAATCAATGTGTGCGTCTCACCCCATCCCTTTCAAGTGTCTGGGACCAACTTAGTATGTTTATAAGGTTGAATATCTGAATAACCGACTGATTTGATTATTGTAACATTATTAAAACTGCAGGAGTACGTAGATCATTCAGCTGTACTTTTTAAATTTTATGTTCTGGGGGAGAAGGTTTTCCATGCTGTCAAGAACTCAACACCAAACTCTGATGTCTTCTTGTCATCATTTGAGAAGGATGGGCTCAAACCGCTCTCCTTCAACAGGTAGTTCTCTTAACTTTATCTGGCCCTGCTTTGTGCAATGTTTTGGATAGGAAATTATGTATGAGCAAACCATACATTTGCTCTCTCTTAAATTTATCCGTCCCTGATCAATGAGAAACCATTCCCTTACCTCCCACAGCTTAAAATCGCTGCCCACAGCCAAAGGACAGATTGAAGCTTCAGGCCTCTCCAGCGCCGATAGTACGTCTCTTGATCTGGCATTAGTAACAGATGCAGCACATTGGCTTAGAAAAAAGCTGGATCTTACCATCTTCGGTTTTGATGTTGTTGTAAGTGAAGTTTTGTGCTTTTTTTCTTGTTGTAAGCTGGATCTTATTCTAGAATTGTTCCCAATTCTGTGCTTAATACCCTTTTCGACGGTATTCCTTGAACTGTTTGTCGTATTTGATTTGTAACATGTCAGTATTAGGTGATTCTTAAACGATTCATAGAATAGTTGTTGAATGCATGTGTTTCCACCAATAGCTAGTACAAAATATGGATTTTTTTTCACCTCCATTACATGGATAACAGTCCTTGTATTTGTGTTGATATTTTTTTCTTTGTTATGTCTGAGTTTCAGATTCAAGAAGGCACCAGAGACCATGTTATCGTGGATGTAAACTATCTCCCATCGTTTAAAGAAGTACCTACAGATATTGCTATACCTGCATTTTGGGATGCTATCAAGGGAGCCTATGAATCAAGAAAGCGTCATAACTAGTAGCGACTTATAAGACCGTGAGATGTCGTAAGCCCATTCATTCATATTTCTTGGCTAGAGCTGTCAGAGACCCAGAAAAAAGGATATACAAAATTTCCAACCTGAATGGTTTCATAGTTTAACTTTGCTAAGATGATGGAAACCAAACTGAAGATATTTGAACTTTTATGTTATTGATCTGCGATAAACTCTTTCTCGAAATGAAAAAAATGGTTATACAATTCCAAGGAGGAAGCAGAGAATGAGTTTTATGGAGTTCCTGTAGTTTCTGAATTTGGAGAACATTGAATTACATGTGTGATAACCTGGATATTTTTGTGTTTGTGCTTCAATTTCTCTCAGAGACCTCTCGAGTTCTCTCATTTCTGATAAGTCTGTCTGAAAGTTGTAATTTCTCTCTTCTTCCAGCTAGCTTTGGATAGTAAACATTTTCCTGGATTGGTAGTTGCCTTGCTTTATTTCAACAGATTTAATGATATGAAGGTGGGCCTGACATCGGAACTGTACTATATATGTTACCTGGCCCGTAGCACGAAGAGATACCTTGCAAAGGTCCATCTGGCACGTTGTATAAATTCCTCTCTTTTAAGGTTTAAGTCAATCGGAGGATTCTAAGGTGTAAACAGCATGAACCCTAAATCTAATCTAATCAATAATCATCTCGCTCTACGTTCGATATAGATTTGAGTGAAGAACTACAACTCCTGGTGGATCCTCTGTTTTGCATATCTATAGCCAACGGAAGCATATTAGAAATCGCTTCATTGATCTAAAGATATCCATTGTATATCTTCTGATATTCGGTTAGGAACAATAAGGAGAAAACTATGAGAAAGAAGAAGATCAGGTGTGTATGCAAGTCTTGGAACAGTCTTTTCAGTACCGCCAACTTGATTACTCTTTGGAGAATCGTAACGATGGTATCCTAATCGACTCTTCGAAAAAGAACTCCAACTTGATTACTCTTTGGAGAATCGTAACGATGGTATCCTAATCGACTCTTCGAAAAAGGTAGATTATCTTGATTACGACTAATTATCGTCAGATTCATCAAGAACATTGTATAACAAACTGGTTCATTTTGCTTGTCCCTTGGAATATAAGAAGAAAGAATTTCTAGGTTCTTGTCACGGCCTGGTTTTCTACGAATCATCTAAGGAAGACATTATCATTTTGAATCCGTTTATTAAAGACTACAAGAAAATAGACACACCACCACACAGAGTCAGCGGCTACTATAGTTATGGGTTTGGTTACGATTTGGAAACTGAGGATTACAAGCTCATCGAATTACCTAATTTGTAATTCTAATTTTTAGGGGATCAAAGTATCTAGAATGATAGGTTTCACAATAATTTCTATGTCTATTCATTAAAGCTAGTATAAATAAATCATTTTCTAAAATGAGTGAGATTAGGTCCTTAGTAAGTGAGAAACAATTACGAACATCGGATATGGATCTATCCTAGTCTCATCTCAATTTCACAAAAATACTACGATTTTTTGTAATAGGGGGGCTAAATTATGGGAAACAATTTTCGGATATGGATCTCCTAGCACTAGAAGTTTTCTTAGTAGGTCGGAAAGAGATGGGTTGTTTTGATATTGCCAATGAGACACTAACATATAGCAACACGATTGTGTGTATTGGGAGGCTTCCTTTGTGTAATTGCTAGTGATCTTGAAAAGAACATTAGGGAAGTATGGACGATGAAGGATTATGGTGTTGCAGACTCGTGGATTAAAATTTTCACCATTGATAACCGCAAGCTTTTAGGGCTTCGGCATTTGGACTTGAGACAAACTTTAAAGAATGATGCGATTTTAGTTAATCATGATGAATATAAATCAACATATTTATTTGATCTCAAACATGAAGTATGTAGAGAACTTGAGATCGATGGTATTATGCCAGGGTCGCACACATGCGCGTTTTTTGGGAGCTTGGTTTCCCCTAATCGTAATACTCCCTCTGTTTCACTTTAGATGATGTTTTAAGATTTTCATGCACATTAAAAAATAAAAAAAGATATAAAAAAATTCTATGTATACTTTTAAGAAAAAAGTCTTCAAGCATTAATTGCTATTAGTATATTTGAAAATAAATTTATGGTTCGAAGACAAAATATTAGGGTATAATTGAAAGTTTTGTAGGTAGAATATGAAAACTATCAAATAATGTGAAACAAAAAAATAATCCTAAAAATTCATCTAAAATGGAACGGAAGGAGTACTTGTTTAGAGAGGCAGTTGGATTGAAGAATAATTGACAACAAAACATCAATAGTTTATTTGATGTATTTGGAATTTTTTCTTCTTTTGGTTTTGTAAAACCCATTAATTAATCTACATTCTTTCTGGTTCGGCAGCCTATGTTCTTAGTAATTGTTGTAACACGTGAGCACCTTTTTACATACTTTTACAAAATCTAAAATCATGCAACCAAACAGCTAGTGCCGGAAGAACTGGTTACCAGTCAAAATTTGGGTACTATTCGACACACAACCCGAAAAGGGTATACAGATTTTCACACCTAAACAGTTTCCATTGTTAACTTTGCTACTAAGATGATTAAAATAAAAAGAGAAAGAGAATACAGGAGTAGAGTACCAAAGCGAGTACAACGACTCCAACCCCCATTACCCCAAACAAAGAAACTCAAACATATATCGGTTCGTTAGTATTATGGATGAAGTAGAGAAATAAAAAAAAAATTATAACTCATATCATCTTTTGTGAGTTCTTCCACAAAAAATGGAATACATGTGATTTTATTGGAATGTATGTTTGAAACTATTGACCGATTAATAGTCGAGCAAGTGGATATACATTCCACGGAACATTCAAAAAATTTGGGACAATATCAAATATCCAATAATGGTGCTCAAGTACTTCTAAGCCCCAAATGAATACATTGGAATTGAGTTGGTACAACCAATTAAACAAAATACACCATTCAACTATATCCAATATCATATTTAAGAGAACAAATAGCATTAAGACCAAAATTCTTAATAATTGAGATCAATAAAAAAAAAATTATTATAAATTGACCGTTTATATGTTGTTGACTTATTTTATGACAAAAATAAACAAAACTAGGCATATTCTAAAAAATAAATAAATAGGCCTAGTAAGTACTTAACGTAAAAATTCACATTATAGTCACATACCTTAGATTTTGGTTCCAGCCTTGGTCGTGCACAGCCTAAAACCAAGACAGGAACAGGAACTGGGTAGACCCGAACTGGAACAGAACAGACCGGGATGGATCAGCCCGAACTGGAATAGGACAGACACGAACTGGAACAGAACATGTGTGTCCCGGTTTAGGCAGCTGGCGGGTCCGGGTTTGGGCAGTTGCACGGGTTCGGATTTGGGTAGCTGGAGGGTCTGGGTTTGGAGCAGTTTCCACCTTCCTATCTTTTCCCACGGACTGGTTTTCTTCCAGTTTTTCAGAAGACGAACAGATTCGTCAAAATTATCTTCCTCCACTACAGCGGGTGGATCTTTACATGCCAATATACAAATAAAATATTATTGTATGTAATCAGGGATCTTCACACACCCAATACAAATAAGATATTATTAGTGAAATGTAATCACCCGATTGAAATTTATCATATACATACGGGGGGAAATCAGTTCATAAGCACTACGATCAAAATCAAATCAATTTCTACTACAGATTTAATTTAATAGGTAGTATGTGCATATACGATCACAATTGAATTATACCGAATTCGAAAACAAGGGAAGCAAAAAATATATTTTTATAGGGCAAAATAGATCCAAATTATCTGATTTGATTCCATTAATTTCCACATAAGCTTGACGTTAATCCGTGCAGAAAAAAAAAAAAAAAAAATCAACCAATCCGATGTAGCTCCGCGGTATAGCATCGTGGTGATAACGTGTTGCAGTATAAAATTAGGGAAAGAGAAGAGGATGGGAAAAGAGAAGATGCAATTGATAAGAGAGAGTTTACAGGTTACATGGATATAATATATGTATATACATGGAGATGGGGAAAACCAAAAAACATTTGTTTTGGGCTGCACATCTATGGGATGTAAGCCCTACAACACGACTTTCATTTTTTTTTATTTTATTTTTTTTTGCTTAAGTGTCATCTCACGCGAATACCCGATCACAATGGACCTGGCCCGGGTCATTGTCTTTGGTCAGGCCCTGAAGAGCCTCTACGCCATAGCAGAATACTCCCTAGTCTAACCAGACTGTTCTAGAATCTGAGTTACAATAGGATACTGAACTATAATTGGTAGTTTGGTTTAGTTTAAGAAGTTTGTTTATATTAGGAAATTTATGTTCTGAATCTGGTACAACTGTGTTTAGGAAACTAGTAGAAGTATTTAAAGGGTATTAGACCCTTGGTTCTCTGTGTGACAAATTCTTTATCAATTTGAATTCTTTCTTTGGTTTGCTATTTTTCTTTCCAGAAACTTTGTTTTGATTTCACTAATATATATAATCTAGGTGGTTCTACATAACCCTAGCTAGTTAATCATCTTTGAAGATGTCAATACCCAAGGCGATGATGCAGATTATACACAAGTATAAATCGTGGGAAACAATGGAGGATATAGATAACGCTGAGACAAAGTATCGTGATATTCCCCATGAGCATCTCGACATAGAACTGGGGAAAATGAAGAAACTGGAGTCTGATCTCAGGGACTATTTCCTTTCGGTTGATTTCGGAAAACCACTTCATGATGCTGTTGAAGATGTTAAACGTCAGATTTTTGACAAGTTTCATAATATTGAAGCATACAATGGGTTACCCGATGAATATTGGGCTAACGTAATTCTGGATGATAGATCGGTGAGCGATACAGTGAAAGATTACACGGGCGAGTGGCCTGAGTTTAGTATCGCCACTCTCGCGTACGGTCAATCAACCTACGGATCTCGCCCATCTTGCTCCCCACCGGTGGTGGATGATGATGTTGAATTGCGTCTCAAGGAATTGTATGAAGAACTAGCGGCCAACAGGAGCAAGGTGTTTGATGCATTTAATGTTTATAGGACTTCGACCTCGGTGTATTGGAGGGTGCACAATCTAGTCAAAACCTTGAAAGAAGCAGTTGATCGATGCAACCGACAGATTTGGACCGACGAAAGTTGTCGTGAAAGGGAAAGTGTGCAGAAGGAGCACGAGGAGGCTAGGAGATTGATGAAAGAGAAGTTGCAGTGTGTTTTCATTCTTGTGATCTCAAATCATATTATTGTGGCCACTGACTGACCACCTCGCTTATATAGTCTTTTTTTTTAATCGGTTCTTGTCATCTCAAATCAGATTGAATGTCTAAAATCCTTGAACCATGTGCTGAATTTTTCTTATTTCATGTTTCTGTCTGTTTATATTGTGATCTTGCGTTTTAACTTTTATGTTCAATTTGCCTGACTGCGCCTGCTTATTTTAGCCGGTGCGGTATCTCTAGCATGGGATCCAAGTTTTAGTCTGAACCAACAAGGGCTAGCGCCTATAACGGTTGAAGTAAGGAAGGTTTTTGAGTCTTTAATGTAGAATTTAGTAATCCCTTAAAAATTCCCCTCAGAAATACTCCAGTGGATTTAATGTCATTCCTCAACCCTGAACTACTCCAGTGGTTTTTGAGTCTTTAATGTGGAACAGATGCAATTATTTAACAACTTGAATTAGTTTAAATTATGATGATTACTCATTGACCTCCTTCTTTTTACATTCAAAAATTCTAAACAAACAACACAAAAAACAATACTAAAACAACCACACACATAACCAACACTAATAGCAGGATCTCCTGATAGCCTCCGCAAGCCCCCGGGACCCACGCAAAAAAAATGTGAAGAGAAAAGAAAATATTGTTTTAGTGTTGTCTTATTGGTTATATATGTAGAAGGGTTGTTTTACATTTTTCACATACAAATTAGAAAGGAAGAACCTTTAATAAAGAGACCCTAGAAGGCTAATTACCTAAGATATATTAATTTAATAGAAAAATCAAATCTTCGCTTTGAAATGAAATGAAACATCCCAGAGCAGTTGATCAAAAAAATCCACATGTAATCTTTCACCAACTAGAGTTTTGCCATTTCTTCTCTTTTTTGGATAAGAGGATTTAGCCTCATAGAATAGATTGATTAAATTGATTCCCAAAAATTTGAGGATCATTTGCGGTTACAAGATCGATTCAGTTTCTCATATAAAGATAGTGCAAAACAAGCTACTAGTATGATTTAGGAAACGAAACTTTTTGACGTGCACTTGGAGTTCTCAGAACATGCTATGCAAATACCTTGTTGTCATTTGGTCTCAGAACATGCTTTGCAATATTATGTTGTCATTTAGTCTTTTATTTGAGGAATTCCACAGTTTTTGATGCAAGCTGTATTCTAAAAAAAATCACATTAATCTAGTGATTTCATTCGTGGGCTTCAGATGTTCAAAGCCATTAACAGCGCAAGGTATCTATTACTAAGGCTACTGTTTGTTCTTTTGGTTGAGTTTTTTTTCATTTTTGTCACTTTCCCAAATATCACCCTTGGATACGCATTTAAAGGTTACTTTTCGACTTTTGGAAGTAATAAAAACAAGAAATCAGATTGGTATAAAATTTCGGAACGGTTTACTTTAATTTCTGGAAATAATAAAAAAAAATCAGTTTGGTATAGAATTTCAGAACAGTTTATAAATGTCGAAAAGTTAAATTTTTGTAATAAGATAGTTTTGCTTATGATTTCTTCTTCTGGAGAAGAAGCAGAAGCACTTATACTTCACCTATCCAAACACGCCAGAAGTTTTCTGCCTCCATAAGATTTACATCCACCTCTAAAAATTTTAACACCTTGATTGCCGATACTATATTTTCTACTTCACCATTTTTACCTGAGACCTTTTTTGCACCAAGTAAGGAACTAGGCTTCACTAGTTTATCAAGAACGCGTAATTAGCGGATACTTAAACTAATTGGGGGATATAAATTACTAACCCCGTCCAATAGTGGTAAGGGGTGTTTTTAGGATGGAAATACTAAAATACCCTTTGGGTTAATTAAAAACATATTGAAAAGGCCATAATATCCTTCCCTCAAAATAAAAACATAAAACTTAAAATCAAAAACCAAAATTATATATATCCCCCATTCTCATTCATCTGTTCCGGCACACTTAGGGTTTTGAAAAAAAAAATCATTTTTCTTCATCGTTCATGAATTCATCATCGATAACCCGAATCTATAAACATTCCTCAACGAAAGAAACCCAATAAACAATCAAAATCAGTAGCTCAACAAAAATAAGAACAAATGATTAATCGGGTTGCTCTTGAAGAAGAAGAGGATCCTGACCATCAAACTCTCGACATCATCGGTTTGGGTGATGTGATTCTTAAAGTCAATGGCTCCACATAGGAGTTGAAGGATGTTAGACACTTTCCAAATTTGAAGAAAACTTGGTATCTGTGGGCCAAGTTTTTGATGATGACTGTGAAGTTGTGTTTACGAAACACAATTGGAAAGTGAAAAACGGGGCTATGGTGTTAGCTCGAGGAGTTAGAGTCGATACTCGGTAGAAGACTTCATATTGATCTACTTTAGTGGTGCAGACACTAACTTATGGCATAGAAGATTGGGGCACATGAGTGAGAAGAACATGAAAATTCTGAGTTCGGGAGAATATCTACCAAAGGTGAAGTCTTTTGATATGATTTTTTGTGACAATTCTATTCTTGGAAAGAAAAAATGGGTTAGTTCCAGCAGAGGAGAAAGGGACTTGAGAAGTTCGAAACTTGATTTGGTTCATACCGATGTATGTGGACTAATTGATGTTGCAGCTCACAATGTTTTCCATTATTATGTAACCTTTATTGATGATCACTCAAGGAAGGTGTGGCTTTATTTCATGAAGAATAAGTTCGAGGTGTATGACATGTTTCAGAAGTGGAAATCTTTGGTTGAAACAGAAACGGGTCTGAAGTTGAAGTTTTTAAGGTCAAACAACGGTGGTGAGTATGACAAAACCAAATTGTTACAGTTATGTTCTACTGTTGATGGTGGTTTTTAGACAAAGGGTAAAATTTTAAAACCCCGAATAACCTAATGTCACCGGTGACACATTTATTAGAACATTTAATGCATGTAGTCAGTAATTAATAGAGGATATTTTTTTCAAATTAGGGTTACTACGAACAAAACCCTAATTCCCCTCCCGTGCCAATGGCAAATCATGCTAGCCACACCTAGCCCAATCTAGTCGCACCATGCCAAACTCACTCTGCCTTGGCGCCAAAGCATGCCAACCATGCTAGATGCACCTCCGTGCCAATGGAAAATCATGTCAACCACACCTAGCCCAATCTAGTCGCGCCATGCCAAACGCACTCTGCCTTGGCCCTAGTTATGTTAACCACACCAAACACGCCAAATCATGCCAACCATGCTATCCGCACTTCCGTGCCAATGGAAAATCATTCGAGCCACACCTAGCCCAAGCTAGCCGCGCCATGCCAAACGCACTCTGCCTTGTCCCTAGCTATGCTAACCACACCAAACGCGCCAAAGCATGCCAACCATGCTAGCCGCTCCTCCGTTCCAATGGAAAATCATGCCAGACACACCAAACACGCCAAAGCATGCCAACCATGCTAGACGCACCTCCATGCCAATGGAAAATCATGTCAGCCACACCTAGCCCAAGCTATCCGCGCTATGCCATACACACTTTTCCTTGGCCCTAGCTATGCTAGCCACTTTCCTTACCAAGCCTCTATGCCATTGGCATATGCCAAAGTAGCGCATGCGCCCTAGGCTTGCAAACCATGCAACCTAGGTAAATATGGTCGTGCGTGCCATTGGCACATGCCAACATTCACCGCTAGCCATCTTCCAAAGCCGCTGCCGCGCCCTAAGCCAATGTGGCCGTGCGTGTCATTGGCACATGCCAACACGCACGCTATCCATTTTTCAAAGCCGCTATCGCGCCTTAGGACAACATGGCCGTGCGTTCCATTAGAACATGCCAACAAGAACTCTAGCTATTTTCCAAGCCGCCACCGCGCCCTAGGCCAACATGGCCGTGCGTTCCATTGGCACATTCCAATACACACGTTAGCCATTTTCCAAACCGCCACCGCGCCCTAGGTCAATATGGCCGTGCCTGCCATTGGAACATGCCAACACGCACTGCTAGCCTCTTTCAAAGGCATTCCACCCATGCCACTGGCACATGCCACACACTCTCCTAGCAACTTTGGCATTGCCATTTACACTCAAAGTGTAACTTGCGGTCAAGGCATTCCACACATGCCACTGGCACATGCCACACGCTCCCCTAGCGGCTTTGGCATTGCCACTTACACTCAACGTGCAACCTACCACCAGGGCATTCCGCACATGCCATAGGCACATGCCACACGCTCCACTAGCAGCTATGGCATTTCCACTTGCACTCAACGTGCAACCTACCACAAAGTCATTCCGCACATGCCACACGCGCCACTTGCACTCAAGGTGAAACCAACACTCGATACATCAACACAAACTAGGGGATGCTTTCTTGTGGTTTTGGTTTGGCGGTCACAGCGTGCAGCGTACACTACGCTCGCAATAAGAACGGCTTGAAAAGGAATAAAAGCGGTCAATTAAATAATGCAATAATGGTGAAATACGTTTTCACCATAAACACCTTCGGTTACCACCTCCTCTATTTAATCCGCGACTTTACTCTATTCCTTAATGAGGTTAGGGTACGTTCAATCTCACTTGTATAAATAGGTCTCACCTATTTCTGCCAAGCAACAAGTCTTGGTCAGGAGAAAAATACAATACTATCATAAAGCAACTTTTGCAAGCTCACCCAAAAGGCTTCCATCTCTTGCAAGCTTCCTAAGCTTCTAATTTTTCTGATACAAGTCGAGATACTACCCAACCAGAACTCTCTGGTCTCATCACCTTTATTCGCTATCCTCCCCAAATCAACCCTTCACCTCCACTTTGTGACCGAAGCAAGTCTAGAATGAAAATTTCTTGGTTTAGGCCGGACTTGTACAGATTGATCTCTAGAATCTAGAAAGTTCTCATGTGCAGCACATTTGTTTAGGGTTTAAACCAGTTTCTCACTCACTTACCGAATTTACCAAAATATGCAGAAACGATTTTTACCCATAAAAAATTGGCGACCACAACGGGAGGATTGATCTATCGGCTACAATTCCATACTGTCGATCTCGTATTTCGACCCAAATGTCAAGATGGTAGGGGAAGGCGACTCAATCCTACTCAACTACCATACAACCCGTTTACCAGTCGTAAATACTGCACGAGAAAACTGGGGACTCGCTGAAGATGCTACCAGAGATTGGGGACTTGCTGGCAATGCTACCAGCAAATCCTCCTTTTACATGGAAAGGGGCGTGTTCACAGCGGGGAAAAAAAAACTATGAAGTGAGTAAGTTTAGACTGTGAAAGATATACGATCTGTTTTTGGGTTCTTAGTGAAACCGTCATACTATTGTGTCTTATGCCGATTGCTAGCACACACTTTCATAAAAGCAATATTCCTTTCACAAAGCATAATCAAAGTTATATTATCAAAACCATTCATCCCAGAAATAATCTAACATCCTCAAAATCTACCAGCTGTCTATCAAAACCGGTTGAACTTTAAACCAGACATCCAATATGTCTTCAAAAAATAAAAAAAGAGGGAACCTAAATGAAAGTTTAACGAAGAGGAAATCAAGGAAAATCATCCAACAGAGGTCTACTCTTCTTGGAGAAAGTCAACTTTGCATCTTCAAGATCCGCTCTCTTCATAATCAACATCTTGGAAAGTTTTTCGATCTCTACCTCCTGTCGTGTAATCTCCTCTGCAAAAAGGCTTCCAACTGCTGCATCTTTCAACTTCTGGATCTCAGCAAGGCCTTTGCCAAACCACGAAGTGTTGAATTCATTTTCTACACACACGTCGCGATGGTGCTCCCAGTCGGCAATGACGTCTTCAGAAACGTTGTGTCCAGTCACCTCACGCATGTCCTCGATGGAAGATAAAACCTCTTCCACACGCTGAACCAGTGCAAATAGACTAGTAATCTTCTTGGTTGTGGTCATATGTCCATGCTTATCCCATATTCTAGTGTACAACGCCTCATACTTGGCCAGAACGCTGAAACCGCCAACCAGCACATGACCTGGGTAAGGAACCAAGTACGGGGGATCGAAAATGGCACCTGCAACTAGACCCGTGACTTGTGAGGGGTCTTTTTACATGTCCACGACAACAACCATCATGGAATCATCCACCGTTTGAACCAAATCTGTGCCCATCAATTGGTCAACTTCCATCTCCAAGTCACCGACAGCGATCGCTGTCACCAAAGGCAAGCTTACGTGTGGCTCCGCCCCAGAATCGTATTCCGAACCGGATTCCTCCTGCAAACTTGAGTTAGACATTTTTCAAAAAAAAGCGAAGGAAGAAAGGAAAGAAGCGTGAAACTCACCGTACCACTTCCCGAAAAAGAACCAGTGTTGCTGTCAGAAGAATCACTCTCACTTGTCGAACTTTCTTCTTTCTCTGTCTCATCACCATTATGAGAAGGCTCAGTACTGCCGGAACTCTTCGAAGGAATTTCCGTCTCCTGGAAACGTGTAAGAGCAGCGAAAGCATTAACACTACCGAAGTTTTGGTAGAAACAAGACACATGTTTTCAGCAGAAATTCACGTGTTTCGAGACAAACCAACAAGGAGACGACACATACCTGGTTATTGGAGGAAATGAAAGACACGAGAGCTGTAGGAGGATATTTTGAAATCGCCCGGAACCCTCCATCACGATTCTCCATTCTTTGTTCCTTTGCCCGGGGACTTTCCGTGTTGCCAGGAAACTTTCTCTTGAGGTCCCTCAACATCGGATACTTCTTCAAAACTGTTTGGGAAGGTTTACAACGAACATTATCCACCACGTTATTTACAAAATATTGGATCATAATAAACTCATCGTACCAGAACTCATTATAGCCAAAAGTCGTCGAAGTTACTCTTCCCGTTTGAAAGAAGGGAAGGCAGATACCTGTCTCAAGGGCACTGGCATTGAGGGCGGCATGTAATGAATCCTTAGGAACCACCAGCTATTCAGAAAGACCCCATAAAGAAATACGGCATATAACCAGGCATGCATCTTTGAATAAACAAGTTTTCCCCAACACTCAAACTGACGTTAGAAGAAAAAATCATGTTCGGAGTAGAAGCAAAGGTGTCAATTTGAGTCACAGACCTATGGACCGGCTCCCATGGGCGAAAACGTATTTCATGCAACTTATCGAGAAGACAAACCAAGCTCACACCAACTCTTGGATGCTTGTTCACCCATCAAAGAATTCGGGAGCCACCCCAACTCGTGGGAATCGAAGGCAAAGGTTTCGGAGCGTACTTCTCGAAGTGCTCCCATAACCAGGCTTGCAGAAAAACAACATGCACATATGAATTCACTTTCATGAAACCATTCGAAACTCGCATGTTCGCAACTAGGTGGTCCAGATGCACATACAAGGAACCAAGGAATAACTTTTCAATGGGAAGAACTTCACCTGTTGGTAACTTCACAGCAATCACTAGCAACTCTGGTCTCATTTACTTCTTCCCAGAACCGTCATCAAAAATGTCTCTAGACAACCAGAGAGCCAAGAATGCTGCAACATGAAAATCACGGCTTTTATGTTTAGGTTCCATCTCGTCCGGAAACCATTGAGATATCCACCAGCTGTAAAAGCACTTTTCATCATCTTTTCGAACAGACTTTGCAGTGGAGTCTTTTCGAGCGAAATCTCCCAACTTAGCAGCAAGGTCATCCCGCATCTTCTCCTCATCTTCAGACAATTGGATGTTAAGATTCCCGGTTACCAGAAGATTCAGCAAGAGAGCCACACTCTCCAAGGAGAAAGTTATTTCACCCCACTTACATAGGATCGTATGGGTTTCCGAACACCATCTGGAGATAAAAGCCACCAAACCCGGGATATCCTTCCCAATCTGGAGACTTACTGAAGCTCTGACAACATCAATAATTTGCGCTCGAGTCAAATTGGTATTTATGTGCTCCTTACTCACCATGAACTCAACCCATCTATCAAAAGAACGCAATGGGCTTTGACACATCCTGAAATCAATGGTGGAAGAAGAATATACCCCTTTATGAAGACAAAACCGTATGGTGTTCTCTGGGCGGACCGAACGTGCTTTCCTTTCATCTTCACCACCGGTTACCAAAATTGGCACGAAACCTGGATGATTCTTCCGAGCAGAGGAGAGGGGTTTGGAAAAGAATTCATCATCCGTGTTTGGTTTGGAATTGTCAACATCCTTTGATGAAGCGAAATTTTGTTCAGGTAACATCTTGTCGGATTTCTTCATAAAAATTTAGTAACAAGATATCTGCACAAAATAAACGGAGAAAGACGAAATTATCTCCCTGACAGATAACCGCACCCAACAAAAAAAAAAAAAAAAAAAAAGTGTTCTCTACGGTTTCAAAACTGCAAGCGCAGTATTTTCTTCAGGTCCGAAATTCATATATGTAATATTTCCTATGGATTCGAAATTATATAATTCATATACGAAGTATTTTCTACGGGTTCGAATGCGTCTGCAGTATCCTTCTTCGGGTTCAAAATTATATACGCAGTATTTTCTACGGGTTCGAATGCGTCTACAGTATCCTTCTTCGGGTTCAAAATTATATATGCAGTATTTTCTACGGGTTCGAATGCATCTGCAGTATCCTTCTTCGGGTTCAAAATTATATACGCAGTATTTTCTACGGGTTCGAATGCATCTGCAGAATCCTTCTTCGGGTTCAAAATTATATATGCAGTATTTTCTATGGGTTCGAATGATCTGCAGTGTCCTTCTTCGGGTTCAAAATTATATACACAGTATTTTCTACGGGTTCGAATGCATCTGCAGTATCCATCTTCGGGTTCAAAATTATATATGCATCATTTTTCTACGGGTTCAAATCATATATGATGTATTTTTCCTTGGGTGCATATATACAATATTTTCTACAAGAAGAACGCTAAGAAATCATATGCGCAATATCATTACAAGGATTGTAAAAATAAAAACGCTTGCGGTTAGGGTTTGCACCTACATGAAAAGGGAAACAAGAGAAGTATTGGATAACATACCTGGAAGCCGGTTTTTCTTTGTGACTCTGCCGCTAGTGTGAAAGGATGAAAAAACAAAGCACAAAATAAAAGAGGATATTTTCATATATATATAGGCGGGCGTGATGTTTCCGCAATAGGGAAGGATTTCCCTTTCTCTGAGCCGCGTGTGTAAAAAACGGCCCCCCAAGGGCGACCAACTTCCAATGCCGCTCAACCTTGCGCCGGTCCCACCATGCATGCTTCCCAAACTGGCGCTCAACGACCAACTTCCAATGTCGCTCAACCTTGCGCCGGTCCCACCAAGCATGCTTCCCAAACTGGCGCTCAACGACCAACTTCCAATGCCGCTCAACCTTCCGCCGGTCCCACCAATCATGCTTCCCAAACTGGCTCTCAACGACCAACTTCCAATGTTGCTCAACCTTGCACCATGTCCCACCAAGCATGCTTCCCAAACTTGCGATCAACACCAACCTCCCAACTTCCCCACCTTGTACCGGTCTCACCAAGCTCGCACCTAGCTTCCAAGTCACCTAATTGAACCGGTCCCACCAATTGCGCCAACTTCCCAATGACCGCCCAAGTCGCGTCAGCTAGCACGCTCAGCTTACCCACCTTATTCCGGTCCCACCAACTAGCACGCTCCGGTTCCCAGCTTGCGCCAACTTCTCAATGCCGCTCCGCTTCCTGTTTCTCAATGATACTCACTTCCCAATAGTGCCAGCCTCCTAATTCGTGCAAAACTGCCAGAGGCAAGGATTCCAAATCTCATCTATAAAAAGGTAAGAGAAGCCTCATCAATTCTCTTTGCGATTTACTAGTTTGTCACCATCTTATGCTTACCTCGCAACAAAGCTCATGTTCCGAGATAAGCAGGGGACTTAATGTTGATGGTGGTTTTTAGACAAAGGGTAAAATTGTAAAACCCCGAATAACCTAATGTCACCGGTGACACATTTATTAGAACATTTAATTGATGTAGTCAGTAATTAATAGGGGATATTTTTTCAAATTAGGGTTACAACGAACAAAACCTTAATTCCCCTCTGTGCCAATGGCAAATCATGCCAGCCACACCTAGCCCAAGCTAGCCGCGCCATGCCAAACGCACACTGCCTTGGCCCTAGTTATTCTAACCACACCAAATGCGCCAAAGCATTCCAACCATTCTAGCCGCACCTCCGTGCCAATTGCAAATCATGCCAGCCACACCTAGCTCAAGCTAGCCGCGCCATTCCAAACGCACTCTGCCTTGTCCCTAGCTATGCTAACCACACCAAACGTTCCAAAGCATTCCAACTATGCTAGCCGCACCTCCATGCCAATGGAAAATCATGACAGCCATACATAGACCAAGCTAGCCGCGCCATGCCAAAGGCACCCTGCCTTGTCCCTATCTATGCTAACCACACCAAACGCGCTAAAGCATTCCAACCATGCTAGCCGCACCTCTGTACCAATGGAAAATCATTCCAGCCACACCAAACGCGCCAAAGCATGCCAACCATGTATTCTAACCGCACCTCCATGCCATTGGCAAATCATGCCAGCCACACCTATCCCAAGCTAGCCGCGCCATGCCAAACGCACTTTTCCTTGGACCTAGCTATGTTATCCACTTTCCTTACCAAGCCCATATGCCATTGGCACATGCCAAATTAGCGCTCGCTCCCTAGGCTTGCAAACCATGCAACCTAGGCCAATATGGCCGTGCGTGCCATTGGCACATGCCAACACGCACGCTAGCCATTTTCCAAGCCTCCACCGCGCCCTAGGCCAACATGGCCGTGCGTGCCATTGCCACATGCCAACACGCACGCTAGCCATTTTTCAAAGCCGCTACCGCACCCTTGGCCAACATGTCTGTGTGTGCCATTGGCACATGCCAACACGCACACAAGCCATTTTTGAAGCCACCACCGCGCCCTAGGCCAACATGGCCGTACGTGCCATTGGCACATGCCAACACACACGCTAGCCATTTTCCAAAACGCCACCGTGCCCTAGGTCAATATGGTCGTGCCTGCCATTGTCACATGCCAACACGCACTACTAGCCACTTTCAAAGGCATTCCACACATGCCACTGGCACATTCCACACGCTCTCCTAGCAGTTTGGCATTGCCATTTACACTCAAAGTGTAACTTACGGTCAAGTTATTCCACACATGCCACACGCTCCCCTAGCGGCTTTGGCATTGCCAGTTACACTCAACGTGCAACCTACCACCAGGGAATTCCTCACATGCCACACGCGCCACTAGTAGATCTGGAATTTCCACTTGCACTCAACGTGCAACCTACCACAAAGGCATTCTGCACATGCCATTGGAACATGCCACACGCGCCACTAGCAGCGCCACTTGCACTCAAGGTGCAACCAACACTCGAGACATCAACAAAAACTGGGGGATGCTTTCTTGGGGTTTTGGTTTGGAGATCACAGCGTGCAGCGTACACTACCCTTGCAATAAGAACGGTGTGAAAAGGAATAAAAATGGTCAATTAAATAAGGCAGCAATAGTGAAAAACGTTTTCACCTTAAACAACTGCGGTTACCACCTCCTATATTTAATCCGCGACTTTACTCTATTCCTTAATGAGGTCAGGGTACGTTCAATCTCACTTGTATAAATAGGTATCACCTATTTCTTCCAAGCAACAAGTCTTGGTCAGGAGAAAAATACAATACTATCAGAAAGCAACTTTTTCAAGCTCACCCAAAAGGCTTCCATCTCTTGCAAGCTTCTTAAGCTTCTACTTTTTATGATACAATTCGAGACACTACCCAACCAGAACTCTCTGGTCTCATCACCTTTATTCACTATCCTTCCTAAATCAACCATTCTCCTCCACTTTGTGACCGAAGCAAGTCTGGAACGGCCATTTCTTGGTTTAGGGCGGACTTGTAAACATTGATCTCTCGAATCTAGAAAGTTCTCACGTGCAGCACATTTTTTTAGAGTTTAAACCAATTTCTCACTCACCTACCGAATTTATCAAAATCGGCAAAAACGATTTTTACCCATAAACAGCTACAAATGGAATTCATTTGGAGAGGACGGTTCCGAGGACACCACAGTAGAATGGTGTAGTAGAACATATGAATTGTACATTGAATGCATGTGTGAGGTGCATTAGGTTGCAGTTTGGTTTTATCGAGACCTTCTGGGCACATGCAACGGAGGTGGCTGCTTATATAATCAATAGGACACCTAGTAGTCCATTGGATATAAAGATACCAGAGGAGGTGTTAACCGGTAAAAACGAAAATATTTCCTATTTGAAAGTTTTTCGTTGTGTTTATCATGTTCATCTTAGTCCCGGTGAGAGGTATAAGACAAGTTCTCAAGCAAAGAAGTATATATTTCTTTGTTACGGAGATAAAACTTTTGGATGTAAACTTTGGGACTATGAGGGTCATAAATTTATTAGAAGTAAAGATGTTACTTTTAATGAGAATGATTTTTACAAGGACATGAATTTAACACAAGTTGAAGTTATCGGGTCAATCAACGTCGATAAGGAGTTGTATATCGATATTCATGATGTTTATGGAAGAAGTGTGGTACAAGAAGAGCATGATATATATTGCTGATGGCGGAGAAGTACAATGTGAAGGGACTTCTACTGCAGTGGGAGTTACTCCTAAAGTTCCACAAGAAGTACGAAGATCGTCAAGAACTCCGAAACCGAACCCCAGGTATGCTTTGAATTATCTATTACTTACGGATAGAGGTGAACCTTAAGATATTAAAGAAATACTAGCGGTTGATGGTTCAAGCAAGTGGAAACTTTCTAAGGAAGACGAGATGAATTCACTTGAGGAGAATGGAACATGGGTTTTAGCAAAATTACCAAGAGTAAGAAGGCGTTTCAAAATAAGTGGGTTTATCAGATGAAGTCTGAAGAAAATGGAAAAATTCGCTACAAGGCGAGGTTACTTTTGAAAGGTTTCCAGCAGAAACCAAGTGTTGATTACAACGAGATATTTTCTCCTATTGTGAAGATAAATACTATCAGAGTAGTGTTAAGTATAGTGGATTTTGAAGATCCCTACCATGAACAATTAGATGTAAATTAGATAACTTTTCTTAATGGCGACCTAGATGAAGAAATTTACATGAAGTAGCTGGAAGGATTCATAGTAAAAGAAAATAAAGAGATGGTGTGCAAGGTAAAGAAGAGTTTGTACAGTTTAAAACAAGCCCCAAGACAGTGGTACAAGAATTTTGGTAACTTAATGCATATAAGTTGTCACTCATGGTGTAATACAAGTCATTATTGTTACACCAAAATGTATGGTTCTGAATACATCATATTATTATTGTATGTGTATTATATGTTAGTTTCCGGAACATCTCTACGAGAAGTTGAAACTTTGAAGAAACAATTAGCAAGTGATTTTTCTTTGAAATATCTTGGTGAAGAAAGACATATTCTTGTTATGAGAATCATAAGGGACAAAGCTAAGGGAACTATTATGGTTATTCAGGACAAATATATTGAACGGATGTTGAAGAGGTTCAATATAGAGAATGCTAAACCAGTTAGTTTTCCACTTGGAAGTCAAATTCGTCTTTCAAGTATGCAGTGTGTGAAGATAGATGAAGAAATGGAGTACATGGATAACGTACCATATTCTTCGGCCATTGGGAGTCTAATGTATGCTTTGGTGTTTACGATAATGGACATTGCACATGAAGTGGTAACAGTGAGTAGATATGCAAGTAACCTAGGGAAACAACATTGGAAATTAGTGAATTGGATTCTAAAGTACTTGAGAGGTAACACAAATGTACCATTGTGTTATGGAAGTGGTGGTTCTATCTTAAGGGGTTGTGTAGATGCAGACTTCGAAGGAGATGTAGGCAAAAGGCGAAGTATGATCGGTTATGTTTATACTATAGGGTCAGTTATTACAGTGTGCTAGAATTCACGGTTACAAAAGTTGGTGAAATTGTCCCATATGGAAGCTGAGTCGTACGTGGAAGTTACAGAAGCGAGCAAGGGGATGATTTGGTTACAAGGTCTGTTAGCTGAGTTAGGGAAGGAACAAAGGGATATTGTTCTGTATACTGACAGTGTAAGTGCTATACATATATCCAAGAACTCAGGCTACCATGCTAGGACGAAGCATATACATATATATTACCATTTTATTCGGGATCTCTCAGAAGAAGGAGAGTTGAAGCTCGAGAAGATTCTTGGTTCGAAGAATCCAACAGATATGTTTACCAAGGGAGTTACATCATACAAGCTAAAGATCTGCAAGGATTTAGTTGGTCTCTCATAATGAGGATCTGGGAGGGGGATCCGCACTAACAAGGAAATTGTTTTAGCACCATCAATCCAAAGTGGAAGATAGAAGACAATAAAGTCTTGAAAGTGGGAGATTGTAAAGTATTGAAGACTTAACAAGTTCACAGATAGTTTTGAGTATGAAAACCGGTTTGCAAACCAAAAGGTTTTCTAAACTCGTGAAACCAATCAAGTTACGCATACCGGTTCATATACCGGCATAGCCTGATTCACGGACGTCTTTGGGTCGGTATTTTTCCCCTACTTTATTTTAGTCTATTAGGAAGGGTTTTTCCTAACTGACTAGTATTCTTGAGGGACAAGTTTGTCACTTATATAAATAGGTTATTAGGCCACGTAGAGAGTTATGAAAATAATTAATAGATTAGTGAGAGATTTCTTGTATAGATTTTAGTGTAAAAAGCTAGGGTTTCATTGTAATAGCATATTGGTGAGGAACAATAGACAAGGTTATCGTCTCGGGTAATTGTTGCGGTGTAACCAAGGGTTTGTTGGGATTCACACGACATTGTAATCTTTTTTTCATAGTGGATTTGAGTTTGTGTGGCTCCAAGTGGACGTAGACAATATATATATATATATGGTGTATGTATTGTTGAACCACTATAAATCTTGTGTCTTGTGAGTTGATTTATCTCTATTGTATTATTATTATTATTTCTTATCCTTGGTGTATTCATTATTCATCATAATGTCTCAAGATCCAGTTGCTCCGTGGTTTTCAGTGATTCGATAAAAATCCTGACAAACAGATACTTTTAGTTGGCTATCAAAATTATTTTTCTTATTTATAATGAAGAACGTTCCGTGAGTTATAACCCCAAAGGTGTCACTATCCATTCACAAAAAACCCATCAAAACAAAAGTAACACAAAAACCCCAGAGAATTTGATGAAACCAATTTTGAAATTTGGGGTTTTTGTGTGAATTTTTAAAAACTTGGAGGTTTTGTACCAATTTTGTTTAAGATGGAGTTTTACTGCATCCCAACATTTGAATGGGGTTTTTGTACCACAAGTTTGGTCACCTTGGGTTTTTATGACTAGTTCTTTTTTTTCTTAACATTTGAAGAATATCATAATGACGGTCTCCTCATTCATAAGTTCGGTGATAATAAGATACGTTATCTTGATCACGATTCGTTATCGCCAGATTCATCAACATCATATAACAAGTTTGTTCGGATTGCTTATCCATTGGAATATAAATGGCATATCATCTGAGGAAGGCATTATCATTTGGAATCCTTCTACTAAAAGTTACATGATAATACCCACACCACAACCACCACGAGGTGACCCACATTGGTATGGTTTTGGTTATGATTTGAAAACTGTGAATTATAAACTCGCCATGTATGTTACTTTATGGCCTGATAGTTATATTCATGTCTACTCGTTAAAATTAAATTCATGTAAATGACGAACATCCCTTATGACCTAGTGTTTTTCGAAGGATTGCTTCATTAAGTGGATGATTACCTCTCAAGTAGAACTGTGATGGCACAGCCCAGCACAACACATTAAAATTTGAGAACAACCCAACCCAGCGCGGCACAACATGTTAGTTAAATGGGACGTGATGGGTTTGAGTAATTGGCACAGTAGCACAACACAACACGCGGCACGGATAAGAACGTGGCCCAGCCCAGCACAACACGTTAAGAAAGCACGTCATAACATGTACAAATACACCATATAACAAGGCATAATACATCAATTTTTTTGTATATTTCACAAAAGAGTCACTATTCTAACTAGTTTTTAACATTTTATGCTGGCTTATTTATAACAACACATATAATACCTTAATATTTGGAAAATATATTTCAATATCGTTGTTATAATGTCGTCACCTATATTTAACCTTCCTAAATTGGGGCCTATAGGACTTAATTGGGTACTATAGCTAGATGACAACAAAGGTCACTAGAAATCACTACACACCATCCCTTATCAAAATAATTACCTATGTACATATTTTACCCCTGATTAATTAGCATTAATTAATCGTATTATGGGTTAATTATGTTTTGGATGTGAGATTAACTAATGTTAGAGAGTTCATCAAAACATCAAACATTTTTTTTGTTTCGTAAACAATTCACACAAGCGTTTTATGTTCATCCAATTATAAACCGATTCTGGATTGGTGTTTACGAATGAACAGAGTACATTTATAATTGTTTAACATTTACATGTTTATAATCCGATCTCTACAATCAGATTTTACATATGACATATATAAACCGATTGTTTCATTTCATTACCAATTTTCATTCATTGAATTATTATTGCAGGATGCATTTAGCACATGCATCAATCCTTTAAAAAGCGAGGCGACCCTAGTGGACGAGTTATAGTCTCGTGAGGGTTTACATAGAGGTCTACCTACAAAACCTATAAAAAAACTTCTAAAGCCATCAATCTTCCTCCTCCGAAGACGATACAACATCCATGTATTCCGGGTTATCCTCCGGGATTCTTTTTGCCAAGAAGTGATAGCTTGCATCGAATGCAAATGCTTCCCCCTTTTCCTCCAAGTAGCGCGCTTTCAAGGCTCCATGCTACAAAAACAAAAAAACAAACTAACATTTGTTAGTGGTGTTTCATTGGAAGATAAAACAACATGGGTTACGTAAAAGAAACCACAAAATTACTCACGAATTGTGCAATGGACAAGGTGAAGGGGCGAGTGTTAAAAATTCGAGGTTGGAGCGCTAAAAAAGCAAGTATTGCATTTTCGATTACTAGGTGCCTAGCGTGGACTTGTTTAACACTTCTTGCATTAGGATTCCCAAACTCGCCTCTAAATTTGTTATCTACCCTAGCCCAAAAGGTTGTGGAATCCACCCTTTCATAGGATTGCCGTCTAAGTCTATTTTCCGCGTACCAAGCTTTGGTGATTGCGAAATCTTCATTTGAATCAAATGATGCCATTTGTTGTATGTATATGTATGGAATGAGTAGTTGTTGAGTATATGGAGTGAGGGGGGATAAAATGATCAATTTTGGCGCAAATGGGGTCTAAGGGTGAGGTCTCTATTTATAGAGAAAATCCCTAACGACTATGTTTTTGAAAAACGTGAAATAATTTGCTATACTCGGTATTTTAAGAGCTATGTAAAATCCGATTGTGTTGATATGCTTTAAGGAATCGGTTGTTCTTTTGACCAACGTAAACCGATTAAAGATCTGTTAGATTTTTAATTTTCACCGACAACAATCGGTTTATATATTTAATATGTAACCCGATCGTGGCTTGAAAAACATCCAGGAAAAATAACTTGCATAAACGGTTTACGTTGGCATATCGTGTCGACCGATTGTTGGCATGTCAGGCTAGAATCAATTTAAACAATATGTTCCAATAAGTTCAACACAAAGATCGACCAAAATAAAAACATCAACCACACAAAGATCATCCATATTACATATATAAACCATCCCAAAAGACTTAAAACAAAAAACAACCACAAGTCTTATAAACTTAAAGTTTTAATATAAAAAAATTAAACTTAAAAACTTGGGGAGCACCAGGAGCATTTGCAGCATGAACAGAACCAGGATCAGCACCACCACCACCACCACCAGCACCAGCACTAGTATCAGGAGCAGCAGTAGCATCAACCATTGCAGCAGCTTCATCTTCATCCATTTCTTCAAACAAACCTTCCAATTCTTGGTGGCGATCCCTCTCAGCTGAAATAATGCTTTTCCTCATCCGAGCGAACCTGATGACCTCAATAAGCTCTTCCAGTGCAAGCTTATCAATCAATGCCAGCGCTTGTTCAAGATTGGTCTCACCTCCATAAGAAAACTTATATAGGCTTCTCTCTGGAACTCTTTGTGGTTTCTTCATAGCATCCTACAAGGTTACCTCTCGATTATAAAATTCTAGGTGTCCGAAGTCCATTTTACACAAAACTTTAAAAAAATCAAGTAATAAATCGGTACATATATAAACAAAAGTAATCCGATTCTGAGGAGACTACAAGAATCGGGTTATGTGGTACATGTATAAAACCCGATTGTGGAAAGGAAGATGAAAAGACAATGGTAATCGTATTATACATATTACATATATAAACCGATTCTGGTGATGTATTTTCAGATTTCATTTCTTAAACAAAATCGGTTGATGTTAGTCATTATGTAAACCGATAATTGTGCATTCTCTTCATGGCCGAAAAGCAAACCCATAATCGGTTTATTCGATATGTCATTAAACACCGATTCTAGGTGTAATCAGAGTTTTGATTTGTCAAAAACGAATATTTAAACATGTAAATCAATAAGATAGGAAGAATCATAGAATGGGTTGATGGAGATTTACCTTTTGCTTGTGTGGATCGAAGATTCGTTGGAGGAGAAGATGAAAATTAGGGTTTTGAGAATTTGGAAAGATTAGGATGAACATAGAAAGTTTTTTTAGGTTTTTTTAGGTTTTTTTTTTGGATTTACTGAAAATGGAAAGATTAGTATTTATATGAGAGTTTTAGGAATTAATGTGGGGGTAAATTAGTATTTTTTAAGAATTTGGGTGCCCAAAGTAATTTGGTGGTGTGGGAAGGAAAATTTGATAGGCCCCAATTTAGCAAGGATATTTAACTAGAACATTAATTTACATGACAATAATCTAATTTTATATTTGATGGGCTACTTCTTTTTATTGAATAAACTTGTTAATTTTACTTGAAATAATTTCAAATGATATGTTGTCTAATTAAATCTTGTGATATTGTCCTACTTAATGTATACATTAAATGATGATAATGTCCTACTTAATGCATACATTAAGTGATTTCAAATTGTTTATAGCATGTGTGCCAGCAATGCACATCACGGCACGTTTATTCGTGTGTTGTGCCCGTGGGCTGTGCCTAGCTTTTGACTAGTAAAGCATAGCATGACACAACACGTTTAAATCGCTGGAACAACACAACACGACACATGGAACGTGAAGCACGCGACTTTGTGTGCGGGTCTGTGCCGGGCCGGCACGTTTTACACCTCTACTCTCATGCCACCAAGAGATGAGTTGTTTTGATACTGCCGAGATGAGATGGTGAAACATATATTCGGTTAACCCTACTCTTCAGGAAGAAGCTTTTTCCTATGTGGATGAAGACTTTTTCCTTCACACACGTTCCATTGGAGAAACTCTTATAGAAGCACATGTTTGTGTTTTAGGAGGTTTCCTTTGCCTAATTTCTAGGGATTTTAAATATAGCATTCGTGAAGTATGGACGATGAAAGAATATAGTGTTGCAGAGTCCTGGACTAAAATGTTCACTTTTGACGAGGGTAAACTTTTAATTTAGGGATTAATCAATTGGACTTGAAACAATCTTTCAAGAATGATGAGATTCATATTTATATGATCACAAACATGAAGAGTGTAAAGAACTTTAGATTCATCATATTTTGAGGTCCAAAAGATGAGCGTTTCGTGGAAGCTTAGTTTCTCCTAATTTGGATACTGTTTTGGGAGGCAGTAGGATACATGATCAAATGGAGACCGTGGATATTAACAGGGTCGGCATCTTATTCTCACGGACGTACAAATGAAAGGGACGTACTTTTATCACTTTTTTGCTAAGTAATATTCACAGGGCCAAAGTTACACAGCTTTCCGAGAATTCATGGGACAAATCCGGCAGCTAATTGGGAGGAAAATTTTGAATTTTTTCATTGATGATTGAGCTGAATTGGTCTCATCAACAAAAACAGTATCAACATATTTTCTAAAAGTATGAGCAGATCTTGGAAAGGGGGTTTAGAAAAGAGTTATTTTGTAAATGGGTTGTAAGTTTATCATCTAATTAGGGTCTGGATCGTAGAATATGCAGTTGATGCGTTTGGTTCGTAGACTAACCAAAGACCGTTATAAATCCGTTACTGACTTTTTGTGTTTGGCCAAACACCCTGAATTTCAGTAGACTAATGCTGAATGTTTAAAATTGTCAAAAGCTGAAAGAAAAAAAAGATTACTATTTGGGTTGCATACCTAAAATGGATCATGTTTTTCTAGCCCAATTTGAAACATATCGATCATCAATTTTGAGTCTGGTAAAATGAAAACCATCACTAGAAAGTCTGGTAAAAATAAAAACATCCCCAGAAATAAACATTTTGCAAAATTATTATCAAGCACCGCCATTTGATCCCGTATCACCCTACCAAATACTACTATTGTCCATCACCATCAGCAATAATTTTTGATTCCAAAACCCTTAATTGTTTTATCACAACATCAGTTTCATTCCAAGACCCGATGTAAGAGCTTCTCAGAATGTTAAGGTTTGTACTTGGCCCCTCTCCACTTCTCTGGATTTGATCAAATTGGTAAGAGTTTTGTGCTGAATGTTGAGGTGATTTCATGGTTTTGTATTGGAAAAATAAGAAATTGAAATGCTTGTATGTTATTAATTTGTGAAAGATTTTTTGTAGAACATGAGATATTGAAATTTTAAGTTGAATTCATGGCTTAAGAAACTAAAATCTCACGCTACTAAACTTGCGACCATTAAACTAGCGGCTTGGTATTCATATATATCCACTAACTTGAGCGACCACATAGAGTAGTTTAGTCGGTAAAATGATTTTCCCGATAAGAACATAGCAACCGCCATTTAGGTTTGGTAGCTACCTACTTCGAGCTAGGATGACCAGCGATTCAATAAGTATTTGGTTGGTCAAACCTATCTAAGCGACCAAAATCCTAGCAAGGGCCCAGAATTTTAGTCACTTTAATAGTTTAAGCATCCCAAGTTGCAACTGCCAGATAGTTTGGCCGCTACAAATCTGTGTCCACTAATATTTAGCGAAGACTAGATGTGTTTGCTCTCTGCATCACTTTTTCAAGTTATCTATAGCGGCTTAAAAAGTGCTCAAGTAGTTATTCACTTTGAGTCACCGACTGGTAGCAACTAAAAAATGAATAGGTTGGTACAACCTATTTGAGCAACCATGTTTAAGCGGCCACCACGTGGTTAAAATAGAAGTCGGTTCTCTTTAAAAAAAAAAAAAAAAAAAAAGAGAAGTCGGTTTTTGAAGTAGGCATTTGAGATCTCAATATTGATCCAAGAGTCTTTTGTTTTTTTGAAATAGTTGATCCAAGAGTCTTTATTGGATATATTCAATGGAAACATGAAAACTTGTTCAAATCAATGTTACCCAATTAAGCCAAAAATTCAACTCCACATAGACAAATCAAAACAAACACCAAAAACTACTAATGCTTTTCTGGTCCTACCCTCACAAATTAATAGTGCCGTTAACTATTTAACATGAATCCTAAATGCTTTCTCTGTGCCTTTGTTGACTAAACATAATCATACCTATAATTAGAGGGTAAGATCTATGTAGTCAATATCGGCCGTATCGGCCGATATTTCGGGGATATTTCGGATATCGGCATTGGAGCGGTAGGATAAGCATTGTATCGGGGATACGATATCTTGGCGATAATATCGTCCAATATAGTCAAATATCGGCCGTATCGGCCGATATATCGGCGATATTTCGGGGATATTTCAAGATATTCTTGTTGAAGTTATTTTTTTGTTTCTAGTTTGAACTTTGAACTTGTTTAATTACCATTTTAGGCAGTAAATTTTATAGTTGTTGAAGTTACTCTCCTGCTTCTAGTTTGATCTTGTTTATTTATCATTTTAGGTAGTAAACTTTAAAGTTATTGAAGCTAATTTTGTGTTTTTGATAAAATTGATGGTAGCTATAAAATTATAGTCTCTAAATTTGGAACCGATATTATTCCGATATTTGAACGATAATATCCCCGATATAAATTCGTACCAGTGTACCGGTCTTGGCCGAGATGATCCGATATCCGATATTAACTACATTGGGTAAGCTTTAAATCAATTGCAGAAGTATTAGGGAACAAATTCGAAGTGATTGCCGAAATAGTAGCACGATGCTTGTCATTAGTCGTGCAGGGCGCTGTAGTGCTGTCGTGTTGCACCAAGAGAAGGAGAAAGTTAAAAAATAAAAAAAGCGCCAACATTCCCGCCAATTCGTTGCCCCAAGATGTTTTCGCACCACATTAAAGTTTTGGTTGAATATTCTTCTCCACCGTTGGATAAGGTAATAATCCGCATGCCTCTTGTGTTTTGGGTGTGAAACCATATGATTGAAGAGTCTGGCTTTCAATTGGCTAGATACAATATCATGCGGATCATATTTTTGTTAGCTTTGGTGTGATTAGTAATCCGCGTGCCTTTTGTGTTTTGCGTGTATACTGTATAGCCATAAGATTGAAGATTCAAGCTTTCAATTGCCTAGATACAATATCATGCAGATCATATTTTTGTTATGTGGTTAAGATCGAAATAAATTGACAATGAGATGGCGATCCATATGTTTGATTTTGAGGTTTCCTATTGGCCAAAATGAATATCATACGGATCATTAAAGTTTTTTTCTTCTTGTTATCGGTAAAAAAATTGGTGCTGCCGAGTTTCGAATTCAGGTCACTAATATATCACCCAGTGACTTAACGTTATATTACAATGGCACCTGGTTAATTGTAACGGGTTGATTATTAACGTATTCGTCTTTATTTCTTAGTAATTATGCATCACCGGGGCTCAACCGTAAAAGTAAAAGTAACAATAAAAATTTCGACTCATAAAGAAAATGTTAGTCACCTTTGACAAATTCTAGAATTGGCTTATTTAAATGCCAAATCTTTAGTTAGCATAATACTATATTTTCATTAAGAAATTTTGTATACGCACATAAGTCGATCCCGAGAGATTTTGTTCCGGACTACAGACGTTTCTCATCTCATTCGATACGAAAAAAGTGATTGATAACAGGATAATGGGTAAAATTATGGGAGAAATTAAGTGAGCCCGGGCGACATAGGGTAAGATTGACGGATATCAAACTAAATTAAGTGAACTAGATGGATACCCGGTTTGATTTAATAGTTAACAACAATATAAACCCGTGGAATCCAGGAAAACTCAAGTGAGGTCGAGCGATATTGGATAAAATTGATTGATAATGGGTGAAATTGACTAAAGAAAACGATAGTTTTACAACTTTTTGCTAAAATTTGTAGAACGTCTCATGTTTTACAACTTTTTTCGACTTATATATAGTAGTCCACTCGCGGCCAGGTTTCCAGCTCAGAGCCAGGTTCAATATCAAAGTTGACGAAAAGGGGTGTGTAGTAAGGTTTCAAAAATTATTT
Source organism: Papaver bracteatum (assembly GCA_023529315.1). Taxonomy (NCBI): domain Eukaryota; kingdom Viridiplantae; phylum Streptophyta; class Magnoliopsida; order Ranunculales; family Papaveraceae; genus Papaver; species Papaver bracteatum. The sequence continues at coordinate 872,834 of JAJJWX010000098.1, forward strand.
CTATGGAATCTTACCTGTAAACAGGTGGATTCATCGTTCTTACGAAGTTTTCTACTTATAATAGTCCACTCGTAGCCAGGTTTCGAGCTCGGAGCTAGTTTCAGTATCAAAATTGACGAAAAGGGGTGTGTTTCAGTAAGGTTTTGGGGAATATTCATATGGGTTAGATTAATGTGATCATAAAGATGATGATTGTTATATTATTAGTGGATTTAAGTTTTGTTTTTCACCGAAAAAAAAAAAAAGGAATTCACATTTTATTTTCATACATATCATTCTTGGGTAATCTTGGCTTTCTAATGGCCGGATAAATAAGTTTAAGAATCATAATCCTTGTCTTTTTTGGAATTTACACAATTTTGTCATACACACTTCCAAGACAAATTTCAATTTCAAGCTTGTCTTGTTTAAACTCTGGAAATATATTCGAGCAATGAATATTCATAGATCTTTAGCAAACTTAGTTAGAACAATTTATTGTTCACAAACTATTTTCTTTAAAAATGATCTTTTGGAAAATTTCCCAAAAAAAAAAACTAATTGTTTACCATCAGTATGCAAACACTTTTGATCCGAGTCCGGGACTTCCTGACGATACGGATACCCGATACGCATACCCTTCTGATATGACGTCGTTAACTTCCAAGAGAAAGTACGTACGCACGTACCGATACTCAGGATGCATAACTGGATGACCTAACCTAGTTTGGAAGATTAAGTGCAAAGGAAATAAGGGGAGGTGCGCATACCCCTTGGATCTGACTTTCACGAGATGGTAGTGATACACATACCCCTTGAGTCTGAATTCGTGAATCAGATGTATGCATACCCTAATTTATCTGAATTACGCATACCAAAGTAGTTTTAAGAAGAATAGGAAAAAAAATTAGCAGAAATACGCATAACAAAGTAGGTTTTAGCAGAATATGGAAATATTTAGCATAAGTACGCATACCAAAGTAGTTTTTAGCATAATAGAGAAAAATTTAGCAGAAGTAAGCATACCAAAGTAGTTTTTAACAGAATAGGAAAAACATTAGCAGATATACGCATACCAAAGTAGGTTTTAGCAGAATAGGGAAACATTTAGCAGAAGTACGCATACCAAAGTAGTTTTTAGCAGAAATACGCATACCAAAGTAGTTTTCTCAGAAACCCTAAAACAAATCTCAAATCCACTTTTTTCCCTTACTCGAGATGTAAAAGGATAAAATTCCATTTTCATAATAGTTTTGTTGAAATTTAAAAAATAATATTCTTACATAGCAAGCAAGCGAGCAACAAACTGCGCCGCAAGCCCTTTTTGAATTGCAAATTCTTAATCCTAATCTCATTCTGATGAAATGAAGATGAAATTTATCATATTTGAAAATCCCATGTTCGAAGATTACTAGAATTAGACCTGAGTTTCTCATTCGGATGAAATAAAGTTGAAATTTATATCGGATTTGAACATTCCATGTTTGAAGATTACTAAAGTTAGATTTGAGTTTCTCATTCGGATGAAATGAAGTTGAAATTTATCAGATTTGAACATCTCAGGTTCGAAGATTACTAAAGTTATACATGAGTTTCTCATTTGGATGAAATGAAGATGAAATTTATCAGATTTGAACATCCTAGGTTCGAATCAACCCTAAGCTTCATATTTATCGATTTCGATGATGTACCATGCTTAGTTTGAAGTCATAACCCTCCCATAGCCTATTTGTTCATAGTTTGTATGTCGTTATACCAAATCTGAAGTTCGAATCAACATTGAGCTTCATATTTATCGATTTCGATGATGTATCCTGCTAAGTTTGAAGTCTGAACCCTCCCAGAACTTCTTGGTTCATAGTTTGTATGCGTTATACCATATTTGAAGTTTGAATCAATATCTAAGTTTCATATTTATTGATTCCGATGATTTATCATGCTAAGTTTGAAGTCAGAACCCTCCTGGAGCTTATTCGTTCATAGTTTGTATGTCCTTATATCACATTTGAAATTTGAATTGACAATGAGCTTCATATTTATCGATTTCGATGATGTATCCTACTAAGTTTTATGTCTGAACCCCCCCACAGCTTCTTGGTTCATAGTTTGTATTTAGTTATACCACATTTGAAGTTCAAATCGACACTAAGCTTCATATTTACCGATTCCGATGATGTATCCTGCTAAGTTTGAAGTCTGAACCCTCCCAGAGATTCTTGGTTCATAGTTTTTATGTCGTAATACCATATTTGAAGTTCGAATCGACACTTAAGTTTCATATTTATTGATTTAGATGATGTATCTTGTTAATTTTGAAGTCTGAACCCTCCTGGAGCTTCTTGATTCATAGTTTGTATGCCGTTATACCACATTTGAAGTTCGAATCGACATTACGCTTCATATTTTTCGATTTCAATGATGTATCATGCTAACCTGAGTTTACCAATGTGAAATAAAGCTACTTCATGATCTGTATGACTTTTCAAAATTACTTCATGACCTATGAGGCTAGTCAAAATCCAAACCGGAAGCACAAAGAAACACACCAATTATCGAATTTATTTTTCATTTTCCCGATTCATTCTTATACATTTTTTGGATTTTTTATATCAGAATGTCGATAACAATGTCCTAAATTTATTAAATTTTTTTCACGTCGAAAGTTGATAATAAACCGAATACATGAGTTTGTAGTAGCACAAAGAGAAACACAAATGCTTCAATCCGTATGAGCATAAAAAATACAATCACAACCGTCAGATTATTTTCTCAATCCGTATGAGTGGATCAAACGAAATCTGGTCCGTCCATCATTTACACTCGGATTCACTTTTTTTTTTTTTTTTTTCAAATCATTTGTTTCTCATTCTACCGTCCATCACTTCCCATAAATATCCAAAAGAAATTTCTGTCGGTCTCAATTTTTCCCTTTCCTCTCACCCCGATCCTCAAATCTCGCTGGGACTCGATTGCTCCACCAAAAAGAAAAAAAAAACCTAATCCAAAGAGACACCACCGCTATCAATTTGTTTCTATCAATCTCACTACCATCGCCACAACCACATTCTCTCCGTCTCATTCTATCGGAACTCATGTTTGCGAAAGGAACAAAATTAGCTTTTTCTCTGAGGTTTTCAGTAATGTTTATGTGAAATTTGTTGCTTTACACCAGGAAGAAGACGAGTTGTTGGCTATACCTTGTTTTTTGAGCTTGTGTTTCTGTTGAATACAACTCAATCCAGCAAGATGAGTCGTTTAATTGAGACCCTAGAAAATTTAATTTCAGATAAGTTGCTCTTAATTTTTGGTATCTAATCGAATTTTAAATTTTCATTTTTTTGAAACGTATTTATTTTTATGTTCAGATCTTTGAAAATCATATTGTGATTGTTTTGTTTTTGTCATTTAGGTTGAGAGAAGCTTGATCTTAGCTTTTGAAGTGGTGGTTGGTTCTGTCGTTAGTGTTAGTGGTGGTACGCTTTGTTGGTGGTCAGTTTTGTTCATCCGATGATTGTCAGAGATTTGGTGAAAATTATCAAGAAATCCACTCACTCTCTCTCTCTCCACTCTACATGTCAAAAACCCATTTCATCACGAATTATCCACCACTACCATCATCAAGAATTTTAGATCTGTTAGGTTCAAGGAAGAAGGCGTTGTTTTGTTCAGAGATCCTGATTTTTTGAGTGTAAGAATCCCTTAACTCTTTAATTTACTTGAATATTCCAGGTGTATAAAGTTTATTTTACAACAAATTAGATATGGATGAATTTGGATTTTGATTGAAATTACTAGTAATAATAAACCAATTATGGGATGAATCTGCTTTGTTGCGTTCGGCGGTGTACTAGTAATTCTTCCGGAGCCTGGAAAATCAATTGCTGTCACCAGTGAATATGTAGGAAATTTGTGCCAACTTGTTGAGGGAAGAGATGGAGGTGGTGTGTGGACACAAATATTGGACCGACAGACTCCAACAATGCTCTATCAAGCTTGGCATCGAGATCTTGAGGTTAGATTTTAGACCAAATTGACTTTAATTCCGACCACATATTGTTCTTTATTTTTGTGTGATTTTTAAGGGTTTCATTTATGTTGTTTGTGATGTGTATTTCTTATTTCAGTTATTTTGATGATTTAGCAGAAATTGTGAATCTGGCATAGAGTCTCACTCAACAAGAGCTAGGGGTTTTGTCAACATGATTTTCTTCGTCTGCAAAAATAGAGTGGTGATGGGTGATCTGTTCGGATGAATCAATCAAATTTACTTCGCAGAAAGAGTGGTGCTTGAAGGTTACCTTTCAAAAAGGTACCAAATTTCTAGTTTTTTTTTTTTGAAGCATGATTTTCTTATATTACTAAAGGGATATTACAAGATGGTATTTGATACCAGTAGGATCAAATACATTTGGACTGATACACCATGAAATTACAATAAAAAGGCATAGGAGTGAAATACGAGTAGCATTCTTCAGAGTCAAATTGCAGCGAGAATAGTTGGAGTTGGCAAGGATGAAGTTGTTAAGGCTCCATAGGGCTTCGACGAATGCTTTCCACAAGAAAAGTTGTGTTTTTGATGGACATGGTTGTGTCCATAAGTACTTGGGTGTTGGTGATGTAGTTCCTTGCAATTGATCCGAGATGCTGATTAGGTCTTTGTCTCCAGATAATGTGGAGTACTACTCAATCAATTTTTGCCCGCCTTCTTGTTTAAAGACTTTGTTCATAACTTCAAAACGTGTCTTTAGAGTTGAGTGTGTTGAAGTAGAATCCATTCTATGCCCTCGAAGGACTAAGATAATAAACATCATTACTATTACTACTAAAGTTACTACAATTACGAAACTTGAAAAACTAGAATTGAAAAAAACTAGCTAGAATACAGACTAGGCTGATTTAAACCAAGGAAATTAGAAGATTACAAATTTTCTTGAAAAGTAAGAACAACAACTAAATTGAGAAATCAACTGACGATTTCACCGGATGACTCGCATACCAATTAGTTATTATGCTTGCTGAAGAATTATGGAATGAAGCTCTAGGTGTGATACAATCCAAGGATTTTTTGCACTCAAAGATTTCAAATATGTGGAGTTGCTGCTGATGATTGCAATGAAGAATATGATACCTTGGGTAAGACTTACAGAAGAACTAAAATCTTAAGAGGCTCAAAGTGAGATAATGGCTTGCTTTAGGTTTCATAAGGCTTGAATGAGGATAATTGTGAAGCTGAAGATGAGTACTGTCAATCTAGATGAGTGAAGGAAGTTAAATTCTTTGTCTAATAAAATATGAATATTGGTGCAGAGGTGAGAGCATGAAGGGGAAAGAAACCAGTGAAGCTAATTTGATCGATCAAACTGGTTAGAGCTCAATACAAATTTTAGAGACAAAAGGTTAAACCCGGATCATGGAAGGCATCCAAGAAGACTCAATTAAAACTGAAAAATACTTGCTGGAAAAGATCAAAACCTTGGAAACCAACTAAAATACGATACCCAGAGCACCAAAAAAAGGAACTATAGAACTAAAACCACATTAAGTCTTGCAAAACAACTCAATAAACACAAGGAAAGGAAAGGAAACTAAAAATGAGGACACCACCAAAAAAAACTGAGACGAGACTTTAAACAGAAACTAATCTGGTGTCCTGAAGCAAATGCCTTACTTTCACAACAGGGTCTTATAGAAAACCAAACAAAATACAAAGAAATTTTACAAGCCCGGGAAAGGCTATACATGAAACCAGAAAACAGATTAAAAAGGAACAAGGTTTTAAAACAAAAAGGTTAAGATAGGCCTAATCGATTAAAGATTAAAAAAGATAGGTAACTTCTGGTTTATTCTGTGAGATAGTCATGGAAATCAAAAAGTCTCACAGGGATAAAGAGATTCAAAAGTTACAACCAAAAGTCTCTGGACAGCACAATAAAAAGAGGTTTACTGATAAAATCAAGCACCAATATATGAATAATATGAACCAAAAAGCCAAAGAACCTTCCCTTTGCGAAACCGATGCTGATATTGAGAGAGTACCAACCCGGAATTACCTCGGTTTTATATAATGAACAAGCTATTGCATCTGGGAATCATGGCCATGTATATTTACGATGGAGATTGAAGCCAATAAATTCAGATGAAAATCCAAATCTCATCCAGCAGCACCAAAATTAGGTAAAAATCTTAGGGGAAAAGAAAGGGTATCACAATAATTATCAATCAAGCAACACCAATTGAGTTTGAAGGCCGGTGAATCGAAGATTTAGCCGATGATGATTGCTAAATCCATGGCGGTTGTTTTAGGGTTTGATGAAAAATGTGAAGTTTGTTCTATGGATTGGGTTTTATCTCTATTCGTTCTCTAAGTGATTGAATCTAAGATGAGATTTGATGATTATGTTTGCTACTGCCCAGATCTAAGAATATATGAGCAGTTAAGGTATATGAGAAAAATTGTGTTCTCTCTGTCGAATATTGCCTAGTTATATTGATCGATTTTTTTTTAATTCCATTTTTATTGAATTTTTTTTTTAATTTGCTTTCCTTGTTGTAGATCTAATCATTTTTGTGTAGTATTTGATTTTAATATGCAGTACTTAAGTTCAACATTGTTTGGAAGGAGCAACTAGGTCATCTCAAAATCAGAGCTAACAAAAACAAGATTGAATGATATTAGGTTCCAGCAGTATAACTATCTCAGTGTTAAAGCAAGTCCACTGAGAGATTCTGAGATCTTTCATGGGTGTTTCAAAGTTGAAGTAGATGTATACCAATGGCGTTCCTCATCCTTAAGTTTAAAGTGTTTTTAATGAAAATGAAAGAACAAAGCTAGGGGGAAATGGATGATCAGAGAGAGTGATAAAGTATTTTCTGGGTCCAGTGTGCATTAAATATTAATGGCCGACTAGAAAATTCAAAACTGCTCTTTCAAGAAGACCCACAAACGAAAATGTTTTCTATCTTTTGAACATTGAATGTGACCCTCCCGCACACTGTTTGGAGTCTTCCAGATAGTATTTAATGGGATTTTTATTTATTATATTATTTTTTAAATAAATATGTGAATGCATTTTTTTTCCAGATAGTTTTTTATTTTTTATTTTTTTGTAAAAGTTTGAGATTGTATTTTCTTTTTGAGTAAATGTTCTTTTGGATGAGTTCATCAGATTGTTGTCTCTTTCATCAAATTTCTGGTTAGGTTTAAATATGAGTATCGATTGTTTTTTTTTTCATTTTTCATTTTTTAGTTTTTCTAGTTCTTCATCCTCATCGTCTGCTATGGTGTTTATGCTTGATTTTTGTTTATGGATCTGCGTTAATTTTATTAGATTCGTTTTTATGGATGGTTTTCACCTGATTTTTAAGGTTTTTCTCTGAACTGCTACAGTAAATCTAAGAGGTTCTCCGAAATGCTACAGTAAATCCGAATTTTACTGTAGCATTTTTTTTTTTTTTTTTTTCGAAGAGGCCGTTCCAGGCGATAGAATGTGATTCCTAGGATATTGGTTTTCATCTGATCAAACCATTTCCTATTAATCTCTTCTTTCTTCCTTCGACTTCTCATCTTTTTCATCTGATCAAACCACACTTGTCGCATAAGTAGATTTTTCTCTTCTAGGTTTTTTTAAAGCTTTTCAAGTTTTTCAATGACGGGAAGTTCTACCTCTACAAACCCTAAATCTTCTGCTGCTTATGCTACCCCCTGTGCAAACCATGGCTTTGATGTTTCTGATGGCAGAGCCGATCTTTTTCAATGTCCTTTCAAAGGCTATGATGGGTGCAAAAACGGGACTGGAGGGAAGGGGTTGTTGAAGGTTTCACTTTTCAATCACTTGAGAAATTTACACTACAAGAGAGAAGGGGGGACTGAGAGATGTCGTCAAAGATTACGCTGTTGCAGAGAAGTCTACCACGCCTGGGAGTCCTTATTTTTACATCTCGAGAGTTGGTTGTGCACTGCTTGTATGCATGTTTATTCCTGGAATAAAAAGTGTACACACATTGAGAAAGGTGAGCTCGCTCCTTCTACGGCTACAATTCACGGCATTGCTGCTCCTGCTGCTGTTAATATTTCCGATCCTCGATGTTGAGGTTGTCTGCGCCTACTTTAAGTCTTGAGCTATTGAACATGGTGTTTCTAGCTCAGATCCCTACAATCTCTAGTATTCCAGCTAAATGTAGGTTGCACTTTGCACGAACCTTCAAGTCCATGGTTTGCAGAAAGTGGTATTGTACCTAATGATCTGTCTTCATGGATACAGCTAATGCTCTTCCCTGTGTGTACTCTCCATGTTGCTGAGTACCAAGAGTTGAAAGCTGACACCCAGAGAAAGCTGCAGATTAAGTCAGTTAATCATGCATTGCGCATATGGAATGAACCGAATGGGTGTATGGTGCTGGTACAATGTGTGTTTTAGAAACATGCCGAGATGAAGGAATTACAAGACAAAGCCAAGAAGAAACCTAAACAGGATGATCAGGAAGCTGTGAACTTGAGGTTGTGTAGGGGTAAGCTCCGACATGGTTTATATGTCACTGCGATTCGCACTCTCACTTATACCGGGAGTTGCGTCCAATAATGAAGGTACACTGGATGAACTTCTGTTCCAAACATCCCACGTCGCTGCCTTGCCGGTCATCCCCTCTTCTTCACCTTCACATGAGGCTATGGTAGCTACGACGGATCTTGTTCTAAGTAGACTAAAGAGTTTCCCTAAGGGGACAGCTTGTGGAAGAGACGGTTTAGGGCACAACATCTTCTCGATGTTCTCAGGTGGGCCAGCAGCCGTTATTTCGAGATGAGTTACTTGCCTCCATCACAGAAGTGGTTAACTTATGGCTATCGTGCTCTTGCCCGTCGGTTTTGGGAGAATATGTGGCCAGTGCTCCTCTCACCCCACTCATCAAACCCGGTGGTGGCTTGCGGCCTATAGCGGTTGGCACAATATGGAGGAGACTTGTCTCTAAATGCGCTGCATCTTTTGTTGGCAAGGAAATGAACTCATATTTGGGTGATTTCCAGTTTGGAGTGGGGGCTAAGTGTGGTGCAGAAGCAATTCTACATGCTGTGAATCGCGTGTTGGAAGAGAAAGGGGACCAAAATACGCTTTCCATGCTGCTGGTAGATTTCTCTAATGCATTCAATCTCATAGATAGAACAACCATGATCTTAGAGGTACGTAGGTTATGTCCTTCGATATCTCGTTGGGTTGAGTTTTGTTACGCTTCACCAGCACGACTATATTATATGGACCATGTGCTTTCTTCTGCTCGTGGAGTGCAACAAGGTGATCCTTTAGGGCCACTTTTGTTCGCTCTTACTCTCCACCCGCTAGTCTTGAGTATTTCAAAAAGGTGTGATCTAGAACTGCAGGCTTGGTATCTTGATGATGGTACGGTGATTGGGGACACTATGATGGTAGCTAGAGCTCTGAGAATAATTCAAGAAGAAGGTGTTGCTAGGGGGCTGTTTTTGAACATCAAGAAGACTGAATTGTTTTGGCCCTCTATAGACCCTAGGACAGCCGTTATGTGTATGTTTCCACCGATATTTGTAGGCCAGAGAAGGGAGTTAAGCTGCTAGGTGCTCCTGTTAGCCTTGATGCCAAATTTAATGCGGATCTGGTTGTTAAAAGAGTGAAAAAAACTATAGAGATCATTGATTCAGTGGAAAAACTTGAAGATCCACAGTGTGAGCTTCTTTTGTTTAGAAACTGTGCTGGAGTTTCTCGCTTATATTTTTCTTTACGCACTACCTTTCAGATCGCACTTTTGCGGCTCAAGATTTGTTTGACTCTCGTCTCTACAAGTTCCTACAACATATAATAACCGGAGATGGTCCAGGGTTCGGCCCCTTGCAAATGCGATTTTCCACGCTGCCCCTCAGACTAGGTGGTTTTGGTGTTTACTCGATGCAAGACACTATGAATTACTGTTATTTGGCGTCGTGCTTGGAAACACTAGAGGCGCAATCATCATATTGAGGCACACCGGCATCAAAGTGGTTTTAGCTCCCATCTTGAGCGTCTTGCAGCTTCTTTCAACTCTCGTGTAGTCCTGTTTTCTCCTATATGCGTCGATAACATTGCCAACCATTCTATGTCAACTCGCAACTGTTTATTTTGATGCGAAAGAAGAACTTGACTTCCCAATTCAAGTTGTCTCGAACGTGATTCATTCCTATGGCGAGAGCAACCAAATGAAGCATGCCCTGGATTTCTTAATGGCTATCCCCATCCCTGGTTTAAATCAAGAAATTGGTTCGAGGCGTTTAGTGCGGTATTATGTTATAGACTTGGTATTCCCTTGTTTGAACCAGGTAGTTTGTGCCCCTTCGCAAAGAGAGATGGATGCTTTTGGTGACCATGCGTGTAATCGTACAAATGAAGTTGGTTTAAAATTTCGACATGATTTAGTACGCGACACGATTGCAGACATCTCCGTTATCGAGCAGGGTGGCTGCACGGAAAGAGGTGGACTTGGGTATGCTTGCGAACAACGGTACTTCTTTGAGACCGGCAGATGTTCTTGTGCTCAATTGGGACAATGGTCGGGACGTTTGCTTCGATGTTACGATTGTGTCGCCCTTTTCTGGGAGTAATGGTCGTACTTTGGAAGGGGGGCAGGCTATCAAGGATGTCAATGCAAAAATACCAAGTATTTAGAAAAATGCACTCGCACAAGGATATGGATTTGGTGCTTTGGCTTTCACTACTCTAGGTGAATTTGGGGACGGAACAACAAGACTTCGTTCGCCGGCTCCGCAACTATATTGCTAGTCATGATGCTAACGTGCATGTAGGTGATTTCCTTTTTCATAGGTTAAGTGTGGTAGTTCAAAAAGGAGTTGGAGCCCAGCTTGTTGCTAGGCTTCCGACTAGTTTCTTGTCTGAATTTGGAAATTAAATGAAAGTAAAACTTTCTTTAAAAAAAAAAATATAATAAATTAATTTTTTATTCAATTCGGTTCATATTTTTTTTCTGTATTAATTTATTATTCATCTGAATAAGAATTGGTCATCGGAAAGCTATTTAACTAATCGGAATATCCAAGAGTTTTTTTTTTTGGTAATTGGAATATCCAAGATTTAGAGCAAATAACTTCAGACGTGTTCAAAGTCTATACCTATTAAAAAAACATACCCCAAAAACACATGTAGCTAGGAAGCGATTGGTGTTTCACTTGCTCTAGTATGGTTAGTCTATCTATGAAGCGATTGGTGTTTCACTTGCTCTAGTATGGTTGGTCTATCTATGAAGTGATCGCCGTGTCACTTGCTCTAATATGGTTGGTCTAGCTTTAAAGCGATGGTTATTTTGCTTGTTCCATGGAGGTCGGTCTAGCTATGAAGCGATTATTATTTTGCTTGCTCTAGTAAGGTCGGTCTAGCTATGAAGCAATTAAGAAAAAAGACTCTACATGATAGTTGGTTGATTACTAAAGCGATTGCCTAGCTGCTCTAGACTTGTATAAATCCCACCTTTTGCAACTAACGAGGGAGAGCCAAATTAGGTCGCTATAAGGGTTAGAGCGACTTAATATGAGCTTTTGCAACCAAAAATGCATGGTCGCTTAATCCAGTTTTTCTTGTAGTGACGTTATTACGATTAAATTCCTGTAGAGTTTTTGAAACTACCAGTAATGTTAGTAGTGGTGGTGTATTGGGAAATACTGAGAAAGAAGAGAAGAAAAGAATGTTGAGGTGATACGAGAGTTATGGATCTTGAGGTTTTGAAGGAGGAATGTAGTTTTGATTCAAGAGCTATGGATTTTGGTAACAGAGGTGTATCGCATATTGCATCATATGTAGAGAATATTTTGAATATAAATAATGCACGATACGTGTTTGATAAAATTTCTCAACGAACCTAGTTAAGTTTTAAAGCGGAGTTAGGATACAATGTCATTTAAGTACTTCGAAAGGGCCCTTTGATAAATTTTTCAAACGGTCAAACTAGTCTTTCGTCGGTCTACGACCCAAATGCATCAAGTGCATCTTTCACGACCCAGACCCTAATTACCAATTAAACATACGACCCTTTTACAAAATAACTCTTTAGAAAATAGATTGATCGAAATATTCTACAGAATTGATAGATTATTTGTTATAATATCTAAAAGTCTCCTAAATTGTAATCTGGTTGTACAGGAAAGTGATAATACCCTTTCCCTTTGAAGTTTTTATATCTGTTTTTCATGGATTTAGAAATTCGATAACATATTTGAATCGAGAATAGAGATTTCTGTAGGGTTCGCTTTTATGTTTTCATTATAATATGATGAGAGAGAAAGTAATCCATCGGTGGTAACTAATCATATACAAACCTAGCTAATTTTTTTCTTCAAAAACCTCCATTAATGGTAGCTCGATGGTGGTAGTGGTGGTGGTGTATCGGAGAATGGTGGTGGACATAATAATAGAGAGAAGGGAATAAAAACATGTATAATTAGTGTTGGGGGAGGCTTACGAAATTCGAGCCGCTATGCGCAATACGAAACCTACACAAGCAATGACATACAATGCGGAAATAACATAACTACGCAATATAGAAGCAATCACACAACACCAGAAATTACGTGGAAAAACCCCTCCAAGGTGAAGGGTAAAAAACCACGGGAAAATCTTCCACTATAATCAAACAATGGGTTACACACAATTCTCCCAATTTGGGGATACACTCTACTTCAAGGTGCCTATAGCACTTGGATACCAATTTGCCTAAATTACACTCACCCCTAAGGATGGATCAACAATTCATTCACCAAATAGATAATATACACTATCAATTTGACAATAGCAAGAGATGAGATAGTTACTACTAGAGTTTGAACAAACCCTAGATTCCCCCCCTTTGAAGAGATGTGGGAATTGATCAATCAATCTTCACCACATCAAGCAAAAAGAACCTTTGACAAGAACCCTTTCTTCTTCTCTTCAAGATACTCCAATCTCACCAAAAATTGGTGGCTTAATCTCTCTATCTCACTCACTCTATTTCTCTTCTTCCTCTATTTCTCTTTCTTCACAAAATGAAGAAGAAACCCGTAAGAATGAAAAAAAACATTCTCCTGAGCCTTTTGTTAACAAAACATAACCTTACATAGGCACCTCTATGTTACTCCCCTCATTAGTTAAGGGGTAGCCAGAATTGATGGACCCATAAGGAGGGAATAGGCCCAACAATCTCCCCCTCACGACTTATGGTAAGGTACCCGTCACCACCAAACCTGACCTACTGCATAAATACACATGCTTGTATTTTGGTAGCGACTTTGTCATCATATCAGAACCGTTGTCATCTGTATGGATCTTCTCAATATACAAGACCTTCTCGTCGAGAACTTCTTGTATCCACTGATACCTAATATTGATGTTCTTGGACCTCGAGTGAAAACTCCAATTCTTGCTGAGATGGATGGCACTCTGGCTATCACAGTAAACGATGAACCTCTATTGATTCACAACGAGTTCTCTAACAAACCTCTTCATCCATATCATCTCCTTTAAACTCTCTGTAGCCGCAATGTACTCTGCCTCTGTAGTAGAAAATGCCACACATTTTTGTAACTTGGATTTCCAAGACACAGCTCCCCCTGCATAGGTAAATAAGTAACCCGATGTAGACTTGAGACTGTATTGAGCACCTGCCAAATCTGAATCTGTGTAACCAACTAGCTCTGGCTTGTCACCTCCATAAGACAAACACATATTATAAGTACCCCTTAAATACCATAGTATCCATTTCACTACTTCCCAATGCTCCATAGCAGGATTTGATAGAAATCTGCTTACCACTCCAACTGCATGAGCTATATACGGCCTTGTATACACCATTTCATACATCAAACTACCAACTGCGTACGCATAAGGAATTTTCTCCATCTTCCGTTTCTCAACATCATTCACAGGACATTGATCACGAGTTAACTTAAAATGGTTTGCAAGTGGACAACTTACCGGCCCAGCCTTGTCCATGTTGAATCTTTGCAACACCTTCTTAATGTAGCTTTCATGTGATAGCCACAACTTCCTCGCTTTCCTATCACGAGTGATCTCCATGCCAAGAATACGCTTTGATGCACCCAAGTCTTTCATAGAAAAAGACTTGCTCAGATCGGACTTCAATCTGTCAATCTTTTTATTATCTTTTCCAACAATAAGCATGTCATCAACATATATCAAAAGAGTAATAAAATCACCATCAACAAATTTTTGAATGAATACACAATGATCTGAGGCTGTCCTCTTGTACCCATGTTCCTTCATGAACGATTCAAACTTCTTGTACCATCTTCTTGGAGCTTACTTCAAACCATATAGACTATTCTTTAGCTTGCACACCATGTGCTCTTTGCCTTTGAATTAAAAACCCTCGGGTTGTGCCATATACACATCTTCCTCCAACTCACCATGAAGAAATCTTGTCTTGACATCTAGTTATTCTATCTCAAGTTCCAAACTAGCGGCTATTGACAAGACAACCCGAATAGAAGAAAATCTCACCACCGGTGAGAAAATCTCATCAAAGTCAACACCCTTTCTCTGCTCATAACCCTTCACAACTAAGCGTGCTTTGTACCTTGGTTGTGAGTTACCATCTTCAGTCTTGATTCTGTACACCCACTTGTTCTTCAGAATTTTCTGGTTCTCAGGCTTGTCAACCAAATCAAAAGTATCATTCTCATCTAAAGAGCCAACCTCTTCTTTCATGGATTTCAACCACTTCTGACTTTCAGGAACACTAAGAGCTTCTTCATGACTCTGGTTCACCTGCATCTGTGAGCATCACATACTCATGTGGTGTATACTTTGTTGAAGGTAATCTAGTCCTGCTGGATCTTATCAACTCAGCTTATGGTTGTTGTTGTTGCACTTCTTTCTCAACATCACCCACTGGAACATCTTCATGAGCTTCATCTTCATTTCCATTACCATCAACATCATCATCATGTTGTTCAAGAGTAGGAACAACTGGATTTGGATCTAAGATCATATCATCTTGAAGCTTTGGAATCTCAATATTCTCAAAGTATTCAATAGTCTGATCTTCAAGGAATACTGCATCCCTACTTATGATAACCTTCTTCTCAACTGGATCCAAAAATATGTAACCAAACTTCTATGTTCCATAGCCTAGGAACACACACTGCTTTGCTTTGTCATCAAGCTTTGATCTATGATCTTTTGGGATATGAACAAATGACCTGCAACCAAACACTTTCAAGTGATCATAAGTAGGATATTTGTATCTCCATACCTTTTCTGCTACTTCTCCATCTAGCGGTCTTGAAGGAGATTGATTGATCAAATACACAACAGTATTCATTGCTTCACCCCAGAAATGCTTCTGCAAATTGGAATGAGATAACATGCACCTGATTCTCTCAAGAATAGTGCAGTTCATCCTCTCTGAAACACCATTATGTTGTGGAGTCTTTGGTACTGATTGTTCATGACGTATACCCATGATCTTGCAATAAACTTCAAGTGGTCCAATGTACTCTCCCCCGTTGTCAGAACGAAGGCACTTCAAGGTTCTACCTGTTTCTCTTTCCACCATGCTGTGAAACATCTTGAACATAGGAACAACATCATCTTTGGTCTTGATTGCATATGACCAAACCTTCCTTGAAGCATCATCCATGAAAGTAACAAAATAAACAACACCACCAAGTGTTTTGACCCTTAAAGGTCCACATACATTAGAATGAACAAGATCAATAATACCAGAATTGCGCTTGGGTAAATCTTTATGAAAAGAAACTCTAGTTTGTTTACCAACTAAACAATGAGTACACTTACCCAATTGCATACCTTTGGCATTTGGAAAAACTTGTCTTTTAGTGAGGATTTGAATTCCCTTCTCACTAAGATGACCAAGTCTTCTATGCCACAGCTCGGAGGTTAAATCTTTGTCAACAACATTCAACTCACCTTTCAACACCTTCACTTGTGTTTTGTACAATGTGCCGCACTTATTGCCTCTTGCAATAACCATGGAGCCCTTGCTTAGCTTCCATTTTCCATCACCCAAGTGATTGTTGTACCCTTCATCATCTAACACTCCTGGTGACATTAGATTCAAACGAAGATCTGGTACATGTCGCACATTTCTGAGAACCAATGTGCATCCAACACTGGTCTCAACCTTCACATCACCCATTCCTACAATCTTCGAAATACCACTGTTTCCCATTCTGACTGACCCAAAGTCACCAGCCTTGTAGGAGGTAAATACATCTTCATGAGGAGTAGCATGATAAGATGCACCTGAATCAACTATCCATTCTGAATCAGAACCTGCAAAACTCACACAAACATCATTACAATCTGAGAATACAATGATATCATCATTTGTCGCAGTAGCTGCAACACTATTGTCTTGGTTATCATTTACTTTCCCCTTCTTGTGTTCTTTCTTCGGCTTCCTGCATTCATTTGAATAATGACCTCTCATACGACAGTTCCAACATTCAACTTCCTTTCTGGAGTTGGATTTACCCCTTGACTTGCTATGTCCAACTTGTCTTCTGTCTTTTCTTCTACCCCGATTTTCTGTCACAAGAGCTTCTGAATGAGATGAGTCTAGTGACCTTCTTCTAACTTCTTCATTCAACAAACTGCTAGTTGCAACAGTCATGTCCAACTTCCTATCTGGAGAAGAATAACTGAGACAATTCCTCAATGGCTCCCAACTGTCTGGTAAAGTATATAGCAACAAATAAGCTTGAATTCTTCAGGAATTTTGAGATCCATAGATGTAAGATGATTCATAATACCCTTCATTTCATTTAAATGTTGCGCCATTGAATTTCCTTCCTTGTAACATAGCTTTCCAAGCCTTTTGAATAAAAGAGCTTTTGCACAAGGAGACTGCTGATCATATATCTCCTCTAACTTGGTCCACAAAGAATATGCTAGTGTCTCACTAGCCACATGATGAAAAATGCTATCATCAATCCACTGACGAATAAAACCAACTGCCTTTCGATTAGTAACCTTCCAATCGCCTTCACTTGTCGTCTCAGGCTTTACTCCCTTACTCTCTATTAGACCATAGAGATATTTACAATATAACCAGTCTTCCATCTTCGCCTTCCATATCACAAAGTTCTCACCGGTCAAATTGACCATTCTACTACTAGTGCTAGCTTCCTCCATTGCACATGATTAGCTCAACCCAAAAGCTCTGATACCACTTGTTGGGGGAGGCTTACGAAATCCGAGCCGCTATGCGCAATACGAAACCTACACAAGCAATGACAAACAATGTGGAAATAACACAACTACGCAATATAGAAGCAATCACACAACACCGGAAATTACGTGGAAAAACCCCTCCAAGGTGAAGGGTAAAAAACCACGGGCAAATATTCCACTATAATCAAACAATGGGTTACACACAATTCTCCCAATTTTGGGATACACTCTACTTCAAGGTGCCTATAGCACTTGGATACCAATTTGCATAAATTACACTCACCCCTAAGGATGGATCAACAATTCATTCACCAAATAGATAATATACACTATCAATTTGACAACAGCAAGAGATGAGATACTTACTACTAGAGTTTGAACAAACCCTAGATTTTCCCCCCTTTGAAGAGATGTGGAAATTGATCAATCAATCTTCACCACATCAAGCAAAAAGAACCTTTGACAAGAACCCTTTCTTCTTCTCTTCAAGATACTCCAATCTCACCAAAAATTGGTGGCTTAATCTCTATCTCACTCAATCTCTTTCTCTTCTTCCTCTCTTTCCCTTTCTTCACAATATGAAGAAGAAACCCATAAGAATAAAAAAAAAAACATTCTCCTGATGCCTTTTGTTAACAAAACATAACCTTACATAGGCACCGCTATGTTACTCCCCTCATTAGTTAAGGGGCAACAAGAATTGATGGACCCATAAGGAGGGAATAGGCCCAACACTTAGATGATAGGGAGACATATTCATTATCATTCATTCAACAAACCCCGGTTACATTATCCTCTACATGCTAATTTTTAACTTGCAATTGCTAATGTAATTAAACAATTATCATCTTAAGATTCATCATCCCCAGAATGGGAGGTAATTTTTTTATTTGCGTTGGTGGAGACGGTGAACAGCGGTGGTCAACAGATGTTTTTGCTTTTTTAAAATAGTTAATTTTTCGTCCATTTACATTGACACAAGTCAATACACTTTTGGCCCTGTATATAGTTTTAATCGGCCATTTGTACAGCTGCAAACAAAAGGTGAATGCTTTCTTTCGACTTTTTTATTTCCTATTTTTATAATTTACTTTCTTTCTAGTTTCCTCGCCTATGTGATTAGTAATTGGGTGAGACTTGTGAGCACTTTCTCATTTATTTTTATTTTCATGTTATCCAAGAGTCATTCTACACCCTCGACAAGAATCTTTCTGTAACATAGTTTTAAGTTGGCAGCCAAATACCCAGTGGTGGTGCCATATTTGTGAAAGATCTCGTATCTGGTAACAAGATTTATTTATTTTTTGACAAGAGAGTATCAAGAATTATCTATTGGCTAATGCACCAATCCTAGATCACCACGAGATATCTTACCGGGCAATTTTCCAGATTACTTTTGGTATTTTCTCCGGGAAGGTGTACCAGTATTCCGTTTAGGTATATCAGCAGCAATAAGCAGCATTACTAGTTCAAACCAATGTTTTGAAACCGAGACCGGACATCAACCCAGTAAAACTACTAGGTTAGGGTTAAACGGGTTAACCAGTGGTTCAACCAATGGATCACTGGGTCAAACATATAGTGCGTCCTAATCTTGAAATAACACTAATCAGAAATCATTAATATTAATTCTTATCCTTTGCTAAAGAAAAATCTTAATTCTTATCCAATACTAATACAGAAGCCTGTTACATTTTGTAAAGGACAAAATAGTGGGGTGGATAGTTATGTTTAAAACAATGCAAGGAGTTAAATAATATTTCAAATTCACTATCTCCTCCTTATCTCTCTTACTGTCTCTTCCCAATCTCAGATTCTCAATAGCTCCTTCTTCCTCTGTATCAAACGTACCAACACAAGAGAAGAAGGATCCGACCACCTTCTTTCTTTTTTTTTTTCCCTTCAGCTTTGTATCAATGCATTCAAAGGATGAGCTGTTGGCGCAATGCGGAAATGTGATGGGTTTTATGGAAATGGATTAGGAAATGAATTTAGGAAAAGAGGTTGGTTTATGAAAAGAGGAGGTTTTTATTATTTTTGGAATGTTTACAAAGGCTCTTTGGGTTTTTCTACTAGCTCTCACTCTTGCTACTCTCTTGCTACTTGCTTTGATCACTTGGTTTTTGGATGGTTTCAAATGAACCAAGACTTGCCTATTTATAGACTCACTTATTTCTCTAGATAGTTCTATCTAGACTCTTCTTTACAATCTCATTACACTCTTATCTAGAGGGAATATTCTAGAGTATAATACCAAGGATAAGCATCTATGATCTTATCCTTCACATGTCTAATTTGACTAATACTTATCTAGTCTATAATACAAGGATAAGTATGGAGGAGTTTATCCTCACATGTCTATTTAGACTAATCTAGATAATTCTAGTTTTAACATCACAAATTACTAATTTTTTATTTTTTTTATTTTTTTTTAACACCCCCTCTTAATTTGTGATGTTTAGCTTGTCTCTGAAATGATGGAACTTATCCACCGTGACCGCTTTTGTGAAAATTTCCGCATTTTGTTCTTGCGTCGGACAGAATTGAAGCTCAATTTCTTTGTTTTCCACTAGTTCTTTGATGAAGTGGTGTCGTAGCTCGATGTGCTTCGTCCGTCCGTGGAAGAATGGATTTTTTGTCATTGCAATTGTAGACATATTGTCACAGTAGATAGTTGTTGGCTGGTTTTGCCTTTGTTGTAGGTCGGTCATAATTCTTCTCAACCATACTGCTTCACATGCTACACTTGTTGCTGCTATGTATTCCGCTTCGGCTGATGATAGTGCCACCGTACTTTGCTTTTTAGAACTCCAGGAGATAACTTTTGTTCCCATACAGAAAACATAGCCTGATGTGCTTTTTCGATCTTCAATAGAACTTGCCCAATCGCTATCTGTGAAGCCAATTAAATCATTATCCTTTTCTCTTGTATACTTGATGCCAAAATCCTTTGTTCCCTTGATATATCGAAGAATTCTCTTTGCAGCGGCGTAGTGTAACTTGCTTGGCTCGCTCATAAACCGAGAAACAATGCTGGTTGCATTGACTATGTCTGGCCTTGTATTTGTTAAGTAGATCAGTGAGCCGACTAGACTTCTGAATGAGGTTGGATCCACTTTAGTTGCTCCATCATTTTTTATCAATTTCTCACTGGCACCCATTGGAGTTGCAATTGGTTTGCAATCCATCATGTTGAACTTTTTCAGTATTTTTCTTGGGAAATGAATATTTCTGCTGGAGATTGTTTTACTTGAATCCCAAGAAAATATCGCATAAGTCCTAAGTCGGTCATCTCATATTCTTTCATCATCTCCTTCTTAAATTTTTCTGCCATCTCTTGTTTTGTGCTGGCATAAATTAAATCATCAACATAGAGACAGACGATTAGGAAATCCATACCTTGTCTTCTTATGTAGAGGGATGGCTCACTTGGACTTTTCTCAAATCCGTTATCTCGGAAGTATTTGTCAATTTTCCTGTTCCATGCACGCGGTGCTTGTTTGAGACCATATAGTGCTTTGCAGAGACGATAAACCATTTTTTCTTTTCCTTTTCGGACATATCCTTGAGGTTGTTCAACGTACACCTCTTCTTCCAGTTCTCCGTTTAGGAACGCCGACTTTACGTCCAATTGGTAGACCTTCATTTTAAGTTGAGCTGCCAAAGCTAACACCATCCGAATTGTTTCCATGCGAGCGACTGGGGAAAATGTTTCGGTGTAGTCAATTCCTGGTTCTTTGAGAATATCCTTTTGCAACTAGCCTTGCCTTGTGCTTTTGAATCGACCCATCTTCATTATATTTTGTCTTGTAGACCCACTTCAGACCAATTATTTCTTTGTCCATTGGCTGATTTACAAGCTCCCATGTCTTATTTTTCTCGATTACTCGCATTTCTTCGTCCATGGCATGTCTCCATTTTTCTTCTTTTGCCGCTTCCTCATATTTTTGAGGTTCTAGTGCTATAAATGCACAATTATATGTATTATAAATATCTACTAGGGAACGCACCTTTCTAGGTGTGGGACTTGTTTCTGATGAACTTGGAGGTGTGGCACTTGCTTTTGATGAACTTGGACTTTGTTGTGTTGGACTTGGAGATTTCGGGCTAGCTGGTGGAGTTCTTTCATCCTGACGTGGCTGATCTGGCTCGTCTTCAATGAGTAGTGGCAACTCGTGGTTGTCTGTTTCATCATTCCAATCCCATGATTTGAATTCATCAAAGATAACATCTCTTGAAATTACCAGCTCCTTTGTATCTGGATTGAGAAGTCTATATGCTTTAGATTCTTCGCTGTATCCGATGAATATTAGCTTTTCTCCTTTTTCATCGAACTTTTCTCTATGTTGGGATGGAATATGTGAGTATGCTACGCAACCAAAAATTCTGAAAGAAGTTACCTCGGGTTTTTTCTTATGCCAAGCCTCATATGGAGTTTTGTTGAGAACTGCTTTTGTTGGCGAACGATTAAGGATGTAGACCACCGTGTTGACTGCTTCAGCCCAGTAACTATTGGGTAGCTTCCTTGCTTTTAGCATACTGCGAGCCATTTCTACGATCGTACGATTTTTCCTTTCCGCGACGCTGTTTTGCTGTGGAGTGTATCGAACAGTAATCTCCTTCTTAATTCCATTTTCTTTGCAGTAGTTGATAAATTTATTTGAAGT
Source organism: Papaver bracteatum (assembly GCA_023529315.1). Lineage (NCBI taxonomy): Eukaryota > Viridiplantae > Streptophyta > Magnoliopsida > Ranunculales > Papaveraceae > Papaver > Papaver bracteatum. The sequence continues at coordinate 894,681 of JAJJWX010000098.1, forward strand.
AAATTCTCCACCACGGTCAGTACGGAAAACCTTTAGTTGATGACCACTTTGCTTCTCTGCCAACGCCTTGAACTCTAGGAATTTAGTGAATGCCTCGGACTTTTGCTCGAGAATATACACCCACATCATCCTGGTATAATCATCCACGAATAAGAGAAAATATCTTCTGTTATTGAGTGAAGCTGTTCTTGTCGGACCGCATATATCTGCGTGCACCAATTCGAGGGGCCTTCTTGCTCTCCACGATGTGCTTGTGAACGGAAGTCTATGAAACTTTCCAAAAATACATCCTTCACATACTTTATCTCCACCGCTTATATTAGGAAGACCGATGACCATGTTCTTTGATTTTAGAACTTTCAAGGATCTGTAGTTGAGATGGCCGTATCTCAAATGCCATAACTTGCATTCATCTATGTGATTGGTACTCATTGCACAATCTCCAATTGATGGCATAGAGAAGGGAAAGACAAAATTTTCTGTCATTTTTAATTTTGCCACCAATTGCTTATTAATTTTATCATAAATTGTGCATTCTCCGTCTTCGAAATGTAGTGAGTACCCTTTTCTTATAAGTTGTCCAACACTTAATAAATTTTGAGCTAGGCCAAGAACATAAAGAACATCAGATATGTATCGAGTTTTACCTGACCTTGTTCGTACGGATATGACTCCTCTTCCTTCAACATTCTGATACTTTCCATCTCCGAGTTTGACTGGTGGAATATGTTGCTCCTCCAACTTTACGAAGTATTCTCATTTCTGTCATATGGCTGCTTTGCATCCGCTATCAACATACCATATACCTTGCGCATCTTGTTGCGAGGTGAGGCGAGAATAAAATACTTGATTTTGAAAATCTTTTTCTCGGAATAGTTGGCTTCATTATTTTTAAACCAACAATCCTTTTCCATGTGATTTAATTTATCACACTTGGTGCACTTATATCTGCAATTTTCAGTTGGATGGCCAAACTTTTTGCAAACATTGCATCGGAAATTGGAGGAGTAATTTTTCCCGTACCTTTGATTGTTGTTTTTATAACCTCCTTTTCCTCTTCCACGTCCGCGGTAGGAGTTTCTGGATCCTTGATTTGATGATGATCCTTTCTCGTATTGCGAGTTTGATGATGATCCCCCTCTGGAGCTTTCTTTTTCGGCTTCTATATTTTTCTTTTCTTTGAAATTTATTTTTGATTGAAACGCCTGCTCCGCGAACCTATTTATCCTTTTTTCATGCGCCTCGAGTGAACCCATTAATTCGTGTACGGAGAGAGTCGATAAATTTTTGGACTCCTCAATGGCAGCAACAATATGATCGAATTTGAAAGGTAAGCTTCTTAGAATTTTTTCTACAATTCTTTTGTTTTCAATGGTATCTCCATAACTACTAATTTGATTCACTATACCAGTAACTCTTGTAAAGAAGTTATGGATAGTTTCATTTTCTTTCATGAGTAAATTATCAAAATCTCGCCATAAAATTTGTAGTTTAATGGAGATTACCTTTTCTGAACCTTGGAATGCAACTTTGAGAATATTCCAGGCCTCCTTCGAAGTTTTCGCTACCGAAATTCGAGGAAAAATAGTTTTGCTTACCCCCTGTTGTATGAACAGTAATGCTTTAGCATCTTTCTTCTTATTATCCTTATACTCTTTTTTCTCTGCCTCCGTCCATGACGATTGAATTGCTGCCGACTCGGGTACCTTATAACCATCTTCTACAAGATCCCATAGGTCTTGTGAAATGAAAAGAGTCTTCATTTGTAGACTCCAATAATCAAAACTCTCACCATCAAAAATTGGAATTAGACTTTGGGCATAGTTGAAACTTTGAATACTTGCCATGGGTAGAGTTTTAGGATTATCGGGATAGGTTTGCTCTGATACCAAATTTGTTGGCGCAATGCGGAAATGTGATGGGTTTTATGGAAATGGATTAGGAAATGAATTTAGGAAAAGAGGTTGGTTTATGAAAAGAGGAGGTTTTTATTATTTTTGGAATGTTTACAAAGGCTCTTTGGGTTTTTCTACTAGCTCTCACTCTTGCTACTCTCTTGCTACTTGCTTTGCTCACTTGGTTTTTGGATGGTTTCAAATGAACCAAGACTTGCCTATTTATAGACTCACTTATTTCTCTAGATAGTTCTATCTAGACTCTTCTTTACACTCTCATTACACTCTTATCTAGAGGGAATATTCTAGAGTATAATACCAAGGATAAGCATCTATGAGCTTATCCTTCACATGTCTAATTTGACTAATACTTATCTAGTCTAGAATACAAGGATAAGTATGGAGGAGTTTATCCTCACATGTCTATTTAGACTAATCTAGATAATTCTAGTTTTAACATCACAAATTACTAATTTTTTATTTTTTTTATTTTTTTTAACATGAGCTTGATTGTTTGTAATTGTTTTATCTACTATTAGGAAAATAAATCTGATTTCCATATTGATGCATGAACAGATGAATAGATTTGGTGCTTGAGTAGAAGTAGATCTAATGCATAATTGAAACCGATTAAAGGATTATTATCAAATATGAAGAGGAAAATACATCATAACAAATCTAGCATGTAGATTTTGATTTAGCTGGATTGAGAGAAGATTTTCTTTCTTTCGTATTTTTCTTCTTCCCTATTCATTGATGGAGAATCAACCGGGTGAACCGGCTAAAAACCCAGCTGGGTCAGACGGTTTATTGGTTGAACCTCCCGGTTCACACGGTCCGGTTCTGATAACATTGGTTCAAACGCCCAATAATTTGAATCGTGTAACACATGATATATTATCATTCGGGTAGTCACGACAAATGTGCACACAAATCATGCGTTCACCTAATCTCCTCGAATTGTGTTTGCTGGGGCCTGAAAGTAAGGACTCTGTGAATAATAAACAAAAGAGAAATACATGTCAGAAGTTGTTGGAATTGCAAATGCACAGCATTTAAAAAAAATAAAAATAAAAATAATTTAAGTCTTCTTCCTTCTATCTTATCTGTTGTCAACAGTTCGGAGAGCAAGAATAATTCCAGAAAAAAAAATGTCAACGAAGATGAATACTCCATGGATTGGTTTGTTAGTTGTTCTTCTTCAATCCCATCTGTTCATCATCTCATCTTTTGCTCATGAAAAACCAAAGATCTTCATAGTACATGTTTCAAAATCAGATAAGCCTTCCATTTTCAACACTCATCTAGATTGGTATACTTCGTCACTTCAATCTCTCCCACCTTCACCATTAACATCATCATTTGGCAGTACTGGTCACCTTCATCGGCCTTCTCCAGAAATCATATATACTTACAACCACGCTATTCATGGTTTTGCTGCGAGGCTAACACCTTCTCAAGCTTCACATCTCCGAAGTCTCCATGGTATTGTGTCTATATCACCTGAGCATACTCACCATATTTACACTACTCGTACACCACAGTTCCTTGGTCTGAATAATCATTCTGGTCTTTGGCCTAGCTCAAAGTACGGGGAGGATGTCATCATAGGAGTTATAGATTCCGGGATCTGGCCGGAACGGAAAAGCTTTAATGACTCGGGTTATAGTCCGGTGCCAGGGAGATGGAAAGGTATCTGTGAGACGGGACCTGATTTTCCTGAAACATCTTGTAACCGGAAGATCATCGGTGCTCGTGTTTATTACAAAGGGTATGAAGAGGCAATGGGAATGCCAGTTGATGCAGATGGTACAGAATCAAGATCGCCAAGAGATACTCACGGGCATGGTACACATTGTGCATCAATTGCAGCTGGTTCTGTTGTTTCGAATGCTGGGTTTCGGAAATTTGCTGTCGGAGTGACCAAAGGTATGGCAACTAAGGCTAGAATTGCTGCTTACAAGGTTAGTTGGACATTTGGAATTGTTACTTCAGATGTAATCGCTGGTATTGATCAAGCTGTTGCCGACGGTGTTGATATAATTTCTTTATCGTTGGGGCCTGGACAACCCATGAAATATTACGACGATTCAATTGCCATTGCAGCTTTTGGTGCTATGCAGAAAGGAATATTCGTTTCATGTGCTGCTGGAAATAACGGACCTACACCAATGAGTGTTGATAATCTCGCACCATGGATGCTGAATGTTGGAGCATCCACAATTGATAGAGAATTTCTATCCGATTTGGTTTTAGGTGATGGTCAAGTATTTCCAGGTGCTTCATTGTACTCCGGCGAACCACTGAACCAGCAATCCGGTGCATATGTAGAAGTAGTCTACTCGCTTCGTAATAAAACCGATAGATATTGCGCAGGAGGATCACTGAATTCCACACATGTTTCTGGTAAAATTGTTGTTTGTTATGTGGGTTATGACACTAACGCAGCAGATCAAGGGACAGCAGTCAAAACCGCCGGTGGTGTTGGAATGATTCTAATAGATCAGAATGAAGGTGAATTGCGTGCTCGGTCGTATCCGATTCCAGCAACTGAAGTGAGTCTTAGCTCTGGGTCTAAAATCATAGAATACATGAACAAACAATATTCAAATGGGCAAAGACCTACCGCAACAATCAAATTCCGAGGAATGCTTACTGGGTCATCTTCATCTTCTGCTCCTAGAGTTGCTTCGCTATCTAGTCGAGGTCCGAGTAAAATAGTACCAGAGATTCTCAAACCGGATGTTATTGCACCAGGGATAAATATCTTGGCTGCTTGGACAGGATTTGGTGCAGACCCAACCAATTCGGAAGAGTTCAATATAATTTCTGGTTCATCGATGGCATGCCCTCACGTGAGCGGATTGGCGGCACTGCTTCGAAGTGCTCATCCTAAATGGTCTCCTGCTGCTATCAAATCCGCTCTCATGACAACTGCTTACAATATCGACAACTCTGGAAGGCACATTACTGATTTTGCAACCAAGAACTTCTCAACACCATTTCAGCATGGGTCTGGACATGTGAACCCAAACAAAGCTCTAAATCCGGGTTTAGTATACGATATCGCCCCTAGTGATTACGAAGCTTTCTTGTGCTCAATTGGGTACACTGCAGAACAGATGTCTCTCTTCTTCAAGGATAAGAAGGTTGATTGCGACTCGATCAATTCATCTAGCGGTCCCGGTGATCTCAATTATCCATCATTTTCTGTTGTTTTTGGAAAAACAGAAAAATTTAAGCATAAAAGAGTTCTTACCAATGTTGGGAGTTCAGTGAATGCTGTTTACAATGTCAGGACTAGAGGTAGAACATCATTTGTTAAGATCAGTGTTTCGCCAACCAAACTTGTGTTTACTAAAGATAAGACTAGTTTGCCTTACGAGATCACATTCGAGTCGAAGCTAAAGATTCCGGTCACCGAGAAGAAGGAAGCATTCGGGTCAATAGAATGGTATGATGGAGAACATGTTGTAAGAAGTCCTATTGCTTTGAGCTGGGCAATTACAAACTCTACTAACTTTATTTCTTCTTCTTAGTGTTAATGTGATTTATCATTTCCGAGAGTTTATCAACTATTAGTATAATATGGATGTGATTTACAATGTCAAAGTCCACTCTTAGATTCAGAATTGAATCTAACAATGTGGAGATCTACCTAACCTCAATTCAAAAAGATATGTTGCAAGATGCATCAACTTCTGCTAGCATTAAAGTAATTTTGTTGCAACGTTGTCCAAGATAAGAAGCATGTGATAGTATCAGAAAAGTCGGATGCATTTCTTAAAGTTTATACTACCTATGAAAATAAGAAAAGAGTATCATAATGGCGAGCCAATCTTTTTGTTTAATATTTTTTGTTTAAGTTTGCATGACTAACTTACCTTGGACGTAGAACTAGTGAGACCATTAATTTGGCCATGATAGCAAGAAGTGTTTGAGAACGGTTGAAAATCCAAATTCTTTCCTTGCCCAAGTGTTGAAAGAAAAATATTATCTTAATGTGGATATGCTCAATTCTAAGTTCACCGCAAAAGCTTCTTGGGTTTGGAAGTGCCTCCACCGTACCATGAAAAATTAAACCTTTTATCTCATGGGTGGTAGGGGACGAAAACTGTATTGATCCTTGGTGTGACAATTGGATCACTGGAAAGGGGACTGCCACACCAAAAATAAATACTACTAGTCCTGATGTAAACCTTAGAGTAAATGATTTGATAAATCATGAATCTAGAATTTGGGATATAACAAAGTTAAGTATTTTTTTTTATCAACCCTCGAAAGAGAAGATTGAACAAATCCCCCTCAGTATTGTACCCTCTAAAGATACAAGGGTGTGAATACCATCTAAGGATGGTAACTTCAATACTAAAACTGCCTACTCTGCCTTGAGTGTTAGTGGAGACAAATCTAACTATGACTTATGGAAGACTGTGTGGAAGTGTAAACTCCTTGCAAGAATTCAGTTATTTGTTTGGAAAGCTTTGTAAGGAGCTCTTCCAGTAAATGAAATCCTTCACCAATGCATCCACATATCTGATCATAGTTGTCCAAGATGCAAGCTTAAAGATTCAACCCATACATTTGTTTATGCTCAGTCAACTTACTTGATATGTTTCTCTGAAGAAAAATCAGAGACTCGAGCAAACAGAGATTCGTTGATGGTGGCTTTGGAGAAGAGACTTGAACGAATCATTGTTGAGAGAGATGCGCTTGCTATCTTTGAGCAAATAAACAAGAAGATTTTCATGGGAGATCAAAGAACACATTGTCTATTACAGGATATTAAAACCATATATGACATGGAGGTCATTGTGAAGGTCTAAATAATATTTTCTTTAAAACCTTCAAAATTAATATTTTATCCCTTCGGTTTTGTAGGACCCACTGTTGAAGATGGATTTGTTTTAAATGAAGATTTAAAATCCTACATGTCATTAAAAACTAAAGCTTCCACCTTTTATTGAAGATGCTCTAAATAGTTTCCTTGTAGGAAACAAAAACCTAATCCAGATAATTTGTACAAACTATTTTCATCCATGTCTAGTTTTAGGCTTCTCTTAAATGTAGCCCACACATTTATTAACCATAACCCATTTAAAATAAGTGCTTAAGCTAACCAAACAGACCTTTATAATCATTCGACATAGCCCATAAAATTATGTATAATTATTATATATATCCCATGATAATAAGATAATCATCAAATCCCTAAATCAACATCAACAAAAACAAAAAAAATAAAAAAAAATTAATTATCTAATCAAATTTATGTAAGATATTTGACATAGTTAATGTTTTTTTAAGAATAATCAACACCCTCAATTAATTTTAGTATAGTTATGATTGAGAAAATAAAAATCATCTTCTAGATTTTTTCATTATTTGATTATAGAAGACAATTAAAAAATACAATTAGTCAAGAGGATCCTTGTCAGACAAGAAACTTGTCGGAAGCCGAGAAACAAGCTGGGCTCCAACCCCCTTTTGTACTACCACAGTTAACCTATGAAATTATGTTATATAGATTATGTTTATGGAGTCTTAGGAAAGGAATTAAAACTTTAGTTAATTTCATTTCGATTGACGTTGTTGTGGAATTATTTTAAGGGAACAATTAGAATATACACCCGATCAATTTTGATGTAATCATGATTAAACATAATTTATTTTAGAGAAAATAAGAATTAGGGTTTATTTTGTTTTGGGGAAAAATAAGAATTATGGTTTATATATAAGAGCATCTCCAACAGAGGGTGCAAATATTTTTTTTAAATGACACATAGGATTTTAGACCCCCATTTAGTATAAAAGCATCTCCAATGGTTAGGTCCTACAAACTAAGAGGGATCAAATACTAAATAAGAAGGTGTTAAAGAAAGTCTTAACTACACCTTCGGGATGACCCTTAACTAATTCCATGTCATCAATTTTATTTAAAAATAATAATTTTTAATATGAAATCAAGCTAATTTTTTTTTTTTTAATGTTTATCTAAATCTAAAATACATTGTATAACCTTAACTACTGGAGATGAATTTTAGTATAAAGGGTCTTATTAAAATCTAGGGATAAAATTTAAATAAATGGGGGTCTAACAATGACATCCACGTAGGATTTTTTTGACCTACTGCTGGAGATGCTATAATTATTCAATTGGTGAGAATATTAAAAGAACAATTATAATTAATTTGAAGTATAATTAAGAAGAAAAAGTTAGGGTTTATTTTGATTTTGAGTAAGAAGGATTTACATTTGATTGTTAGCAAAAAAATTAAGACTTGTTTGGTTTTTCATTTTAGCTTTTGATTTTTCATTTTAGCTTAAACTTTTTGGGCTATTGTTAATAAAAGTGTGGGCTACAGAAACGCCAGTTTTAAGCAGCCAGCTATATTGTACAAACTTCATCGGCGTCATCTTAACCGGGTCGGCCATCCTAACAGTTTTTTTGTGTGGTTAACTTGGCCCTACTAGGAGAGGTCCGTTTATCTTTGCCATTCTTAAGGTTAAACTAGCCAAATCTAACCCTAATAGGCTAATTCGAAAAAACTGTAACTCTTTTATTCGTCATCACCATTACGTTTAAGATATCATAAAAGGGTTTATTTCATCATCACTATTAGATTTAAGAATAGCAGAAATGGTAATATGGTATGTAAATCCCAATCCTGATTTAGTCTCTTATATTTATCCTTAACAAAATATACAATTTATTTTTGTTTATACCTTACGATAGGGAAAGGACTCAATCCAAATCGGTTACAGGGTTACCGACGCATGCATTAACTTTTGACAAGCAGATTTTTTTTATTTTATTTAGGCATTTGGTACAGTGTTTGTATAAAAAGTCTTTTTATTTTCAAATCTCTAGACTAATTGATTTGTACGGTGAATATGAAGAATAATGCTGTCCGACTTGATTATAGGATAATCGGAGTCAAAGAAGTTGCTGGCCTTATTAAGTCGAGTGTTGTGAATGTCTTGTGCAACTACAAAGGTGAGAAAAATATGAGAAAGAAGAAGATTATAGGTACTGGTGGCAGCGACAATATGTCAAATGGTTCTAGTCTTCCGGAAGAAATCATCATTGACATCTTATTAATGTTACCAGTAAAGTCTCTCTTATGATTCAGGTGTGTATGCAAGATCCATCTGTATTCATTAAAACTAAATCCTGGACACGGACATCCCATTTGAAATATCTTGTGTTTGGTTATGATTTGAAAACTGAGGATTATAAACTCATGGTGTATTGTTTTGGTGCATACTATAGTATCCATCTGTATTCATTAAAACTAAATCCCTGGACACGGACATCCCATTTGAAATATCTTGCAAGAAAATTGTATTTTTCGAAGGAATTTTTCATTGGATGGAAGGAGGCTTCCCAACCCCTGAAAGGATAAGTTGTTTAGATACTGCCTATGGGACAGTGAAACATATTCTACTACCCCAACAATTTCAATACAAGATTGAAGAATCACAAGCGTGTGTTTTGGTAGGTTTCCTTTGCGGAATTGGTTGTAATGTTGAAAAACACCATTAGCGAAGTATGGACTATGAAGGAATATGGAGTAGCAAATTCCTGGACTAAAATATTCACTGTTAACCTGGGTAAGCTATTATCAGGGCTTCAACATTAGGACTTGAAACAGTGTTTCAAGAATGATGCTATTTTGGTACATTATGATGAATACTGCAATTCAGCTTATTTGTATGATCTGAACCATGAAGTATCTAGAGTACTTATTTGTGATAGGTGGTATTATGCCAGGGTTCCGAACATGGCCGTTTTTTGGGAGCTTAGTTTCTCCTAATAGAGTACTTGTCTTGGGAGACAACAAAAGGTGAAAATTTTCTTTCCATTGTTTCTTGATTTGATGGATAAGGGATTTTTAGTTTTCTTCCATTTTTTGATTTTGTAACTCAAAAAGAATTTTTGATAGAAAGAGAGAATTTTATCAATTAGAAGAAAGAATGTACAGTGGATACACGAGGTAAATACAAAATAAAATGTACATCAACCAAAAAGAGCATGTCTCACTTGTAAACTGAGCTTGAGAATATAGTATTGCAAAATAGCCCAAGATACAGCAGCTTTGGAAACAACATAATCTCTTGCAGAAAACTATATATAGCCAGCACTTAGCTAAAGCATCAACAGTACTAGGGAAAGTCCATGCCCGGTTAGAAGGTGCAATCATCAACCAAATTATATGCGCTACCTTGCAATGAACCAAGAGATGATCTGAAGTTTCATTAGATTGGCTTTGGAAGACGAACTAGTACCAACCCTTCCAAATTAAATTAATTAATTGTGCTGTTGTGTTGTGCTTAGCTTTTGGCGAAATAGCACAACGCCGTACGAAAATTCCATGTGTCTATGCGGGGACGACATGTGAAGATCTGTATAGCAGTAGCTCTATTTTGCTGTTTCTATTCTTCAAATATACAAAAATCATGCTATGCCAAACAATGAGTAACAAAGCAATCCCAAATCAATCTACAACGTGAGGCTAGATAGTTATGGTGATCGGTAGTACGTAATCGCTGACAAAGCGATAAATAATCTTCTCTTGTTGACTTGACTAAACCCAGCAGTGCCAACATTTAGCAAAGGTAATCAAACACAGGCAATATGTTCAGAATGAATTGCATGAGGAGATATAACATCCATAAACTCTGCATCAGATACAAGTGCACTCATTGATTCAGTCGCAAAGCAAAGCTCAAGCATTACAGTTCCTACCCCTGTTAGACCACCTTGACATAGAAATTTATTAGCAAATCCTCTATGGGCTCAAGTCATTCTAACTAGACAATAAGAGCCTTCCTGAGATTGATATGGTTAGCTAAGCTTCACTGGTTGTTTCCTCTGCCAATTTAAAATCACATCCCGTAAAAATTAGGGTGCGTTCGAGTGGAGGGCTCGAGCTTCGGAGCTAATACTTTGGGTTCGGCCCGTCTTAAAGTGGAATATTTATCCAGGCCCGTTGATAATTATAACACCTAATTTACTACTTGCTAAAAACAGGATTATTATTAAAGGATAATAATCCCACATCGGGAATTTTAACTTTGAGGATCTAATTTATAAGGGGTTGTTCATACTACGAGTTCAACCAATTGGCCGTGGTGTTGAGTTGTAGAACTTTTCACCCAATAACCTGGTCTATGTGAGAAAGTCCATGTGATGGCAAGCCGGATGAACTATTTTCACCCCAATAACCTGGTCTATGCTGCTAACTTTTTGACATTGTTTCATTCAGTCAAGGAAAATAGTAATATTACATTCAGAAACTCAGATGGTCAATTCTGGTCCATGTTTCCATGTGATGGTTGGCAAGTTTTTATCTGATGAAGGGCGCAGGGAGGATAGTGACAGGACAAAAAGTTTGCCTACGATTAATTGCACAAATAAAAAGCTATCAATGCTTGATCATTCCTAAGAAAAAAAAGAAACCATCACATACCTTTTCTGGAAGTGAAATCATCTGGGTGGTTATGCCTACCAATGCAATATGCAACTACTTTTGAAGCCTAATCACACGACATCCGTGAGAAGTTTCCTCCAATGTTAGCCTGCACAGTGTTAAAAGAGATCAAACGATGGCATCAATGTTTTAAAAAGCGAATGTGTAGCTATGTGTGATGCGCTGAGCCACAAAATATCTAATAATATAAACAGATTAATAGTACTTATCACTATACTTGCACTGCACATACACTATTGGTTCTCCTTTCTCACTTGGACCCTGAACTTAAGTTCTATGCTTCGAAGTTGTAAATGTTTTCCTACGCTTTCTAGCTTAGCTAGCCATGTTTGAAGAATAGAAGTGAATATCTCAAAGAGAAAAGGAAGGGGTACCGGTGTCACTGTACTACAGTGATAAGGTCACTTGGTGATGATACCAGTGACATGAGTTCGAAACTCGCCAGCGGCAAATTCTTTATCGATCAAAAAAAAAAAAAAACAAAAAAAAGGAAGGAGCAGGTAACATAAGAAGAAAAATAAACATTAAATGAGTTTCAAAAAAATAGGTCTTTTCAATATTATTCAGATAAGAAAACAATAAAACAGGTCTTTTAAATATTGTTTACTAGGCTTCATCAAAGCCTTTCTTTCTAATATAAGACCAATGAGTGATGTGAAAGCATCAATGCGTTTTTGGGCTCAGGCGCAAAAATGCGTTTCTCAATGCATGATGTGGAGAGCTTTTTTAAACACTGGATGGTAATGGCTCGTAATGAAAAGAGAAGTTACAACTGAAAATATGAAAATCACCTTCAAATCGACTCCCAATGGTTGAGTGATAGGGTCAGGTTTCATTCAATCAAGGAATAATATTACATTACATAACCCTAGACAAGAGTTCACAAATTCAAAAACTTAGTTGCACCCAATCGCTTATGTACTTCCCGGTCATGTCTAGGCAAAACTTGTAATTGCAAAATAATATGTTGGTTACTAGCTAGGCACTAGGCAACCATAATACGTCTATATAATCCAAAATATAATGCTACGTCTATATATAATCCAAGTTGTAGAATCAAAATCTTCGTCATAGATAATTGTACACCTTAGACAATAAAAATTATAGGCTTAGTGGCTTATGATGTATCATTGATGATAATTATACACCTTAGACAATAAAAATTCATTTATGTGAATTAATCTACCGGGAAAACAGTATGACAGCAATGTTAGCTATACCTTTTCAAACCAGTTGGGTTCGTTTTTGCAGCTGAGTCTCGCCCACATGGAATAACCCAACAAACTAGTTCTGCCTTCGCCAGGACCATCGTCTTCATCTTACGTAAAAGCCTATAAGAAACAACATCGAAACATAAACATGGGTTTGTCTGATATCAACGGATAGAATATCAACAAAAATCAATGACGTGAATATAAAGACACGCTTACTTAAGTTTGGAGAGGAAATATCATGATATGCTGTGATTCAATCGACAAAAAACGAGGGTTTTGTTATTATCTTCTTCTTCATGAATAACAAATCCTTGAAGAATCCAGTAGCAGCAGCGTAAAAGTTGAGAGTGAAGGGAAAAAAAATTAGGAGAGCTTTTTATAAGCAAAACCTAGAAAGATATCCTACGGCTGAATATTTTTTCAGGGATTTAGGAACTAAGTGGACGGTTAACAATCTCGCATCAGAGGAATAGATGAGTGGTTAAATGGACGGCTGACTAGCTTCAACCCATTGCAAAAGTCCCGAGTCCACAACAGATGCAGCAGTAGTCCAGTTCTAGCCTTCTTGGGAAATATGGTGGCCAGCTGGCCCCTAGGTCCCCTAGTTAGAAGAGGCCCGTTTATTTTTGCCATTCGTGTTTGGGAAAATTAGTGTGTGTACTTAAGGTTTAATAGCTTGAACAGCTATAGTGCCCTTACCCTAAATATACTGGACAACTCTTCTCTAAGTCATTATTACGTTGAGATATAAAGAGAAGAGAGTTTGGTGAAGACTTGATTGTCTTTTGATATGTAGAAATTCTAGTATTTGGTATTTGTACGATTAATATATACTGGATCTTAATTTTGACGTTTATGGTATATATATATGCAGAGTAATGTACGCCAACTTGATCAGGGACAACCTCGTTGGATGACCTGGGTCAAACTAGTTGCTAACCCTACTGAGTTGAGTTTTATGCATGTCTTGTGCAAAAACAACAACAATAATCGGAAAATAAAGAGACAAGAAAGGAACAACAGTGAGAAAATTATGAGAACGGAGAAGAGGATTAGAGGTACTGGTGGCAGTGATAATATTTCACTGCCAGTCTTCCAGAAGACATCGTTGATAGAAATTGAAATGTTTCTGGACTCTGATACCATGTTGGAAATTGAAATGAAACTTCGGAGCTCTGATAGCATCTTAGATTTGTGGTAAGAGTAAGGATCAGGTGAAAATAAAGAAGACACAAGAGATTAAAGTGGTTCGGCACTAACGCCTACGTCCAATGATGAAACCCCATAGGAGTGAATGATATTGATCATCAGTAATCACTGAAATGATTGACAAACCCCACACAAATAAACTCACATAAGAAGAGAGCTCTCAACTCTCACTTACTAAGGACCTAATCTCACTCATTTTAGGTGACTACAAATGATACTACAAATGCCTATTTATACTAGTTAGCTAAGCCTCCAAGTGAGCAACTCCAAATTGAGTTCTACTTCCTTAGCCTACAAACTATACTAACATTTTTATCACATGTTTTACATTATGGTATTTGACCAACCTCTCTTGATCATTCTAGATACTTTGAACTCTACCTAACTCTAGACTTCTTTAAACCTTGTTCATATTAGTTCATATTAGACATTACAAATTAGGTAATTCCAACACTTATCTAGAATATCTTTGACTATATCTTCATGGTTGCCTTGTATATGGTGGATATATTCTAACACCCCCCCTCAAGTTGAGCACGGAAATGTTTTGAAGTGATCAACTTGAACTGTTGTTGAAAAAGATGGTTTATCTTGGCAGGAGAACGTGATGGCATGATTACAGGTGGAAGAGCTCGAGCTGGAAGGCAGTAAAGAAAACATGGCAGTAATGATGATGCTGTTTGTATGGAAGTTGTTGTGATGGGACGATGACGAACTCGGTTGTTGTCATGTGGAGTACGATGATGTTCATGGCGGGAAGAGCTCGAGATGCTGGTGGGTGAACTACAATGCAGCTGTTGGTGGTACTACCGGGTTCAACCGGGTGGCTCCACTATGGGTGAAATCATTGGTGCAGCTGTTGGTGTATCTACTTCTTCAATGGTGGCGCACCTATGGGTGCAAGCTTTTGGTGAAATATTGGCGCGCCTCTTGGCGGGACTACTGGTTCGGATGTTGGTGAAATTATAGGTGGAAGTACTGGTGCAACGGAGAACTTGTTGTATGATAAGTTGAGATGATTGAGAGTTGAAGCCAAACGATGTGCAATATTACAAACGAGTATTGCAAGTGGACTGACACCCCCCTCAAACTCGAAATGGTCAAGTTTGAATATACCCACTGAAGCATGGCAAGGCGGATTATAGCACACGGATTGCATCCCGCCAACTGTGGCTACACGCGGATTGTGGCCTGGCGGATTGTTTCCCATGCGAGAAAGGGTTACACTAAATGAGTGGCACGGAAGCCACGGATGCACACTGGCGGATCTGATTGGTACGGAAACCACGGACATACTGACTGGAATCGTTTAACAAGACACTGACTGAGTGGCACGGATGCACACTGGCCGATCTGAGTGGTACGGAAACCACGGACATACTGATACTGAGTGGTACGGAAACCACGGACGCACACTGGCGGGGATACTTGAGTGGTTACGAAAACCACAGACGCACACTGGCGGGGATACTGAGTGGTACGGAAACCACAGATACACTGATAACGGATACTGAGTGGTATGGAAACTACTGACACACGGATGGACACGAGTAGCATTTAGTGGGGTCTGGCTCTGATAGGAGTGGAAACTTAAACTTCATCTTGTAGAGGAAACTTAAACGCCCATTTGGATCGAACTTGGCTCTGATACCATGATAGAAATTGAAATGTTTCTGGACTCTGATACCATGTTGGAAATTGAAATGAAACTTCGGAGCTCTGATAGCATCTTAGATTTGTGGTAAGAGTAAGGATCAGGTGAAAATAAAGAAGACACAAGAGATTAAAGTGGTTCGGCACTAACGCCTACGTCCACTGATGAAACCCCATAGGAGTGAATGATATTGATCATCAGTAATCACTGAGATGATTGACAAACCCCACACAAATAAACTCACATAAGAAGAGAGCTCTCAACTCTCACTTACTAAGGACCTAATCTCACTCATTTTAGGTGACTACAAATGATACTACAAATGCCTATTTATACTAGTTAGCTAAGCCTCCAAGTGAGCAACTCCAAATTGAGTTCTACTTCCTTAGCCTACAAACTATACTAACATTTTTATCACATGTTTTACATTATGGTATTTGACCAACCTCTCTTGATCATTCTAGATACTTTGAACTCTACCTAACTCTAGACTTCTTTAAACCTTGTTCATATTAGTTCATATTAGACATTACAAATTAGGTAATTCCAACACTTATCTAGAATATCTTTGACTATATCTTCATGGTTGCCTTGTATATGGTGGATATATTCTAACAATCGTCATTGACATCTACCAGTAAAGTCTCTGTTTAAACTCAGGTGTGTATGCAAGTCTTGGAACAGTCTTTTCTAACGATGGTATTTTAATTGACTCTGCTGAAAAGATATTTTATCTTGATTCCGATTCATTATCGTCGGATTCATCAATATTGTATAACAAGCTTGTTCATATTGCTGATCCACTGGTATATAAAAGGGAAACAATCATAGATCATCTGAGGGAGACATTATCATTTGGAATCCGTTTACTGAAGAGTACAAGAAAATAGCCACACCACCAGAACTAGGCAAAGGATGGTATTACTATGGATTCGGTTATGATTTGGAAACTGACGATTATAAACTCGTGGTATATTCTTATGGCGGATACTGTCGTATCCATATCTATTCGTTAAAATTAAATTCATGGAAAACAATCACGGACATTCCATTCGAAATGCCTCGAAAAAAAATAGTGTTTTTCAATGGAATTTTTCATTGGGTGGGAAGAACACTTTCGAAACCATGAGTTGTTTTGATACATTACTGCCGATGAAAGTATTGTTGAATATTCAACACCAACTTAGTCAAGTGTTCACATCTATCTAAATTAACCTAGAAATATCTAGGATGTCTAGAGTCAATGTTAGACAATTAACATGTGTAAAATGAGTGGTGGAAGCCTCCATAGGCATAGTTGTTAGCCTCCATATGCATAGTTGTTAGCCTCCATAGACATAGTTCTCTTCTTCTTTTTGTAGCCTATAAATAGGCATGTTGTATTCATTTGTAAGCAAGGTAGCAAGAATCAATCAATACAAAGTTCAAGTTACAAAGTCCTTGCTTCCACCCTTCACTACTAGAGCTCTAGGAGCTCTATACGAGCAACACCACGATGCTCGTATATCTCCGAAAAATATTATTAAGGTTTCTAAGTTCTTGATAAGAGTATAAATTTTAACTTGGTATTAGAGCTCGTTCGATCCGAAATGGGCGTAAAAGTTTCCGCTACGAATTGATAGGTTTCTAAGTTCTTGATAAGAGTATAAATTTTAACTTGGTATCAGAGCTTTCGAGTTGAGAAGATATGAAGTTTAAGAAGGAGAAGATGCAAACACCACTAAGAAGATTTCAACCATTCCAACTGTCAAAAAAAAAAAAAAAAAAAAATCCTACCTTCACAGAGCAAAAACGCCTCCATGTGGAAAAAGAAAAGTAGAGAAGAAAAAAGAAATCACTTTTTGATAAGTGACCAGAGACAAGTTTGAGGGAAGAGAGCAATAATTTTCCTCCTCAAATTGTTTACAAAATTCTAAAGACAATTGTGGGAAGAGTGCACCAAGGATTGCCTCCACAATCGTTCAAGAGTTTTAGAAGCCGACATCATGAAAACGTCAACAACGAATGCCTCCATATATTGAGGGAAGAGAGCTTCAAATGATCGCCTCCTCATATTGTGGGAAGAGAGCCTCAATGAGACGACCTACTCGGTTTTGAGAGAAAAAATGGCAAGAAAGCCATGTTTGTCACGACAACATCAAGTTTCTACTTGTGACACGAAGCCGGTGGACATGTATCCACTGGAAGAAGAAAAAACTACTGCTACTACAAGACAAAGCTTTTGTAATATCGACATTTCAAAAATGTTGAATTTGTAGAGGCTTGAACGCAGAAGTTAGGAGACATACTAAATGAGCAAGAAATACTAAAAGAGAAGAAATGGGGTCTCCATGAAAAAAAAAAAAAAATGGGGTCTCCATGAAAAAAAAAAAACAAGATAAAAGAGAAGAAGAAAGGGTCACTTCCTAATAAGTGATCAGAGAATGGTTTGAGGGTAAGAACAATAAGTGGTTGTTTCCTCAAATCGGGAAGAAAAAAAAAATAAAATAATAATATTGAGGGTAAGAGCAACAGATTGCTTCCTCAATTGTCGAAGAAAAGCATGGCATGTTTGTCACGAGATACTAAATCATACTCGTGATAAGAAGAAGAACAAAAAAAAAAAAAAAAACGGCGGTACGTGGCGGCAAACATAAAGAGTTTACTGCGAGCGAAGCAAGCATGAGGAGATAAGAGCCGCAAACGGAGATTGGGTGAATATCAAAAAAAAAAACAGAGCCATTACAAATTACGGGGGAGTGTTGGAATTACCTAATTTGTAATGTCCAAATGAAGTCTAAATGGGTTTACAGGTGTTTGTTTAAATACGTACAAACCAAAGTGTGACAATTATGTCATAGCGTGGCAAATCTGTTACGAATTCAGAAATGTGGCAAATCTGGATAAAGTGGCAAATTTGTAACATCAAATAACAAGAAGAAAAATAGTTAGAGCTTGTGGCAGAAGCTTGACGAAATGAAAGATTGTGAGAGAATCTGGATAACCAAAGAAGTGTTACAGTTTTCAACAAAAGCGTGGACTGGAACAAAGATGAATAGAAGAAGAAACAACAAAAAATGTTGTGAAGAAACGGAAGCAATCACCAAGTGGTGATGAGATAGAGAACAACAAAAGTGGGTGAAAATCATATGAGTTGTCTAAAGAGTACAAGAAGTATTTTACTGAAACGAAGAGGATCGCAATGTCCCTAAACTACGATGGAACCCGTATGTTCTAAAACTACGAAGAGGACCGAAATGTCCCTAAACTTCCGAAGAGGACCGAAATGTCCCTAAACTTCCGAAGAGGACTGAAACGTCCTTAAACTATGAAGAGGACCGAAACATCCTTAAACTATGAAGGGGACCGAAACGTCTACGATAAAGAGAAGTTGGAAAGTAGGTGTTGAGGGGAGTGTTGAATATTCAACACCAACTTAGTCAAGTGTTCACATCTATCTAAATTAACCTAGAAATATCTAGGATGTCTAGAGTCAATGTTAGACAATTAACATGTGTAAAATGAGTGTTCTAGAGTTAGACAAATCAAATAAGAATACTAGATTGTCTAGTAGTTGGTTTGGTGGAAGCCTCCATAGGCATAGTTGTTAGCCTCCATATGCATAGTTGTTAGCCTCCATAGGCATAGTTGTTAGCCTCCATAGACATAGTTCTCTTCTTCTTTTTGTAGCCTATAAATAGGCATGTTGTATTCATTTGTAAGCAAGGTAGCAAGAATCAATCAATACAAAGTTCAAGTTACAAAGTCCTTGCTTCCACCCTTCACTACTAGAGCTCTAGGAGCTCTATACGAGCAACACCACGATGCTCGTATATCTCCGAAAAATATTATCAAGGTTTCTAAGTTCTTGATAAGAGTATAAATTTTAACTAGTTTGAAGAATATTCTTCTCCCCAAACATGTTTCGCAGAATCCGCACCAATATAGAGATGCACAAGTGTGTGTTTTGGGTGGTTGCCTTTGCCTAATTGATAGTGATCACAATAAGGACATTAGCAAGGTATGGACCATGAAAGATTACGTTGTAGCAGAGTCTTGGACTGAAATGTTCACTATCGAAAGAGATAAGCTTTTATGGCTTCAATATTTGGACTTGAAACAATCTTTCAAGAATGAAGAGTTTTTGGTGTATCATAATGATGATTATTTCCCTTATTTATATGATCTCAACCATGCAGAAACAAGTATATTTAAGATCGATGGTATTACGCCAAGGTTCAAAACATGGCCGTTTTTTGGGAGCTTAGTTTCATCTAATCAGAGTACTTTGTCTGGGGAGCTAGGCAGTAGGATACAAGAGGTTTAAGATGGATTCATAGATTTTGTTTGTATTTTGGTAGATTTCTTTTTCCTTCTTAATCTACTCCCTCAGGCGAAAGGGGGAAAATCTCTTTGATTAAATAAATATATATTTAGTTTTGGTGATACACCCATATATCATAAGAAAAAATAAAATATACGTGTAGAATGTCTTCTTGATTATCGGTGATCGTGCTTATTATTAAAGATAGGGAAACTTAGAAATATGCACCAATTTAATTGGAAAACTGCCCAACGTTAAAAAGTGTTGGAAAAATGCCCCATTGTAAGAAATATTCGGTAACTCCATATGTGTGAGTTCCCACGTGCAGAAAAAGACAAAAATACCCCCTCCTCTAAGATCTTACCACATGCAGATAATCCGACAGGACTAGGATAGTGGTTGAATGCACCTGGTAGCACGTGACAGTGTAACGAAATACCATTTTCACCCCCACTCTTTTCTTAACACCTATGTACACACGTGGACCGACATTATGATGAGTTGTGCCATGGGGAATTGCTATTGTCATGGTGAACTAGTTTCAGATTTTTGCTAAACGGTAAACCCATGCCTTTTATAGCTCGGCCGATTTCAAGGGAAGATTTTAGCATATTTGATAAACTAACGCTTTTAAGTCATGCCTCTTCTCAATATGCTCTTTACATACCTAAACAGAGGACCTATTCATCACAATTTTAGTATGCTCATACTTCAACCTTGTACTACCCATTTATCGTGTTGCGTATGGATCTCCATTTCCTACATTTGAGGATCGGCGAATTCACCGAGTCGATTCAGTGATAAATTTTTCCCTCAATCCATCACCTGTTTTACTATTTCTCGACTATTTCATGTTTAATACTTAATCTACCCTATTTTAATTCCATTTACCTTCTTTCTCATGTTCTAACATCGTTTTTTTCAAGCTTTTAAAGATTTTAAAATTTAAAGTTCTTCTTTCTTCTTTTTTCTTAATTGTATGAAAATGGGTAATTAATTTCTTCATGTTTTTCTCTATAATGTGTTTACAGATTGAGTTATCTCCAATGGCGTTTGCCTTCTTGTGTGTAGTGATCATGGCGTTTGCCGAGCTTGCTGTTTTTCGTTTGATTTCAAAGGAGTTCTGTGGAGAACATTATGGTACGAGGTGGATGAAGTATCATCTCGGTCTCAAATCGGTGAACCAATTCTTCAATGAAGCCCGCCTCTCACTCTTTTCAAATTTTTCAAAATTCAAATTCAGTAAAACCTTCCTTATTTTCTTTAGCCTGATTTCTCTCTGGTCAAAAGACAGCTATGCAATTTTCCATCTAGAATATAATCAAATCCCTTCCAGTTGCAATCGTAATTGCCTAAATATATGGGATACTTATAACCAATTATAACCAATTATACCCTAATACCTTCTCAATACCTATATCAACACCAAAACATTCTTCGATCTTAAGAATTGAGTTTTTTCTAATTACTACTATGGAAGGAGAAATCTCTACTCAAGTTGGTGATTTGGTTAACAAGTCCAAGCAAGAAGTTTTAGATATGGGTGATACTTCTGAAATAGTTGTCATCTCTCAAGGTGAAGACAAAGAAGGGGATGAAGAAACTAAGTGGGAAGCAAGTGCCATAAGCAAGATAATCACTTAAGGAAGAATGAAAGATGACACTGTAGCGAAGCATCTTGGGTTTACTTGGCCATTCATGAAGGAAGAAGATGTGAAAAATCATTGAGATTGATCCAAATATTATGATTTTCAAGTTCAGTAATTGGACTTTACTGAACACTGTTATCAATGAAAGACCTTGGAGCATAAATAAGAATCTACTGGTGGTACATGATTACATACCTGGAATGGTATATACTGAAAAAAAATTGGAGCTTTCAACAATTTTGGATGCATCTGTCTGGATTGATGCCAGAGCATATGAATGTGGGGGCGGTAACAAAGATAGGTGAGCTAATGGGTCAAGTCATAGCAATTGAACCAAAGGATGCGATCCCAAATGGCAGTGATCCCGTCAAAGTTTGTGTAAACATAGACTTGACAAACCCTTTGATAAGGGGAGTTAAGGCTATTATAAGTGCTGGTCTCTCTCGCTGGATTAAATTTTTCTATGAAAGACAACCAAGCGGCATCTGCAAAGAGTTTTATATGATTAAACACTACAAGGTTGCTTGTAAAGAAGCTAAAATCTACCTAGAAAAGGCTCATGAAAAGCCTTATTTCTTTGGAAATGTGAATAATGTCAGAAAGAGTATTGCAGTTTCCACTGCACGCAAGGCACCTATTTCAAAGAAGAATACCAAGACTATTGTGAAATCACCAACTTCTGTCCTTCCTAAAAGTGGTGTTGCAGTCAATTTGGATTTCTTATTATCTAAGATAACTGAAGGAAGTAATGAAGAGGAAAACAGAATGGGTAAAAGGCAGAGAGCTGACAATGGAAAAGTTGTTGATCCAACTTTAGATTCCACCAGTACCATAATGGCTCCAAATTCAGATTCCTCAGCAGCTCTTAGGATCACCACTGGAGATAACCAATCAGTGAATACAGAGTTGGAGAATCAGGTATACACTCTTAATCTTTTAACCTCTTTTTTGAATTACTTTGGTTTTAAAATTCTTATTCTCTTTCTCATTATATGCTTTAAAATTCTCACCCAGTTCATACTACATACTAAGAAAAATAATCATCCTATCAAATTTACTTTTATCTTCATTTTTGTTCTCTTAGTAAATATGAAAATCCTCTCATGGAATGTTCAAGGCTTCAAAACTGCATCCACTAGAAATCATTTAAGTAATTTAATAAGAGCTCAAAACCCAGATATTATATTTCTGTGTGAAACAAAGATTAGTAGTTCTAAATGCCAGCCCCACTTAAAACAATATAATTATCCCAATTGGAGATACATTGAACCTGAAGGTCTATCAGGTGGTCTGGTTTTACTTTGGAAGAATGGTTTCTTGTGTGATATAGTGGATACTCATTATAACATGTTTAATGTCATAGTTCAATCCGACCCTAGCAAACCAGAGTTCTTGTTAACTTGTATGTATGGCTTTACTAATTACACTAAAAAGAAAGATCAATGGAATTACATTCAGCTTATAAGTGAGAACAATAGTAATCCTTGGGTTGTTCTAGGTGACCTAAACTTTCACTTAGTTGACAGCAACACTGGCACTTCTTCATCCACAGATGGATGGCTAAATAGTGTAGTGTCCAATAGTGGCTTAGAGGATATAGGTTTCATTGAAAAGGATTATACCTGGAGCAACAACAATATGGGAACTGGGTCTATCAAATCCAGAATACACATGGCTTTAGTTAATGGAAGTTGGAATCTTAATTTCCCAGATACTAGGCTACTGCATCTTACTCAACTAGGTAGTGATCATACTCCCATAATGCTAAATACTGATACAACTGTCCCAAACTGTTGGACGCCCTTTAAGTTTTTCTTAACTTGGATCAATGATGATTCTTGTTCAGTTGTTATTACTAATGCTTAGAAGTATAGTGTTACTGGTTCTCCTGGTTATCAGTTAGTTACCAAATTGTCCACTACTAGAAGAGATCTGGCTTTATGGAATAAAGAGCATTTTGGTAACATCAATCACAAGGTGTATATTCTCCAAAGTAAACTTAATCAACTTCAAGAGCTTCCTCAGAATTCCAGCACTGAAGGTGACATCATTAGAGTAAATAATGAGCACAACAAGTGGCACAAAATTAAATCTGAGTTCTATCAGCAAAAATCCAGAGACCACTTCATCAAAGACATGGACTCCAACAACAAATATTTCCACACTAAAGTCAATAAAAGAAGGACCAGGAACAACATAGATGTTATTCAAGATAACAACAACAATTGGCTTCAAACAAGGGAAAAAAATATCTCAGCACCTGACACAGCATTTTAAAAATATCAGCACCACAAGCAATCCAATCCTTGATGATATTCTTTATTCTATCCTTCCTTCAATTTTAAAATCTGAGAAAAATGAGGTACTCACCAGGATACCTAGTAATGAAGAGATTTTTATCACCCTCAAAAGCATGGAGAATTGGAGCTCTCCAGGGCCAGAAGGATTTCAAGATGGTTTCTTTAAAAGTCAGTGGGGAACAGTAGGAGAAGATGTCTGTAACATGGTCAAGAAATTCTTTGAGACAAAATTCATTCTCAAACAAATCAACAAGACTTATGTCTCATTGATTCCAAAAAAGAAGAAATGTATCAGTGCAGCAGATTACAGGCCAATTGATCTTTATAACACCTCTTACAAGATTATTTCTAAGGTACTAGTCAATAGAATAAAACCTCTAATGGATAAGCTCATCTCACCTTATCAGGCAACTTATGTATCAGGGAGGCTCATAAGTGACAACACTGTCATTGCTCAAGAAATCATACATTCAATGAAGAGGAAAAGAGGAGAGAATGGATGGATGGCACTGAAACTTGACATATCAAAATCATTTGACAGGTTGGAGTGGCCTTTCTTAATTAGAGTTATTTCCTCTTTTGGTTTCAATGAAGACTTCTGTGATCTCAAACATCAATGCATAAGTACAACACAGCTTTCAGTCATGCTCAATGGGTCTCCTTGTGAATCTTTTTCCCCATCAAGAGGTATCAGACAAGGTGACCCACTGTCACCTTACTTATTTATTCTTGCAATGGAATTTCTCTCAAGACAGCTCATTGCAGCTCAGCAGGAGAACAAAATCAAAGGTATTGAAGTGGCTAATTTATCTCCAGCCATTAATCATCTGCTTTTTGCAGATGATTGCTTGATCTTTACTCAAGAAAATGTCAACACTGTCACCAATTTACTTGGAGTTCTTAACAACTTCAGTACTCAATCAGGTCAAATTATCAATTTTGACAAAAGTTCAGTTTATTTCAGCAAAAAAACTAATCCAGATGATGCAGAGGCTATAATTCAGATGCTTGGAGTCAAAGTTATGAACTCTAAAGAGAATATCTGGGATCACCACTTATCACTGGTCATTCAAAACAGGAGGCTTTCAAAAGCATAAAAGAAAATTTGAAAATAGATTTAATGCTTGGTCTTTTATTTCTCTTTCACATGCAGGAAGAGGCACAATGATTAAACATGTTCTTAATGTTGTCCCCATCTATCAAATGGGTACTTTCAAGCTTTCAGCTACAATTCTTCAGCAATAAACCAGCATGGAAAGGAAATTCTTTTGGGGTTATCAGAACAACAGGGGACACAATCCTACAGCTTGGTTGAATGTGTGCAGACCCATTGAAATGGGTGGTCTTGCTTTCAGAGATATAGAAAAGCTTAACTTGGCTCTTCTCACCAAATTGGCTTGTAGAATATGCAGTGACTCTGACTCTTTATTGGCCAAGACACTCTCGAGTAAGTACTTCAATAATGGAGATTTACTTCATCAAACTATTACAGCCAAAAACTGTTCTTACACCTGGAATGGGATTTCAAAAGGGCTAGAGATTGTGTAGCAGAATTATTTCATGGAGATCAACAATGGTAAATAAACAAAAATCTGGAAAGACAAATGGATTCCTGGTATGCTCCATCCCCCAGCTCCTCAAAATGATCTTTTTAGGTTTTATGAATTTGTAGATGAGTTGTTAATTCCTGATACATCACAATGGAACATTCACCTCATCAATACCTTGTTTGATACTGATACTGCACACAAGATTCAAGAGCTCTATATAGATAACATCAAGGAAGACTCAATGCTCTGGATGCCTGCAAAATATGGACTCTTTTCTGTAAAAAGCACCTACAAAATGCTGACTTACAATGATAGAGAAGTTCAGGTAGAAGGAAGAATAATTGACAGGAAAATATGGAAGGCCCTTTGGAGTTGTAAATTGGCTCAAAGAATAAAACTATTTGCTTGGAAATGTATAAGAGTTCTGCACTCAACAAAATCTAAGAGAGCTTTGTTCAACAGGGATCTTGAAGCCAACTGTGACATTTGTGGTCACAATGAAGAAACTATTGAGCACATCATTTTTGATTGTAGGCAAGCTAGAACAGTTTGGAGAGGAATAAATATCAATATTGAAGCAGTTAAAGTCAACTACAATTCAGTTTCAGAATGGGTTACTAGCTGGTTTTCTCATCAAAATCGAAACACAGAGGAAAGATGGCTCTATTCACTAATGATTGGAGCTTGGATAATCTGGAAGGACCATTGTGATGTTGTCTTTTAGGGAGTTTCTCTTAACCCTTGCAGCTCAGTACACAGGATTCATTATCATCTTACTTCACATATGCATGAATCTCCCACTGCAGATTTAATTAATACAACAATATCTAGTTGGAAGCCACCCTTAGATAATATTCTGAAATACAATATTGATGGATCTTTTGATCATGACACTAACCAATTTGGTATTGGCATTGTGGTGCGAAATTCTGCAGGTCACTGCCTTGGGACAAAAAGAACTCATGGAAATAGAGCACTAAGCCCAGAAATTGTCGAGTGCATGGCCATACGGGAGGCGCTGTCATGGGCAAAAGAGCTGAATCATACAAGGATCCAGATAGAGGTAGATGCTAAGCTTGTGATACAATCCATTAATAGTTGTTCACTTGTCATCCATTGGGAAAATAGGAATTTAGTTAAGGAGATTAAGTACTTAAGTTCTACTTTCAATTTATGTTCTTTTGATTATGTCAGTAGAGATGACAATCAGGTAGCAGATTTTTTAGCTAAATCAGCAAGGGAAGCTAAACAATCAATTTTCTGCTTTAATGAATTTGATCCTACTATCTGTAAGCTCCTAGCAGGAGACGAAAACTCTACTCAATAAATAAAATTTCTTTCTTTATAAAAAAAAAAAAGTCATGCCTCTTCTCTCGTCTGTTTTTTCTTCTTCAGATCTAGATAATGAAAATGAAAATGAAGAATACCCAGCTCGAGCCTTGTGTGACTTTAAGTCATAATTCCCACACGTAGGTTATCACATGTGTTAGCTGACACATCTCACCATAATGTGTGGTCACGTGGCAAGAACTTAGCGGAGGGGGCATTTTTGTCTTTTTGTTGCACGTGGGAGCTCACGCATGTGGAGTTGTCGGGTATTTCTAACAGTGGAGCATTTTTCCAACACTTTTTAACGTTGGGACAGTTTTCCAAGATTTCACCCCAAAATGGGGTATTTTTCCAATTTTCCCTTAAATATATGAAGAGGCAATGAGACAGCCAGTTGATGCAGAGAGTGTAGACAAGATCCCCAAGAGATACTCATGGACATGGTACACATTGTGCATAAATTGCAGCTGGATCTGCTGTTTCGAATGCTGGATTTCAGAAATTTGCTATCGGAGTAGCGGACAGTATAGCAAGTAAGGCTACAAGTGCTTCTTACAAGGTTAGTAGGACATTCAAAATTTTTTTTTTTTTTTTTTTTTTTTTTGGAAAGGAGAGGGGGTTAAGGAGACCCCAACCAACAAGAAGGGAAAAACAACAAGGAGAACAAAAAAGGAAAGAGTAAAAAAACTCAAAACAACTCCACAATGTAGTAAACGAAAAAAACCTCAGCCGTTTCTACTATAGACTTTCCCCTCTGCATCTTCTTTAATGATCTTCTTCAAATCCTCAGCGAAAGAGCTAGGGATAATCTCCACGAACTCTCCACTAGGACGATAGCTCGCAATATAATCTGCGGCTCTATTTGCTTCACGCAGAGTGTGCTCATCATTGCAAGACTGTAGCTGACTACATAATCTTCTTATAGACTCCCAAACATGATGACAAGTCCAAGGAGGCTTAGGGTTACTCTCGGAAAGATAAGAAACAACAGTTTTGGAGTCTGAACGTAAGGAGACTTTCCTGTGACCATTTATAACAGCAAGTTTTAGGCCTGCTTCAACTCCTTGAAGTTCATGCAAGGTAATAGTTCCTGGGTTTGCGCTGCAAGTCACAGCACTCGAAGGAGTTCCCGTCTCATCTCTGATAATGACTCCAAACCCAGCCCCGTTATCATTCAAAGCTCCATCCGTATTAACTGCCACCTCGCAGGCCCTGGTTTTCTCCAAGATGTAGAAATATTCTTAGAAAGAATAAACCTAGGGCATAACCCCAATTGCATAGCAAGGCTCCTATGATCGTTTGTATCAGGCATAACAGTGTCAGTAGATCACAGCTTAGTCCTAACATCAGCACATATGAGATGAATCAGCGTCTCTGCAGGAAGAGATTTTTGAGTGAAGATTCTTCTGTTCCTTTCACCCCAAACATGATGAATTGTTACTTCAATGTAATAGCTGGTATGGATCAAGCTGTGGAAGGAGGTGCGGATGTAATTTCTTTTTCATTGGGGCCTGGACGATCCATGATTCCATTGCCATTGCAGCTTTTGGTGCTTTGGAGAAAGGAATTTTGGTTTCATATGCTGCTGGGAATAATGGACTTGCTCTGATGAGTGCTGACAATCTCGCTCCATGAGTGTTTAATGTTGGAGCACCCACAGTTGATAGAGAAATTTCCGTAGATTTATAAAGAATTATCCGCAGATTTGGTTTAAGGTGATGGTCATCAAGTATTTCCAGGTACTTCATTGTACTCTGGCGATACATTGAACCAGCAATCAGGCGCAAATGTAGAAGTAGTTTACTCTCTTCGTAATAAATCCAATGGATATTGCTCAGAAGGATGATTAAATTCTTTCCGGTGAAGTTGTTGTTCGTTACTGTTGGCTATGACACTAACGCAGCAGATCAAAGGGACTGCAGTCAAAAACGCCGGTGGTACGCCCTCCATCCATCTTGCATTCAAGTGGAACATTTTAGGATGTTACTTAGTATTTAATATCTTAAGATTTTCTAAGAGATTTGGATTTGCGGCTGCATGCATGTGTTGCAGGTGGACGATTTTTATATTGACCTAAGAACATTTATTTTTTAATCTTTGAATATAATTTCTTTCATTTCAAGACGTGGATGTACCGCTCCAGGTATTTACCCTTGATATTTTAAATGTTGGTTCCAAAATTAGGTGTTGGACATTTAGTGGGTATCAAACATTAAATAGTCCTTAAGTGAATTATACAAAAACTAGATTTTGTGCCCGTGCTACGCCCGGGCAACTCCGCGAACTAAGTACATGATGTATATGCAAAGAATCACACTTAATAGAACAAAAACAACTCATAAAACCATAATAAATAACATGATGTTTTTTAAATCTCATAAAACCATAATAAAAACTATTGTCACATCACTTAACCAAAACTACCAAAACCATAATAACTAACTTAGAAGAAAATGTGTGTTTGATTTCAAGGACCATTCTAGCCCATTTTTCCCTCGGATTCTAATTCTGCCAATGCTGCTTCTTCCTCCAAGTTTTCATTGTCACCATGCTGGGAAGTTTGTTTCAAGTTTTCATTGTCCCTTTCCAGTCTATGTGGCATATATTCACTCTTTGAACCATTCTGGACGGTTTTTTCCACGGCTTCTAATTCTGCCAACGCCGCCTCGTTCTCAAAGTTTTCATTGTCACCCTTTTCAGGATCAACATGATTGCCAGTCTCCGCAGGATCTTTGTTTTGCAATCCTTTTTCTTCCAAGTCTGCCAATGTTATGATTTCTTTCATATTTTCATCTTTCTCCATATCATCAGTTTGGTTGGTTGGTAATGTCTACAACCAAATATATTAATTCGTTATTTTTTTCTATTAAATTTGATTAGAAATATATTTTTTGTTTGATTATTTTTACCTGGTGCATATTCCGGAGTTCATATTTAGCTTCCAGTTCATGATTTATCGGATACATTTTCCTTACCGAAAAATTATTGTACCCAAAGGATTTCTCATTTAGGTGCACTTCGAATATGAATGACCTTCCCAGCGTATCCACTATTTCGGGAACATGCTCTGCCATATTTTCCTGTTTTTATAATGTAACTATTAGTTTAATTTAATTTAGTATATGTGATTTACTTAGAACATAAGAGAGAGTGTATTTCGTACCTTTATGTCAATGCTGCTGATTTCCATTAGTTTTGATACTCTTACATTGTCGAGTAGTGGTTCTTCCGCTGGGCCTGAAACTATTATGACAGCTTGTGTGGCATTGTCTGTCACTATGAGTTGCAGTTTGTATCTTGCAACTGGATTTCGTACCTTTTTTCACATCTTTTGCACCATGGATATCCATCTTTCATGAGGTGTGTCTTGGTACATCTTGGACATGCCATGTAGAACCAAGTCGATCGCTCTACGATACCGATCACTATTGCCTTGATCGTGAAAGTTGTTCCCTGACATGAATATATATTAATGGTTAGGATATTGTTTTAAATAGATAACCAATTGTTATTGCAATTATGTATGCATATTTTACATTGTTGGATGAATCCTTTAGCAGTTGAAGGCCTTCCATTACAGTGAGTCTGTTTCCAAAAAGCAATGCATCAATGGACGCCATTTCCTTTTTGTTGTTATTAATAACATACACTTGAGTTGAATCTGCAAATCTGTTTCAACACTGTGTTAGTATTGATAACATTCACTTAATAACATTCGTTTGTGGTTTTGTAATATGTCTTACTTTGATCTTATTTCATGAACTTGTTGTATGTCGAGATCCACATATACGGAGGTTGACTTTGTTGTCTTGAAGTAATAGTTACCTAAGTAAATATATAAGTTAGTATAGGAGGTATGTTGAAATAATTAAAAATAATTCATTGACATGTAATGGTTTTGGTTACCTGAAAACTCATCCACTATTATCCCGGTTACAATCACCATGGCATTATGACCTTCGGTAATTGTCTTTGAATTATGAATTGGGTTTTCCGTGTCTCCCCACAAAGCTATTTTTGTTCTTGCTCCCCTTTCATTTTCTATTGTGATGTCAGTTTTGAGGGCATCTACATCTGTCTTTTTTCGAATTATCTCTGGTTCTTTTACGCTCCTCAGTTTTCCAATGACATCTGCCAAAAACACAATACATGCCTCATTAATATAGATGTTACCTTCCATATAGGTAAAGGATCTGCTCATCAGTTTCATGTATGTATCATAATGTTACCTGTAGTGTAGGTTGTTTTCCCACATATTTTCTGTAATTGATCCATGTTATCTAGGTCAGTGAATTTGAATCTGTAGGTTGGGATATCCTCAGTCTCTTCAGTTTCCAGTTTCAATTTTGTGAAAGCGTTGAAGAACAGCCTTATATCTGAAGGGAGTCGTCTATAACCTTTTGATGATCCCATGAGTTTGAAAAACTGTAGTGATATCACGTTCTGGTCTATTAGCTTGTCTTTGTGCATGTCAAACTGGGTTGGCGTGAGCTGGCATAGGATTTGATCCCCCTGATAAATATTGTTATGTTAATATGATATTCTATTCCAGCAAAGAACTACTTAAACAAAATATAGTGCCGAAAAACTTACAGTTGGATCCATTAAAATCATGTAATAATTGTAAAGCCTTCCAGTATTTATATCCTTGTCTTCCCATGTACGCATGATCCTCAGTTTTCCGGATATTTTAATTTCTCCGGGAGACATATGACATAAATTTGGAAGGTGTCGGCTAACTGGCAATAAGTTTCCTGTATAATGACATTAATAGATCAGTATACTTGATAATCCATGAACTGGAAGTTTATTCATATGAATAGATATATTACTCTGTTTATGTTTCCTTGGTTTTTTTGATATAGCCTAATCTTCATTTGAACTGACATCTCCTTCATAAAACCAAAACAATGGTTTCAAGTATAGCAATATTCGTAAGATTAACATAATGATGGCAGAAACTTACTTTTTTTGATGTTCTCCTGCTTTGACGATGTGATTGGCATGAGCTTTGATGATTCACTTGTTTCATCAACTATTGGCGATTATGTATGTAATATGTATAACACATTAGTTATATAGCGTATGGATCAATGCTACATGAATTATTAAAAGAAAAGTAATATGTATAAATAGTTATCTAGCACTATATTTCTCAGATAGTATCTATCACCATCTGATTCGATGACCATTGAGTTTTCTTCTTCAGGCATGGATAAATCGTCGCTTGTTTCATCATGCATCTCTGCATTTTTTTCCACCAATCTCTTGCTTCTTCCCATCGCTGATGTATTAAGTTCTGGACGTTATGTATCTTTTTGTGCGTGATGTATATATACGTGTATTGAATTAGGGTTTCTACTCTTTTAGTTTTCTTGCTGATTAATCCAACTAAAATAGGTGGATTTTTATTTTAACTAAAATTGTATTTTTGTCAGGAAAATCTGTAAATGATTTGCTTAGATTTATTGGAATCTAATCTAAATGATTTGTTTACGACTATTGTGCATATATTATTGTTAAACACAATCTTAGGATTGGGATGAGCTGCGGTGAGAATATGTTCCTTAGGATGAATGTAACTAAAATAGTTAGATTCATATATCATAAGTTAGATTCGTACATCTATTTTTGTTAAACAAAATCTATCCTTAATTCCTTAGGATGAATGTAACTAAAATAGTTAGATTCGTATATCATCAGTAAGATTCTTATATCCTTAATTGGTTATGATTAAGGTAACTAAAATACCTACGAATTTATCCTTAATTGACACAATCTATTATAAATTGCTTAGGATAAATGTAACTAAATTAGTTAGGTTCGTATATATTAGTTCGAATCGTACGTCTATTTTTGTTAAACAGAATCTTTCATGTAAAAGAAGTGCTGAAATGGCAGTCCTTTGTTCCTTGGTATGTCTATCAGTTAGATTCATACGCCTCTCCATCTAGCATTGGCCGAATTTATTCATACGTAATTGTGTTGGGCTTGGAAGTCCTTTGTTCCATGGTTTGCCAAAGAAGTGCTGAACTGATTTTGTAAACTTATTGTCAAGTGCATTTGAATGCAAGAAATGAATCAAGACTTGGTGTTTTATGCCATTTCATGTTCTTTGATTTTGTTTGGCTTCAACTATAATTAAGTCCTTTGTAATTTAACTAAATTAGGGTATACAGGTGAAGTTATAAAGCCCAGCTAGGAAGTTACGTATGGTGTTGTTTTGGGTGCATCGTTATGGTTTTCAGATTCAAGATAATGGAATGCCACTGTATTATTATCAAAAAACAATCTAATAAGCAAAACAATATGAAAAAATAAACTCATCTAAGAACAATCTAACCTAATAATCCAAAGAACATGAAAGAATCATCATATGTCTATGTTATTATCCTCCACCCCGAAACAAAATTTGTATATTTTTGAATTGTACTCGAATTGCCAGCTTCTTTCTTGAATTCTAAACACTATAAGATTTTGTTTGCACGTTCGGATTCTTTCTTGATACCAGATTTTATCCACGTTTACATGGTATTCTTTGCTCAGGAGTTCTTTGTACTTTAACATTTTCTGTTTTTGAATTTTTGTTAGCTCTCGTTCATCCTGATAGATATATTCTTCATATTCTTTTATGTAATCTTCAGGTCCACGCCTCGGACATCGACTCTTTAATTCATGTTCTCTATATATTTGATCTGTTACTTGTGTTGCTATGAATGAGATAATTTGTATGTCTATTTGTTTTAGTATTTTCTTCTGTAGAACTATATTTGGAAAACAATAATGGTTTACCCATTTAATGTTTTGAAGATGCTTCTTGAGTTTTTCTTCTTCATATTATATTTTGTCTTCAAACTCCTCACACATTAAATAAGCTTCGACTATTTTAGAGTCATGATTCGGTTGTGAGTTTGCTGAATTCTCTTCAGTGTCTTCCAACGCCAGGAATTCTTTAAACGTCATTCCATTCCAGTCTTTTGGTAATTTTTGATACTTTATAAACTTATTCAGTTTTTGTTGCTGTGTTTTGTTGTAGTTTTCCATAGACTTTATAAACTTGCAATGATCTTTGATCCATTCTTGTTTATCCCCACCATATATTTGAATAGGATTGTGCATGAATATATACTCATTATTGTAATCCGTCTGTTGGCTCAGTATAAAACGTCTCACTTCCTCATGGTCATCGGAATATTTAGGTTCTCCATGGGCTCGCCAAGGAATCCTTGTGTACGTTTTTTTTTGTTCTTCCATTTTTTCAGAATGGGTTTTCTATTGAAAGATTTCTGATAGTGCATGGAATTTATACCCTAGATGGCCGAAAATTAATTGTAACTTTATCAAAAAGAAATATTATTAGGGTTTGTCGTTTGGTGTTTACGTCGGCGTGTTGTGGTAAACCTAACGTGTTAATTAATATTGATGTTACCACAATATTGTGGTAACCCTAACGTGTTATTAAAAATAAATATTATCTACTTTGAGTTATGTCTACACATTGTATGTTGAAGAGCTACCTGGCAAGTTTTAATCCTAAGCCCATTTTTAGTATTTGTAAGAACCGGTCTTTCCAAAACCACGGCAGAGACCATTTCCTTGCAATCACACAGTTTAATATGTAATTAAATTTATTTAAATTTATCCATCAATTGTGTTTGGTTTGTCCCTTGGCTAAGCATTCGATCCATGATTCACATGCTTAAACTTTGAATGTAGCCAAAAATTAATGAACCGAATTAAATTTATTTAAAGAACACACTAAATAATAATGTAGCACAACTCAGAAAAAATACTAAATAAAATACTAAGAATGATAAAAAAAACCTCCTAATTATCGTCGTCTGATATGATCACCACTTCGGGATGTTTGGTTTCTTCGGATTCATCGTCAGATATGATGATTAGCTTCCTGCGACATTGTTTCTTGGAAGGTGTCTCCGGAGAAATTACATCGGAGTTGGTATAGCTTTCTTCCGAATCACTATTGGTATCAGATAAGACTTGTCTTCGCTTTGATATCTTATGGAAGTGAGCTATCTAAAGATACAAATGCATCATATGAAGTTACAGGAGAAGGTCAGTTTACTCTCTCGGATATGAATGGATGTCGCTGGAGTATGTTAGAACGTGAAGTTGAAATTTCTTCTCTAACCGTTACAACATTGTCTTTATATGGTTGTTTCCCTGTGGTACGTAACGATGGTGATTGTAAAATGAAGGACCGAACCATCAAGATATGCATCCCAAATGTTAAATCTTTTAAATACATAGATCACGTAGAGAATGACTACAACATGGAGAGTCACTTGTCTTTGGTTGACGCATTTATTGATGTCAGAATTGGAGAACTATACTGGAGTGAGGCATATGAGAGTTGTGGTTACTCTGTTGTCAATCTTCTGAAAGGGGTTTCAAATGCTAGATATCTATCGTTGTCTAACTCGACTCTTGAGGTATGTGCTTTGTTTATTCACTTTTTTGCTATAGCTGCTTGTGTTGCTTTCAAAACCTCCTAAACCTTGTTAGGTTAAATCCGAGAAACCCAAAGAGCTCACGATATTGTATTAATTATACTATAATTGTTTGATAAATCTTGGTTTTTGACCGTTGGTGATAAAATGATATGGAAGTAGCGCATATTGGCAGTGTGGGTGAGGTAATTTATATCGTCTATATATTGAATGTTGTCATGTCACGAACAAAAGTTCCAACCTAACTGTTGGATGACCAATGCGCATTTTGTTAAGAATAAATGAACTTTGAAGGAAAAGAAGTAGATGAAATTGACTGACTATTCAATGCATGATTTAACTTTATGACTGTAAATTCGATTTGTTTTATTACTGAAAAGAATTTAGTTATGGCGCTCGTGCAAACTGCAGTGTATAAGTAGATATGTTGTTTAGTAATATACAATATGTTAGAGGTTTTAGGTTAATTGGCTGCTAACTATTAGCTAGTGCAATAGATACATCACCTATGATCAGACCAACACACGATATTATTACCTGCAGGATTATATGCAAGGATTTAGAACATTAGTTGATTCGATTAGGACTTAGCACAATGAAATACAAAGCCATGACATTGGACAACTTACATGCTGCTTATTTTAATTTTATGTTCTTGCGCTTGTTAAGTTGGCATAGAAGGGCAGAGGTAAAACAAAAACTGATCTTCCAACTCCAGCCAGACCTAGCAATAATGCCTTGACCCCAAATCATTTTTCAGGACTGTAGAAACATGAAATGATAAGGTCCGTTATAGATGATTTAGGAGCAAAATGGGCCAATTTTCCACATTGCCACTTTACCGATGTCAAACAAACATATCATGTTCCCTTTTGTAGTAGTAGTTGCTCACTTCTTCTTTTCTCATCGTTGTGATTGATTTGTTGTTGTTTTTTTAATTTTTTATCAAGCTTTTATGCAATGCATCCGATTTGGAGGAGGTGCTTCCAAAGTTTCCTAATCTGGAGAAACTGGTAATCATCTCGGGTAGACACGAACTGCATTTCATAGCAATAGCCTACTTAGTGCAGAGTTCTCCAGTTTTAAAGTCTCTTGAGTCTTGAGATACAAATTGAGGTAATATTACTGATTCAGATATGATCTCATTATTTGCTGTGTTCTTTTGTTTCCATAGTAAAGATAGACCTTAAATTACTGTCCTTCATTTCTTTTTGTAGTCATCGCCGAAGTACAAACACATTTATGACCAAGAAGAGGGCTACGAATTAGCAGAAGCTGAAGTTTTCGAGAACTATATATGCACTTCCTCAAGGAAGTAAAGATCAGTTGTTTTGGTGATTCTGAACATGAGATTAATTCTGTCAAACTGCTGTTGAGAGTTGCTAACAAAACGAAGATAAACATAATCAAAGACAGAGGAGATGATATAGAGATCAACGTCTGCACGTAAACACTATGAAGTTTCTTTCTTTCGTAAAATTTTCCATACGAGTGGAAGTTAGGTGGTGTAAGAGGAAAAAAACTGCTAGAGCGTTCAAGGGCGTTTGAGGTTGTGGAAAGATGATGAATCTCTGCTTCAAAGTTTATTAATAACACGTGCACTTTACTAGTTTTTTTTTTAAGGAAATGATTAAATTATATTTATGTATACTTTTTATTTATATTTATTTAAGGAATGTAACTTTTCTAAGAAATGATGTAAATTAAATCATGTGATATAATAAAACTCAATTCTTTTATTAATTTAGTTCTTAATTTGTTCAGTATTGATTTTAATTTAATTGCATTGAGATTATCTAAAGAGTTTAAGCAACCAAATTCTGTATTTCATTTGCTCCTAGGGTGCTTGGTCCAAGTATTAAGCAATCAAAATAAATTTGGTATCTTAAAAACTTAAGCAATCAACTTCAGGCCAAGTTGTTCCATGTATCTATTAACTAGGTATTTCAATCTCCCATATGGTACTTGGTCTAGCTATGAAGCGATTGGTAATTCACTCGCTCTATTATGGTTGGTCTATCTATCAAGCGATGGTTATTTTGCTTGCTCCAGGGAGGTCGGTCTAGCTCTAAAGCTATCATTATTCTGCTTGCTCTCGTAAGGTCGGTCTAGATATGAAGCAATTAAGAAACAAGACGCTACATGAGAGTTGGTAGATTACTAAAGCGATTTCCTAGCTTCTCTAGGTCTGTACAAATCGCACCTTTTTCCACTAACGAGCGAGAGCCAAATTAGGTAGCTATAAGGGTTAGAGCGACTTAATATGGGCTTTTTGCAACCAAAACTGCTATGTTGCTCAAACCAGTTTTTCTTGTAGTGTATCCTTTTAGAACAAAAATGACTTTGATCCAATCCAATCACTTAACTTTTTTAAAGGGCCTCCTGTATTTACCAAATCCTAAATTTATATCCTTGCATCCCGTAAATTGGTCGAGACAGTTCTACCTAATTTACCTGTGATTAAACAAGGTTGTGTTAAAAATGGAACTCCAACACCACCAGAAAAATCCAAGACTGGTGTATTGAATAGCCCTGTAACTTGAAGAACTCAAGGTGAAAAAACAAATATTTTCTTAAAAAACTCATGCAAGAGTTGACTTCATTTATTTACATCCCTCATCTATAGTTATCTTGCGGATGAAGATTAAGATCCTTTATTCACAGATCTAAAACCAAATTGAACATCAAATGGAAAATTAAACAGGTACATCAAATGTAACAGAACTATTCTTAAAAATTCTTTCTGAAATTCCCAAAATTAAAAGTGAAAACTTCAATTCAACATTAAATTCAGATATATAATCTTATATAAAAACATCAAATTAATCTACAGTTCTCTTCATCTCTGTTATCTTCAAATCAACATAAGAGAGAACCCAAATGAATCCAAATCTCACAGACAACCAAACCTAAAATGAACACAAATCATAAAACTAGAACAAAAGGATGACCTTATTACCTGATTATCATATCGATGATTCCAAATATCACAAATGACCTAA
This sequence comes from Papaver bracteatum, assembly GCA_023529315.1. NCBI lineage: Eukaryota > Viridiplantae > Streptophyta > Magnoliopsida > Ranunculales > Papaveraceae > Papaver > Papaver bracteatum. Next base: position 932,751 of record JAJJWX010000098.1, read on the forward strand.
ACTCTCAGATCGATGCTTGCCAATGAATAAAAATTCCAACTGAAATCCATTAGCAAACATAAACCTAAAACAAAAATATACAAAGAACAAAACGATTAATACCTGCAGATCGAACTAGGGTTGTTGTGGTTCAATCGATTCTGTGAAAGGGTATCCGAAGTTGATTCTGATGACTATGTGATCTTGATTAAGAATAAGTGAAGAAGAGACTAGGGTTTTGTTTTGAATCTGAGATGGGTCTTGGGAAGTGAAGAGATTCATGGTGGTCCTGTGATCGATCTGGTGATAAGGGTTTGAAGATTATTCTGAACTAGGGTTCTTCAGAGCCGTATCTCGAAGAAGAAAGATAATGAAAAACAAAATGTGTCTAAGAAACTATAGGGAAGGAAAGATAAGGAAATAAGGCTTGAAGGGTGGAAAAAAGAAGAAGGGGACTTGAATAAACTTTGACCTGGGTGTAAAAACAAGCCAAAGTGTTCCCGACCACACGTGCGCTTCGCATGCACGAACAACTAGGAGTTGCGATTCGCAACCTAGATTGTGAGGTAGCAAAATTCGCAACGGCAGTCCTCCGTTGCGAAAAAAAATCTATTGCAAATAGCAACCAAAAAATTCGCAACCGCGCTAGTGCCGTTGCAAACCTGGGTTGCGAATCCCTTAAAATGGTGTAGTGTGGGTATTGGTGCATGCGGTGCTGGAGGTGATGGTGGTGTTACTTAAATTGGAGGAGGCAGAGGTGATACTAGTTGTGCCAGAGGTGGTGGTGGTGACAACTATGTTAACTAGGGCTGTCAATGGGTACCCATTACCCGGACCTGGTTCCGGATCCGGGGTAATAGGATCCGGTTCCGGGTCCTAATATTGGACCCATTAACCAATTTGGACCCGACGGGTAATTACCCGATTGGAACAGTTAATAAACGGTTCCGTCCGGGTCCTACCCGTCGGGTACCCGCGGGTAACCGGGTATTACCAAGTTTCCATCGTTTTTAGTATTCAGGTGAAGAATTAGGTCTATATAGTTCCCAAAGAATGAGAAATAAAGTTACGGCCGCATCAGTTCACTCATTTTCTTCTTTCTAGATCCATTTGCAACAACTACGAACCATAAATTTCTTTTTTGTTATCGTGTTTTTGAGTCTTTATTTGCTGATACCCATTTAGTATTTACCTTAAATCATTTCTATTAAACTAGTTTTGTTAGCACAAAACTCATCAACTTACAAGAAGCTTCCGATTGTAATACAAAGGATGATTATTAGGTCGTCGTAGATTGAAAGGTGCTATTGATGATTATCTCTTTTCTTAGCTACTGTTATGGTTTGATTAAATATATTTTCAGCACTTTTTATATTTTGTTTTGGGTTCTTGAGTATTGAGTTTTCATTCGAGGGTCTGTAATGGGGGTTGTCCTTATTTTCATCTCATGTGAAATTATATATGGGTTTAGCTTATTATTGATGTTAATAGATATAAATCAATTGAGATTATGAATATGGCAGTTGAGATAAGTTATTAGTATACTATGAGAAATCTCCGCTTGCATGTTCATTAGATGTTTGTTCTTTTGCTTCTATGAAACGTTTTTTTTTTGTTCTTCATCCTTCCTTGACTTCATCTAATGTTAATGCGGTTCTAATGTATTTTGATTCATAAACCCGTGCTTAGCTAGCTGATACTGCACACTTCAATTGGTGCTACTACTCGTTGTGATTATCGTATATCAAACTTAGTATGCACTGTGTAATATATCGTTCGGGAACGATATTGTATTCTCAATCTCTTCGAAATGTAACCTTTTGGGGATGCTGATGTTGGACCTGCAGTACATGATGGTGAATTACAATACATGAAGGTGAATCACAAACTGAAATAAAAGGAGCTTCTTATTAGTGACGCCGATGTCTTGCAGTTGCGAACTGTCTCTTTCTTTTGTTAATACTTGTACACTCATGGATTTCAGCATCTGTAACTCTTGATTGAAAGTCAATCTTGTATTGAAAGAATCAAGTCAAAAACATCATTTTCAGACTTTGTGTAAATGTTTCACAGGAATCGGTAGATACCCGGACCCGTCAACTACCCGCTGTTTTTATAGGGTCCGGTTCTGGGACAACATAATTGGGAACCGGACCCGGAACCGGGAAGACCCGGACCCTACCTCAAATAACAGGGTCCGGTTCTTGGTCCTATGGTACCCGGGAGGACCCGGACCCGTTGATACCCCTAATTTTTTTTTTTTTAAATGATTAACTAACTGTCAAGACGGTCAACAACAGTCTCGTGACCCAAACTCTAAATAAAAAAATTTGGTGACCTAAACGCAACTCTGGTCACTTTGTTGTGACCCAAGGTCAAAATATCCCTAATACAATAAAAACTCCATATATTAATAGCCTTGGGACTTCACAAAATTATTAATATATGGAGGTAAACCAAAAAAAAAAAAATTGCTCGCCAAGAAGATTTAAACATGCTCGACAAGCTAGGAATATTTTTGATTCAACAAGAAGGTGCACATAGTAACGAGGTCTTACGCATACGCAAATCAAAAGACGTGATAACAATCCAAAAAATTACATCCTTTTCTCAAACAACTCTAGATACATGTATTTTTATTTATCTTAGATGTTGATGTAAGAAGATTTGTAATTTTCCGATTATGTAAATTTTATTAATATATAGAGGTAAATTTCTTATTGTGGGACTAGAAAAATCTATTAATATTAAAATGTGGAGTTTATTACTATTTACAACTGGCCCAAGTTGGGACCATGATTTTTTATTAATATATAGAGTTTTATTAATATATAGAGTATCAATATAGGGAGTTTTTACTGTACATTTATGGGCAAAGAAACTAGATTTGCAGCGGAGCTGATTGAATCTAACCCGGCTCTGATACCATGATAAAACAAGTATCAGAGGGACGGTTTCTCTCAATCGGTGTATCATTCCATTAGGCAAAAGGCATATTTATATAAGTAGTAGTAAATACAATGAAGAGAAAATTAAAGAAAATAATTAGGAAAAGGAAACTAACTCGGTGTATTATTCCACTAGGCGAAAGCCATATTTATGCAAGTAATAGTAAATACAATAAAGAGAAAATTAGAGAAAATAACTAGGAAAAGGAAACTAACTAAACACTAATAAATGAGGATATAATTCTTGATAACTAAGCAACACTAATACAGTAACAATATTTTTAGCATCCTAATAATAATTTCTTATTAATATGAAATAATATCTTTAACACTCAGCATTGAAAGTCTTGCTTCGAACATAAACTCTAACTCGGAAGTAACTTAAAAAAAAAAAAAAAAAAAAAAAAACAAGAGAGGATGGAATGGTAAGCTGTCAATGCGTGCCTTTCTTCACAGATTCTGATCATATAAGGTCAAGCCATATGTGATTTGACCCACACTTATAAATCAAGGTACATGTGAATTTGAAATTGATCTATCATGGATACTCCGATTTACGGAGTGCCATTTGCAGTTACTGAAATCCTTACTCCACCTGGTTGAATGCTCCGACTTTGTCTATAATACTACGGAGATGTGTTATTTCGTAGAAGGTTCATTTGTAACCAACGTGTCTCATATTTCAGGGTTGATGCATTTCCATGACCTTATATTGCGGTTCGAGGAGGCATGTATAAATGAAGCAGAGTCTCTTATAGGTGTGTATTGTATGCGTACCTGCTAAAAAGCAGGTCAGGTGGTATGAATTGAATTTATTTGTAAAATCATGATCTGATACTGTAAACACCACTACAAATTTCTTCTGAAGTATGACTTGTTTACTTGATACATTTCTTGCCTTTTATTCTAAAAGAAAATATGCAGAGGTTCTTCGTCTCTAGAGTATGCCTTTTAGAAAACGGTTAAGATTATTAAGAACCTAAACGCAGTCTGTTTGTAACAACATTTTGGTTGCGTTTTCTGCACCACTTGTAGGTATGGGTATAGCGGGAGGATAGAGTTAGTTGTACGTAGAAGATATGTTGACGAGACGAAATGATCTTTTGCGTCTTGATGATTTTGCTTCATAGTCTCTTTTGTGGTATCTATATGAAAGAAGGTAATAATCTCTATCAATATCTCTTGTGAATACATTTTTTCTTGAAGTAATTTTTTACAGAAGCTTCTAGCTCTTGGTTGCTTCGCGTCTTAAAACCTTTTTGTTTGAATTTCTCCAAAATTAATTTTTGCCATCTAGGATGAAGAGCTTCCACACGACCAGATTCTTGCCAACATGTTTGCAAAATTAATTTTTGATTCAGCACGATTTATCTCTTAAAATATATGTGGTCTTATGACCAGTTTGCAACAACTTCACACCTGAAGGCAGATCATGAAGCACAATCATGCCTTCGATCGAATTGTTCAATGGCATGAAGAGTTGGTCTTTAAAGCGCTTGATTTAGAGAATAAGATAATAATTTGTCTTTATTTTGATGTCTACAACCATAGGCAAAACTAATCTAGTTCATGTAAATTAGTCTATTTTGTGATTGTGATTGGGCACAGCAGGGGAATTATTTGATGAATTAAGACATCCAAATATATTTCACTAAAACAAACTACAAAGTTTTTATGAGCAATTATTTTCAGAACCAATTTATCTGTCTAGGTCAAAGGATGCCAGCGGACTTGCTGGGCAATGGCAAAGTCTTGTCTTGATTGATTTAGAGTTAAACCTGCCTGGCAGGCTGGAACAACTGAGAAGATACGGGGATGACATAGACGAAAATCCTTGAAAGGGAGACAAGTTCCCATCACTTGGTACACAAAGCTGGCCAAATCTGGAGCTACAATTTCTAGATACCCACACACAAAAACCGAGCATCGAGAGCGATAAAGAAAGAAATCAAATTTAAACCTGGTTGAGAATTGTCGTTGACAATGAGAAAGAAAGATTAGAAAAGTTTGGTTCAAGCATACCTGACCATATGGCGATAAACACCAGTTTGCCAACCGACTGGAAAAGTTGCAGCAACCATCGATGGAGGCGCAGATTTGGCCATGCTTATCATATATATACTTAATAATACGCAGCGAAAAAGATGTTCCAAAGAATGGTGAAGCGGTATTAAAGAATCATCAAGTTAAGGCTGCGATTTACTTGAACATATACTAGATTATTTAATACCACTTGTCCACTCTCCGGACAGATTTTCGTGAAAGCAGCATATGTTGGAAAATGTGGGTATAAAACAGAGGATGGAAACACTAAAAGAAATTGTTGTTGCACTCAAAAGCTTCCAAGGCTCGGGTGATTTCTTTTAGACGATTATTTCTACCCTCCCAATATAAATTGGCGATTGCAACAGGTATGCGAAATAATGCCTTCAGGATACAATGAAAGCCCTACAACAGGAAATTGGATTCAAGGTTTGCACCCCTTGACCCAACCAAGAACACATGAGAGAGATTTCTGATGATGCTTTAGATGGAGAGAAAAACAGGTTGAATTCATTCTCAAGAATGGGAGAATTCCTTCACTACTTATAGGGTTATTCATGCCTATTGGAGATGCCTCTTCACTTCCAAAAGACACATAAGGTGTCTGTTGGGAATGGTTGTGTCCTTTATGAACCATCACACCTATTAGAGGTGTCCCTTCATCTCCAACTAACATCCATTGTGTTTATCCAACACAGAACACTTCCCCATCATAGTGACAAACCAAAAACGAAAACAGTTTTATTTTCTAAGTTATTGAAAATATCCAACAATCTCCCCCTATTTTCAAAAACCAAAAACATAAAATAAAATAAAACTTATAAAACCGGAGTGGTCTGCATCACTCAAGTGATTGCCTACGTACCCGAGTGGGATCAAGCCAACGTAGTTCAAGCACAATTGGGACTAAGCATCATCGCTGAAATCAATACATAAATGATAGGTACCTTCTGGGTTTGAACCTTCACTGAGTGTAAGAAACTCAAAGCCTTATCGAGATTCTATGGTGAAACCAGTCTTGAACCAAGTATCCCTTATGATAAAACCGGAGTCTCCACACATATTGATTCCATAAATCATGTGTTCTGTAGCCAAGCACTATAAAGGCCTTGTTCTTATATCCTTATTCATGAGTCTTCTTTAGAGAACGGTCTTCTTCTCTTAGGAAACGGCCCACATTTTCATACTCATATAGGTAAGTCTCGAAGGTGTTTCTGCGAGACACCTTTTACTAATCACAGACTCATTAAGGATTTACATCCATCCTATTTTCTTGCAGAAAAACCAGCACTAACTTGAAATGGGAAGTTTTATGTTAGTGCTCCATAATCTCCTGCAATATTTTATGTGCAGAGATAGAAAAGTCGAGGACAAGAGGGGCATGTAGTATTTATATACAACTCAAGTTTTCCTTTTCTTTTGCAGGTTATTAGTTTAGGAATTACTGTTTCTCAAATTCAAAACGGACTCAAGACTTCCTCTTTCTAACTATCCAAATTTAGTTCGGGAAGCAGCCGAGGTTACCGGATCGAGGCTCGGATCCAACCACCAGCTAATCCAAGTTATGTTTTATTTACACCCATCTTACCGTACTGCGTCAGCTGGTGAATCAGTGAGGTGATTCACTGAGTTGGGTCAACCGATTCATATTTTCAACATTTTCATGAATTTTATTAAATTTTTCTTTTTCAAACTTGTCATAAACAGGTAAATAGTTAAGGAAAATTACATCTAGAACGAATCTCTTGATAAATTCACACTTGTTCTTCCAGTTAGTTTCAGTTCTTTTTCTGGGTTGAATATATGATACTCTATGTCATAAAACTCATGTTGGTGTTTCATTACATTCCTCGTTTTCAGGGTTCTCATACCTGACAAAATCTAACTGGAACAGATGAATCTCATGGTTGGAAATATTCCACATGTTCTGGACCTTCCTAGGTCATGGATACTATCTTCAGATGATGATCATTCAGGATTTCGGTTATTAGACATGTTTTGAATTCAAGGAACCGAATTTTTTGTTTACAATAATCTATGCGCCTGTTGCTGTCCCTGTTTTTGTTTAGGATCTTAACCATCATCTTGGGAGTGAAAGCTCAAAAACAGAAAACACTAATTTAATCTTTTGGTGTGGAACTTTTGTGTTCCTCGGTAAACCTAGTCCCTGTTTTTAAACAATTGTATTTTGGTCTTTCAAACTTTAAGTAGGCTGCAATTTCATCTATCGGTTTCGTTTTCAGGCCTTATGGTGATCCTCAGACAGGGACGGTACTAGGGGTGGCTTACCCAGGCTGCAGCCCCCCAAAATATGAAAAACTCCCTTTTAGCCAGCTTATTCGTAAGAAAAAAATGAAAAAGCCCAGGTCAAAATTATAGTTAGCCCAAAATAAACTCTTTGTCTATCCAGAAATGAGAAACTACACGCCACGTATCCCACCAATAACAATCTGTCTATACAAACATACTAGAAAAGTCTTCTGTTGACTCCCTCCTACCTTTTTTTCTTCTCATCTTGCGTTTCTTTTCAGTTTCTAGGTTAAAACTTGAAACACCAGTGACGGAGGTGAGGGTCAACAGATTCATATAACCCAGGGTAAAACTTTTCCTTAGCCCATTAGTATGACATATTCATACGACTTCTATACCAATTTTATTGTTATGTTGCGTTTTTCTTCTTCTTTTAAACTTTTGCGTCCTCTCCTGTTTCGGTTAGTGCTTAGAAATTAAATTCAACGGTGAAATTTACTCCCACTCCATCACAATTTGATCTATCCAGCCCATGTTGTTTCCAAATATTCTAAAACTTGGTCCATGCGTACGTAAATTAAAAAGTAGCCCATATATCAAAATCTATTACATAATATTTCCCCCATTTTCTTTTCTTTTCACAAATAATGACAAAAAATTGACATTTTAACTGTTCTGATGTATTGGTTTTTAATTTCATGAATTGATTTGAAAATCATACAAAGATATAGAAGTAACATTTTAAAAATTCAAAAATTCGGGCGGCCTTCGGCCGCATTTCAGATAATAATATTTATTTATATTATATATGTTGTCTTTGTAATTTTAAGTATTCTCACTGAGCTGAACCTTACTATACAGAAAATGATAAGCAGCATGCAGTGCTTTTATCACTGTGTTTATATTTGAGTCATTTAGATTGATATAATCTGGGTGTACGAAAAAAAAATTTTTTTAGCCCACCCGAACACAAATTCCTGGTTCCGTCGCTGTCCTCAGACGATTCGCTGTGGTGCACATCTAGTATATCTGTTGGTTGGCGAAATGAGGATACTTTAAGGGAGAAGCTCAGGACTGCTGGTAACATCATTCTCCAGATTTGAGTATTATTGGGTTCTGGGTTATGTTGGTACGTAGGCAAGCCCTCATTCATTTTGAAGGTTAAAACTATTCTGCACTATCGCTAATTTGTGGTTGATTTTAACGCCGAAGTTCAAAATTTATTGTTAGCCGATTTTTACTATCACTTCCTTAATATGGACTGCCGATTTTTATTATCCAAATGTCTTACATGGACACATTTGGGTAATACAGTAAAACCACTATCTCAGAATATTACAGGGAAAACTCATCAGTAAACAAGCATGTGATGTGATATCATCAGAAGATTCACATCCACATTTTGTTTAAGTTTGTATTATCCATAAAAATGTGAAAATATATCGGTGGACTTGAATGGAGGGGTTCGTTGATTTCCGAAGGCAGGATGTTGGTGTTGTTGCTGGTTTTCGGTAACTTGCAGCATAATCTGTAACAAAGAGAAAGGCTGTTGAGTTTAGGAAAAACTTGCAAAAAAATGTGTTGGTACAAGCTAGGTATGACATGGCTGCAAGTGTCGCATAATGATGACGCGTTACAGAGTTGCAGGCCAAGTCAGAAGTCCGCTGTAATGACGCAACTGCAAAGCCATACTTGCGCAACGCAAGCCATAATAGCAGTATTACTGTATAGACTGTTAAGTGCTGAGAATGGCATAAACCCACAGGGCCAATGTAGTGCAAGTGCATTACTACATTTTAAATACATTTGGCTAAGGAATGAAGCTATTTGACCGACACAATGAAGCTTCATTGAAGAAAGGAAAGATATGGCCAAAATGACAGATGAAACATGCGATGTTGGCATTGATGCATAGGTTACAAGTAGGTTACGAGCTTCACAAGCATGCAAATGACGCGTGATGAAGTAGAACGGTTATAAAGTAGTTTATAAACGTGGGAGCAAGAGTTCTTACTGCTAGAGAACATGTGTTGGATGACTGGCGCGAGTTAGAAGAGTACTGGCCGGTTGGCACAGTTATTGGCGGTTACAAAACTGCTCCATGGGACAGATGGCTGTCCCATGCATGTGTAACGGTTATGCACGGTTTGGCCAAGTAAAGCTGTTGTATAAATAGTGCTAAGGCATGGGAAATTCGGCAGCCTAGCCTGTGTGAGAGTAAGCCTAGCATATGTGAGAGTGAAGTTTGCATATGTGAGTAGGAGAGTTTTTGTAAGACTAAGACTTGGTTCAAGGGTGAACAAGTCTGTGTAAGTCCCCAAGTGGGAAAGTTTTGTATTTCTTCCCTTTGATGCAATAAAAGAGTTTATTGTGTCATATTCTAAGTGTTCTTGGTTGGCTGATTGTTGTTGGTAAAGTATGGCAAAGAATTGAATGTATTATGGGTGCATTTGATAAGTTTAGAGAAGTGAAAGAAGGCTGTAAAGACTTCCGCTGTTTGACCTGAAGTGTTGGCTGTTTGCATAGGTGCAAACTTATAAGGCTGAAGTGCAAGTGGGTGAAGCTTTATTCACAGAACCATTGTGTTTCCGGGTTACACTTTCACAGAAATTTTTTGGGGAGTTTGAAGGTGTGACACTAGGCACTAGGCAATCATAGTTATTCCAAATTATAATTCTACGTCAATTATGCATGTTTCAAAATTTTGTCATGGATATAAGCTTATGAAGATAATTATAAACATTAAAAAATAAAATAAAATCAGTCGTATGCTTCTGATAACTTTAAAGGATTTATGTGAATAAATCACTCCATAATATTCAACCAAGTGGAGAGAAAAATCACATTGTGAGTGATATAAAAGCATACGATTACCCCCTCTCTGTGGACCGCCAATAGACCCAATCTTACATTGAGACACACTCTTGTATGGCTTTTTCTTGGCGTCTTCAACAGTTGAGATTTAATAAAACGCCAAGAGAAAACCATACAAGAATGTGCCCCGAGGGATTGAATGATGACGGCTAGTGTACTTTCTAACCATTTTAGACTTACGGCTAGGGGATAACCCAACAAACCAGTTTTGCCATTTCCAGGACCAAAGTCTTCATCTTACTTAAGAGGCCTACAAAAAATAGGGTTATTTGGTTTTTGGTACTTACTTTTTGACCTAAACCTGGGTTTGGTCTAACATTTGTCCAGGCTTTGCGTTTGGTCTAAAGACCAACGTTGACCCGCATTGACTCGGTTATATGCTGACCTGTCTAACTTTTGAATGTGGCCCCTTAAATTATTAGTAATCACAACCAGGGGCCCAAAAATGATAACTCTTTTTCAGCCCTGGTGTCTTATCTTTTTCTTCATTTTTCTTCTTCTTCTCCTCCTCCTTTTCTTTTCTTTCGCGTAGTTGAAACACATCAAACTGTAATACATCAAACGAAGAAGATGAAAGTGGAGTTAATTTGAGCGAATTAACTACTGAAGTTGCCCGAAAGAAAAATTAAATGAAATTATTACAGTAAATTACTATAATAGGCGATACAAACTTGATCTTTCCCTATTCTTATCATTTTCTTTCTGCTGTTGCCGATTTTTCAGAGGTGATTAAGTTGTCGATAATTTTTCTTTGGGGTTGTTACGAAATGGCAGAGAGAATAGCTGAAAAGGATTCGAGGTTGGAATCGATGGTTGAAGAGTTTTGAATCGATGGTAGATAAACGTAGAAGATTCAGTTGAGAAATTAGGGTTTGTGGTTGTCTATTAGGGGTTTTAGTTGAAGAATTACAGAAGAAGGAAACTAGGGTTTGATTTGCAGAAGCATTGATGGAATTTGGTGAAGATTTAATGAAGAAGAAATTAGATACAATCAAGTGAGTAAATAGCTAGATTTGATGTCAGTTGCGATAAGAAATTGAGGAAGAAGAGAATAGTGGTTGAAGATTAATGCCTTCAAGGGTTTAGGCTGGATGAAGTGGTCTTTGATTAAGTGAAGGTTGTACTGATTTTGGAGTTGAATGGAATCCATGGTCTGAAGTTGGATTTGAATTGAATTTCTCAATTAAGAAATGATTAGCAACAAAATCGAATTTTAGGTTTTTGATACTGGGTCTTGATTTGTTTCCGCCATGGCTGTGAACAATAAGGGGCACCGAGAAGTGGTAGAAGAGAAGGAAAAGAAGATTATTGTTAATCGGTTGATTAACGGGGGGATTATGAGCTTGTATTGAGTAATAGAACAAGGAAGGATGGGTACAAGTCGTGAAAGATGGGGTTACCGTGGAGTTCGAAAATAAGCAACTCAACATCAATGTTAGAGATACAAAACAGTCATGGCGTAGTGACTTTGCTGCTGTTCTGTGGTGTTGAGCGGCCAAGATTTGGTAATTTTGAGAACTGGTGTATGTGAATGAATGTGGGGTGTGTATGAATCTGGAATTTGCAGGTCAAGAAAGTTCTAGGAGGAGCTCAGAAATCAGCAAGGATACACCTCCTAATGCTCGAAACAGTGCCCAAAAAGTGTTTGAAACATTGCCTGAAAGAAGAGTGATTATGGGTCGTAATAGAAAGGGGTGATTGAGGGAGTGATTCTCTGGAGGAGTTATCGGAGATGGTTGCAATCAGTGGAGTTGGTTTCGGAAGGATGAGATACTAGGAGAGTAGAAGTTGGTGCTATAGAAGTCTGTATGAGGGAGAGAAGACGTGATTGAATAAGGTGTTAGCTCGAGTGTTAATTACAGAGCTTTACAATTGAAAAAGAACTGGACGTGTTGGTCATGGCTGTGAACTGAGGGAGTTGATATATTTTGAAGACATGGGTGACGGAGCTGTTGACATGTTGCTGCGACAGATCAATGGTCGTTTGATCTATTTAAAGGTCGTTGAACTATTAATGGTCACATTATTTTCATCATGTTAATGGTCGTTTGATCTGACTTATAATTTGAGGGTGGAATAAGAAAATAAGAAAATAATTTGAGGGTGGAATAAGAAAATAAGAAAAGTGATTTGGGGGTGGGGGTGGAATAAGAAAATAAGCTATAATTTGAGGGGCCACAGAAAAAATAATTAAGTCAAAAGTTAGACATGTCACCATATAACCGAGTCAACACGGGTCAACGTTGGTCTTTAGACCAAACGCAAAGCCTGGACAAATGTTAGACCAAACCCAGGTTTAGGTCAAAAAGTAAGTACCAAAAACCAAATAACCCCAAAAAATAACATGAAAACATAAACATATGTTTGTTTGATGGACAGAATATCAATAAAAAATCAATAAACTTAAGTTTTGAGAGGAAATATCATAATGTTATGATTCGATCAACAAGATGAAACAAGGGTTTGGGTTTCATCTTATTCTTCACGCGTAGATAAATTTTTGAAGAATCCATTGGCAGCATCGGCATTAAAGTTGAGAGTGAAGAGAAAAAACAGTTATGAGAGCTTTTTATAAGCAAAACCTAGAGGGATGATCCTAGGGTTTTGGAAATGGACCAAGTTAACCAATGAACGGCTGACTAGTTTCAAGCCATGCAAAAGAGACCACAACAGCAGTATTAAGTTGGAATCGGGCTGGACTCAAATCCAGGGACGAAGTTTGTTTATGTCTACTAGTATTCGTTCGATTATATGTAGTGATTGTGCCCTAGGTATTCTTTAAGAATGCACATCCTCAAGTCTCCAGATGATTTCGAGGTTTGCAGTTCTCGCGTCGGATCACTAACTTAACTAGCGGAATACTGATTATTTTTTTCGGAAAATGGGTCATTTGTCCAAATATTTTCAAAACATGGTTCAAATGGACGAGTAAAATTTTGTATAGACGAAATGGAAAAAAAAAATTGCAAGAATGAAACTGGATTCATCCTGGCTTAAACTTAAAAAATAGCGAGGATGAAACTGGATGCATCCTGATGTAAATTAAAAATAAGAAAAAGTATTTGAAAATGGGTAAAATGAAACTGGTTACATCCTGGCTATTTTTATATTTTTGTCCATTTAAACAAGATCAAAAATCTAGATGTCTTTTCACTCAGGAATTGTTGATTTTGGTCTTTTTAATCAATTTTGTGTATTTGTTTTCAGTCGGGACATTGTACAAGTTACTAAGACAACCAATGCACATGCTTATCTTACAACGCGCTATTACTAAGAATCATTTTAAATAGACAATCCCAAAACAAAATAAGGTTTTGATCGTCTCTTAATTTGTTAATTTGGGCACCTATAATTTATCTGTCCAGGTCAAAGGATGTCATATGGCACCCATCTCCCAAGCTCTGGTGTTTGGCATCAAACTCAAAGGTGGAATGGCTCATCTAATGCCTGATGAAAAAGTATGTTATATAGCTCATGTTTGTCCCATTTATTTAAATTTATTATTTTGATAAAGCTCTTGCTTACATTAAACAAGATGAATCACTTCTTGAAGATGTCTGGACTTTATTACCAGCAGGGATGCTGGGAAGGTATGTCGTATGTACAAAGTCTTAGGTAGTTGAATTATAACCATTTTCTTTCTCCATGAAAGTGTGAACTTTTCCAACTGATGTGGCAGCCATGGATAGCTGCAAATCTATGTCTATTTGAAGGATAGAACCTATTCCCCTCAGCTGAAGCTTTGGTGAAGAATGGGAAGAATCGAACTTTTCAAGCTATTGAATTGGAAAGTCCTGTTGGCCGACGGTGGCGTCTATCTATGGAAATTGGCTTCTTATTGCGTAGAGTGAAATCCCTGCCCCAAACTATTATAACAAGTTGAAGATACCTACCTCTCTTTAGAATCAAAAAAATAAAAAGTTGAAGATACCAGTTTAAAAGTGTAAAATTAAACAACATCACTGAGAGAATGTGAAAAATAATAATAAGGAGAAGGATTGTTCCAAAGTTTGAAACCGATGAATTAACTACAAGTCTACAATGAAAGAAAATATAAAAGATCTCTTGAATTTATAGCATTGCATGGTATGTCAATAAACTGACCACGAACGATAGAAAGCACACAAACATTGCCATATAGATCATTAAATATCTGGATCCTAACAAGAAAACCAGGTTTTGGCAGAACTGATGAAACCCATGCAAGAAGTAAAGAAAAGAAGATCAAACTCTAGTTATCTATGAATGCCTCTTCGCAAGATTACGATTAAGAAAACCTAATAAAATTATCCAAATCTGGAGCTACAATTTCAAGATTACGCACTCAAAAACCGAAAGCATCGAGAGCTAAGAGGATAGAAAGAAATCAAATTGTACCTGGTATTGTCGTTGACAATGAAAAAGAAAAGTAGAAAAGTTCGGTTCAAGCATACCTGACAACCCATATGGCGATAAACACCACTTTGCCAACCGACTAGAAAAGTTGCAGCAACGATCCATGGAGGCGCAGATTTGGACAAGCTTATCATATATACTTAATACGCAGCGAAAAGATGTTCCGAAGAATGGTGAAGTGGAATCAAAGAACCGTCAAGTTAAAGCTGCGATTTACTTCAATTATTTGATACCACTTGCCCACTCTCCGGACAGATTTTCGTGTAAGCAGCAATCCATAATAATGGAAATAAAGAAGGCAATATTTTATGCGCTGAATGAGAGATAGATAAAGTAGACAACAAGAGGGGTGTAACTACAGAAAATCCATAGTTACACCCTCTTACTAATTTGATTAA
>JAJJWX010000099.1:0-30691 GCA_023529315.1 Papaver bracteatum
GGGATATTTCCTGCTACTACAACTCACATACGGGATTAATTGTCATCATCCTTTTATGATTATTTGATGAAGCAACCCAAAAAGATATGAGATCCGCTAAATCAAAAGTCACAAAATCATAAAAAGGTAACCGATATGAGACCTAATTATCTCATATAACGATGACAACACGGAGATACATTCATTTGATCAAGAATGTTTAGCACAATATTTTCAATGTCATGAGTATTGAAACTTATCATTGGAGTGTCATCATTGTGACTATCCTTTGATACCTTCCTGGTTGTCTTTAGAGAAGACTTTGGACACCATTTAGAGATGGGTTTTACAGGAGCAACTTTGTTCTTCCTATTATTTCCTCCTGAAATCTAAGACGAATCTCTTGAGAAAACATTAGGGTAACTATAATGTTTAAAACTCTGAGAGTTAGCCTTTCTCCAATTTGGAACATCAAATCTTGTCTTTCCAAAGTTATTTCCCCTTTTACCATTTAAGTGATAATGAGAAAACTTTGTAGAGGACTGGTAAGCAAACTTTGAACTATTATTACAATAATTCTTTTGCTCATTTTTAGGACAATTGATAAACACGTTTTTGTGTCTAAATTGATCTCAGTACTATATATTGTTGGGACTCGATTTTGCACTAATTTTGGTATTTTATGTATTCGTAGGCATTTTTGGGAAATAAACAGTTTTGGAAAATTCGGCTCGAAAAGTTAACTTAGGCATCTCCAGAGAACACCCGTTATTCGGACCCTCACTATGGATAAGGGGTACCTTAATTACTAAGGGGCACCCACCGTTACTTGCACCCATGGATACTATTTCCACCCCACTGCTAAATGCACCCCAGACTTCGCTAGAGGCACCCATCTTCATGACCGTGAACATAATTTTGGCAGGAAAACTGATTTTTCAAATCAGTTTACAGCGTGAATTACAAGCGACATTTTGGAGGATATTCGGTCAGAGTTTTGGTTGGATTTGATTTGGTAGTTTTCTGTTACGACAAACCAGGGATGGTATGTGGCGTATAAGTGGAAAACAACCGAGTTACCATAATTATCTCGTTGAAACAGAAGTGAGGGGATATCTGGAGATTGTGTGATATCTGGCAATTACGTGGTGATATATTCTCGGTTATTTGTGTGAGATAGGTTTGTGATTACCCTATTGTGACAAGAGAAGACTTCCAACGAGTTTGGAATGGAAGAAAAAGGAGATCTCGTCCAAACAGGAAAGTTATATTATCTCGGGTTTATGGTTGTATTTTTGGGAAGCTGGCGTGTGCTACAAAGAGTGTGAATCAATCCATATTGTGTTTCAAACGTGTTGGAGTGAATCAGTAGACAACAGACGCGTAAAAGAGTTCAGAATGGTAATTATTCCCTGTGAAATTTCGTGGAGAATAAAAATCATTAATGGAGGATTATTCGAATTGATAGAGGAAATTTGGAGGTGTTGTGACTATATAAATACTGCTAGGGTGTCATAGAGAGGATTATGGAGAGTTTGGGGAGAGTTTATAACATTACAGAGCCAAGAAATTCAAGTTGCAGAGAATCACCATTTCTGTTGCTATGAAGAACATTATACCCTAAGAGACATTCGTTCTGCTACAGTGCAAACGACATTTCATTTATATCGTTCTCTGTAACAGTTCGATTTGTAACAAAATTAATTGTTACAAATCCAGTTTAATCATTTTTACTCCCAATTCATTATCTTGTGAACACTTTTGAGCCATGAATAAATATTATAAGTGTGTTTTCGACGTGATGAGCTAAACCCCAACACTATGACGACGGAGGAAGACGAATTTCATACATGGGTAAAATTATTTAATTCTTTTTAAGACTTTTGCATTAATTTTAATTGAAAAATGATTTGAATTAATTGGTTGTTATTTAATTTGATGAGGTATGCTTAGCTTAAATGTTTTGATGCATCATGCTTAGGATTTACAATGTGTGTGAAATTGTCATTTTTAATTATTATTTCATTGCTGAATCGGAGAGAGAGTTTCTGAGGATCAGTCTGTAAACTCAGTAAAAAAATTTCTTCATTTCTTCTTCATTGTTTTGATTTATTCATTTATTGTGAAATCTTAGAGTGAGATTCTTACATATTAATTACTATAATGATTGGTTTCATGGTTTTTAAGTATCGTTCTGTACAAGATTCATCAGAGATGGCGGAAAATAAATCAACTCCGGATATTTATGGATTGAAAACTGATAATTCTAGATCTTCGTCTGTCTATAATTCTTCAGTATAGAGTAGCCCTTCTGTGTATATCCCAGATGAGGATATTGATGAAAGTTTGAGTGAATGGAAATATAGTTTAATTGGAAGATTGGACTTTGTTAAAATGAAATTTGCGGTTGCTGAATCAGCGTTGAGAAAACAATGGAAGACATCAGGTAAAATTCAACTCATACCTGTTGGTAAAGGTTTTTTCATTATTAAAATTGAGGATGAAATTGATATGAAGTATATTTGGAATGGGTTTTGGATAGTTGAGTCTCAGATTTTGAAACTAAGATTATGGGAGGCTAATTTCAATCCATCTAACCAAAAGACAACATCAGCTTTTGTATGAGCTCAATTTCCTGGTTTAGGAATGGAATACTGGAAGGAGAAGATCATCATGGATTTGGGTACATTTGGAAGAGCTATTAAGGCTGATGAGACCACTTAAAGAGAGAAGTAGGTTATTATGCTAGTGTCTTGGTTGAGGTTGATTTGAACACTGAAATTCCATACAAGGTGGTGGTTAATTCAAAATACGGTAGTTTTGAACAACCAGTTCAATTTCCCAATCTTCCTAAATTTTGTAGTCACTGCAAGGTGATTGGTCATTTGGTGACAGAATGTAGACATAAGAGAAATGAAATAGAATCTGAAGATAAAGGTAATGATAATTTCCAGGGTGTTAAAAATGTTTGGAGGGTTAAGGAGAAAAGAGTGCATAATTCTGACAAGTTTGATATTTTTCAAACACCTAAGGATAAGAAGAAGTATGTTGAGTGTGAAGGTGTTGAGGAGGTTATTGTGGACAAGATAGTTCATGATATTGAACAAAGTAATGAAAGAGTACACCTGAGCAATTCTGTGTCATCTGGAAAATTTCACAGTTTATAGAATTTGAATAATGAGGAGTTGATTCCAATTAGTGTGGATAAAATTTTGGAGTTAGCTTCAAGTAGCTCTTCAGTTCTTCAGGAAGTTAAAATTGTGGGTGAAGGGTATTGTGTTAACAAAGAAGTTATTACAAAATTTGATAAACCAAAGCCAATAAAAACAATCACAAGTCAACAAGGTGTTACAAATTTAGAGAACTCAAAGAAAGGTGGGAGAGGGCCTTCATCTTCTCAATCTACCATTTCTAAATGAAGGTTGATTTCTGTAATATCAGAGGCTTAAGAAGACTTAAAGCCAAAGATAAATTTAGAAGTTTAGTTAATCAGTTTAGTCCCACATTATTTTGGATTGCAGAACCTAAAATTAGATGGAATTCAAAAGACAGTAAATTATTGAAGTTAAAAGGAATGAGTCACATGATAATTCATAATTCTATAAATGAAGGAAATGGCAATATTTGGTGTTTTGGAGTGCCTCAATTACTACCCCTCAAGTTGTTTCTATTACAAATCAGGTGATAACTGTTAAAGTGGGTGAAGTTTTGGTTTCTGGTATTCATGCTGCATCTTTATATGTAGATAGGAGGGAATTATGGGAGGAGTTAAAGAGAGTAAGCAGGTGGAATTTACCTTGGTTAGTGATTGGTGATTTCAACACTGTTTTGAGTGTGGATGAAAATAATGGTGGGAGTAGAGCTATCAATTTTCAACCCGGCTTGCGGGTTGGACCTAGCTTGGCTTGTTTCAACCCGGCTCGTCTTGTCCCATTGGATAAACAATCCGGGCTAGGGTTAGCATATCTATCCCTAGTAGAAAACAAGCAAAGCTAGGGTCAACTCGCGGGTTACTCGTCAACCCGTGAGTATATGCTCATATAGTCATATGTCTGATTTTATGGTTGATGTGAGACACAAAAATATATTTCCCGTGATATCATTTTATATTTTTTCAATAATCTCAAATTTATATCTTATTTACTCTTGAATGACAACCAATAACTTGAGATTTACATTCAATATAACCAAAGCAGCCTACACCTAAGAAATAAAAACACATTTTACGTTTATTATATACATATTAACAAATAACAATTAGTAATTAAATCCTTCGTATTATTTTAGATCATAAATCCCTTCACATTCCATATCAATAAAATAGAGATATCAAATCCAAAATAAATTGATTCATTAGCATCAAAAAATAAAATTATTTGTAAATAGAAATACTTGAATTTTGTGTGGCTTAGTAAAACAAGCCAACCCGTGAACCCGCCAAGCCAACCCGTCTAGAGCTAGGGTTGAGATTTTGGGATTGTAGATGAATATTACTATGGTTAGGTTTGACCCTAACTTGTCAACGGGTTGACAAGCTAGGGCCGGGTTTATCCTAGATTGTCCCGTTGACATCTCTAGGTGGGAGATCTCCATTAGAAGTGGCAATGCAGGAGTTCCATGATTGTATGCATTTTTGTGATCTTCTTCAAACTCCTACAACTGGAATGCAATTTACTTGGTGCAATAATAAGGCAGGAGGGAAAAGAATTATGAGTACTTTGGACAGAGCCCTATTTAATGTTAAGTGGCTAGTAGCTTACCTAAATTGGAGCTATAAAGTTGGTGCTAGGGGGGTCTCAGATCACAGTCCTTTGTTGGGAGCTTGTGTCAATTTTACAAAATCAACTAACACTCCCTTCAAAGTTTTTAAAATTTGGTTAGAAAAAGAAGGTTTTAAGGAACTTGTTGAAGAAGTTTGGAACACTGAAATATATGGTAATACAGCTTTTGTTTATACAAGAAAAATTAAATTGCTGAAAAGAAAAATAAAGGAATGGAACTGGAATGTTTTTGGTGATGTAAGAGTAAAGATGAAAGAAGATGAAAGTGAGGTGATCAATGCTGCACAATTATCCGATAAAGATCCAAGTAACCTTATTTTACTAAATGATTTAGTTGGCAAGGGGCAAGAAGGATATAATCACTGAACAACATAAAGAAATTCTTCATCAAAAATCAAGAGAAAAGTGGATCAAAGAAGGAGCAGCTAATACAAGTTTTTTCCATACAATAATTAAAATAAGACAAGCCACAAATTTGATAACAGAATTGGAAGATGAAGCAGGGGCTATTATAACTGACACAAGCAGTATTGCTAGACTGTTGGAGACTCACTTTCAAAACAAATTCAAGTTTGAGAAAGTTCATTTTGCTGAGGGTATTTTTGATGCAATTCCTAGTGTAATTACAGAAGATGAAAATAGAATGCTAGAAGAGGTCCCTACTGATGAAGATATTAAAGAGGAAGTGTATGAAATGGATGCTAATAGTGCCCCTAGGCCTGATAGTTTTCCAGGTTATTTTTATAGATATGCTTGGGAGATAATGGGGAAAGATGTTGTAATGGCTATTCAATATTGCTGGAAAAATGGTTTTATACCAAAAGGTTTGAACTCAAACTTCATGTGTTTGCTTCCAAAGGTTAAATGTGTAAGAACTCCAAATCAATTTAGACCAATTGGTCTGAGTAATTTCAGTCTCAAAATATTTACCAAGATTATAACTTCAAGAATGTATAAAGTAATGGATAAGGTGGTGTCTGTTCAGCAAGGAGATTTTATAAAAGGGAGAAATATTCAAGACCAGATTGTACTTGCATCAGAAATGGTTAATGAGTTGGATGTTAAAAGGAGGGGTGGAAATGTAGGTCTTAAAATAGACATTACTCAGGCATATGACTCCTTGAGTTGAGAGTTCTTGTTTGAAGCTTTAAGACATTTTGGATTTTCAGAAAAATGGATAAATTGGTTACATATTCTATTCAAATCTGCAAGAGTTTCTGTTCTAGTAAATGGGGGTCCTGTGATTTTTTTTCAAGTTCACAGAGGATTGAGGCAGGGGACCCTCTGTCTCCAATCATATTTATTATAGCTGAGGAAATTTTAAGTAGGAACTTAAAGAATTGGGTGCTGGATAAGAGAATAATTCATATGGTAAATAGAGGAGGTGTTCAACCTACACATATATTGTTTGATAATGATGTTTTCTTGTTCTTCAATGGGCACAAAAGAAACATTCAGGCCATCAAGAAACTTCTACAAGATTATCAAGATTTATCTGGCCAAAGAATAAATCAACAGAAGAGTAAGGTTTTTGTGGGGGGTTATCGAAGGGAGAAAACAACAGATAGCTGATGAGTTCAATATGCCTCTATCAAAGATACCTGACAAATATCTGGGGGTAATTCTGCAACCAGGAAGAGTGAAAATAAGTTCTGTTTGGGGGGTGGTGGAAATGATTCAAAGCAGATTATCAGGTTGGATTGGAGGTCTGTTATCTTTTAAAGATAGGTTAACTCTTGTGCAGACTGTCTGAAGCATCATACCCATATATAATATGGCAGTGTATAAGTGGCTCAATAAGGTTGTGAAACAATGTGAAAAACTGATAAGAAACTTTCTTTGGTCAGGGGAACCAGAAACTAGAATAACAATTACTCTAAAATAGGATCACGTTTGTGTACCAATTGAGGAAGGTGGCTTGGGTATCAAAAAGTTATAAGTAGTGAATAAATCTTTACTAATGAAATTATTATGGAAATTGCTTGAATCAGAGGCTGAATGGGATGTGTTTATGAGGGAAAAATACTTTGATGCTAATGGTGAGCTGAAAGGAGGGTACAAGAGATCTTCAATTCTTCCTGGTCTTAAATGGGTAATGGAGGATGTTAAAAGGCACACCAGGTGGTTGGTTGGAAATGCGAAGTGCATCTCAGTTTGGAATGATGTGTGGATTAAAGATAGGCCTTTAAGTGATATATTTCCATAAGATGATTATATTGAAGATACAAGAAGTATGAAGGTGGTTGAATTTATAGAGGATGGCAAATGGGTTATTCCACAGCAAATTTTAAAATACTTTCAACTTGAAGAGTTTCCCATTTTGTCAGCAGGAGTAGATAATAAAATATGGTCAGCTACTCTTTCTGGTGACTTTACTGTCAAATTTGCAACTGAGGCCATTAGAAATCACTATGCAAAAGAAGTATGGACTAGGAAGGTTTGGCATCCTGTTCTTTACCCATCCACAGCTAACAATATTTGGAAATTGGTAAGAGGTTTATGTGCTACAGATGGTAAATGTCAAGGGAGAGGCTACAGTTTATCTTCAAAATGTTATTTGTGTGCAAATGATACTGAGAATTTAGATCATATCTTATGGTTCTGCAACTTTAGTCAGCTCATTTGGAAATGGTTGCGGGGTATGTTTTTGTTCATAAATCCTCAATCTTATGGAGATGTAATGAATCTTGCTGTAGAAATCGAGGGTCGCCTAGCACGAGTCGAGTGCCGGTCTATTCTATGTCCCCAGCAGAGTCGCCACTGTAGAAATCGGGTGTTCGCCTAGCACGAGTCGAGTGTCGGTCTATTCTATGTCCCCAGTGAAGTTGCCACTGTAGAAATCGGGGGTCGTAGCAGGAAGCACGGGTCGAGGTGCCGGTCTATTCTTTTGTCCATAATTGTTATGGGTCGAGGTTCATGTTCTCATCCGTTCGTGGATGTTTAATGTACAGGGTCTGGCAGAGATAATTTATTACTAGTTTGTTAGTAATGGTGGGGCCAACTCTGCAAGGAAAAGAGATGTTTTGAAGTCTCCACCTGACTAAAGGGAGTCAGGACCCTTTTAACTAGTTTGAATTATTTTGAGGAAAACAAAACCAGTTATGACTTTCATGTTTTTGGTCTTCTATCAGAGAGTCTGGGTAAGGAGATTCTAGTACGGGATGGGAAGGTGTTAGGCACCCATCAACCGCCCAATCGTAACATTGGCCTCTACTTCATGATTAAAGGGGTAAAATGTTTATAATTTATTGAGAATAGATCTTCATGCATCAGCTATTTAGAAAAGAGACATAGTTAGAAGTTAGGTGAAACTTCGACTATGGAGATGTGGTTTCTTTCTTTTATGGTAGTTTTTCTTTTGTGATGGTTTGGGTGGAAACCTTGTTTTATAGTGGTTTTGGGTGGAAAACCTTGTTTTGTGGTGGTTTTGGATGGAAAACCTTATTTTTGTTGTGATTTGAGTAGAAACCTTGTTTGATGGTGGTTTTTGATGGAAAACCTTTTCTGTGGTGGTTTTGGATGGAAAACCTTATTTTTGTTGTGGTTTGGGTGGAAACCTTGTTTTGTAGTGGTTTTGGGTGGAAAACTTTGTTTGGCGGTTTGGGTGGAAACCTTGGTTTTTATTAAGAAGAAATTTGGATGAAATTTCAAAGTTAAACAATTAACCTGCAGATTAGCTCAATAAAATAGAATTAATGCAAACCTTTTTTTTTTATAATGGGTCTAATGTGGGAGGGAATTCCTCTTTATACCCACGCTTTGATTTATCCCACTTGGAAAATTAATAATAAAACACAATTTTTTTATGTAACACAAAGAGTAGTCGCGGTGTTACTACGAAATGGAGAACCATTCCGTTCCCGTATGACTACATAATTTACCGAAGAGATAGACAATTAATATACTTTGAAATATGATATTTAAATTTGAAAGGATTCTTACGGCGATTGCTTGCTTCCGTTAAGTATCTTTGAAAGTAGTTAAAGTACTAGCAATTTAATGCTAATCTTTTAAAAACTTAAAGACAATACTTGATTTAATCTTCTTATTTTTTTGAGTTTTCTCAAAATGAACTATAAATGCACAAGACAATGATAACTATTGTGTAGGAAGAAAATTTGATTTCTCTTTGATTAAATGACACAATACATGGAGACTTGAAACATATGAGAAGAAATATTTTCTATTTGAGAAACAATAATTCTTCTTGGTTTGGGTGGAAACCTAGATTTTTGGATTGTGGTTTGGGTGGAAACCTTGTGTTGTGTGGTTTGGGTGGAAACCTTGTTGTTGTGTGGTTTGGGTGGAAACCTTGTGTTGTGTGGTTTGGGTGGAAACCTATTCTTTGTTCCTCTATTGAAGTAAAGGAAGAATTAAAGGAAGTACTCGTCGTCCTCCTCTTTGTTTTTCGTTGTTTTTGAATGAGAAATTCGATCTCTATTTATAGGGAAAAAATCTTCAACTCTCCGCCAATTTCGGGCTGTTTTGTTGAAATTAAAGGCTGTAAATCGTCCTTTTTTCCTTCGCATGCAGCCGCCTTCGTCCTTTTCTTCCTTCTTCTTCATTTTCCTTCGCTGCTTTTCAATTGTATGCGACAATTTAAAATCTGATTATGACATGTGGGACCAATGGGTACTGTTACTATTCAAAAGTACTGGTACTGTTCACCGGTGTTACTGTTTCATACCGGTGTTACTGTTCACCGCATCAAGAACATGATTGATGTGAAATTAGTCTCCTACCCAAGCTCCATATCATCCCTAAGAACCTAGTGATGTATTCAAAATCGAAAATAATTGTCGATCAAAATCCATCATCATCGTGATCATCATGATGACCACCATTAAGAACACCCATGTTCTTCATGAGGAAGAAGAAGAAGTGCCCTTATTAATAAATAAGATGCCTTTTGTAATAAATTGGGTGCCTCTAGTAATAAAGCAGGTGCCTTTAGTATTGTTTGTGTTTTGGCGCCCCCCTATTGTAAAAGACCTGACTCCCTCTAGTGGTTGCTTTAAACTTGCCTACAACTTCTTCTAAGTTCTCGTTTTGCTCGTAACTTTTGCATACGAACTACAAATGACTCCGTTCTTTCACCATTGACTTTATATTTTCCTCCTCTTTAACATGATAGCAAGAATTCCCAGGTTTGGAAGGATAATGAAATGGGTAGGAGCCGTGCTTGTGGGCTTGAGAGCATGTGGGCTTGATTGGGTAGAGCTTGTGGGCTCGATTTAAAGGATATGAAAATCCTTAATTGCTTCACAAAGAATTTCTCTTGTATTTGGATTTGAAGTATAGGACTGATATTTCCCATGGAGGGTAAGAAATTGGGGTGTCAACAGCTGGTTCTAAGAGCACTGCAGTTCAAGAAGTGTGGATTTTAGCAGCATCTATAACAATGATGGAGCTATGGTTTTTGAGAAATAGAATTGTATTTGAAGGAGTAAAACCAGATGTTGGTACTCTCAAGAGTAAAATTCTTAAATTCACAAAAGAATGTGAAACTAGAATTACTGGTCAAATGTGGGACTGCAGCTATGACTTTCAAGTATTTAAAAAATTTAATCTGAAGAACAGGCCACTGAGAAGACATATTATACAATTGAAATTTGAACTACCTGGTGAAAATCAAATATTGGTGTGTTGTATGGGTAAGGCAAGGGGAAATCCAGGAGCAGCTGGGATTGGCTTTGTTAGTAGAGATCAGGTAGGAGCAAATAAGAGGTTTGGGAATTGCTACTTCTTTTATAGCTGAATTAATGGCAGTAATATTTACTGCTGAATGGGGTGTCAAGAAAGGTTTTCAGAGTCTAATTGTCAGATCTGGTTCCAAAGCAGCAATGGAAACCTTCCTTAAAGGTAACATTCCTTGGTTCCTGAAATCTAGATGGAGTAGCATACTAGAAACTTCTCTACAGTTGTCTATTCTTCACAGTTATAAAGAAATAAATACCACATCAAATGCATTGGCAATAAGGGGAGCTGGGATGAATAAAGGAGAGAATCAACAATTCTTAAAGAAGCCAAAGTTCATCAAGGAATCGGAGGCTCCAGAAATCCCTTACTTCAGAGCTTGCTGAAATTCTTGAGCTTAAATGTAAATGGGTTTTTTCTTATTTTCTTTTGTTTTGAATTGTAGTGGGCTGTGTTGCTTTCTGTTGTTTTCTTTTGTTGTTTTTGGGATGGAACTTCCTTGGTGAATTTTGTAACTTTTCTTTGGTTTAATAAAATCTATTATTGATTGAGCAAAAAAAAAATACAATGTAGTAGCAGGAAATCCCACACTACACCCCTCATAAGAATTCATACAATCAAATCATTTTTAGATCAACAATCATAAATTTTATTGATTAATCTCACACATTTTACAAGATGAAAAGGAAATAAACCTAAAGAATTAACAACCGCTCTGGAATTTCTCTCTCCTAATGACTTGCTCAACACTCGAAAAAGATCTCTCCTTCCTTACGCCTACTCAACTCTTTATATAGGGGATTACACAGTGGATGACAGCTAATCTGTCCTTTAATTTCGGATTTGATTTGCGACATTCTCGCAAGAGTACTATTGTTAATATTCGCAAACACTCTAATTATCGCAGAATCATCACACTTTTCTCATTTTTCCGCCATCGTCATCTATTACGTCATTCTTCAAATCATTCTGCGACACTCGCAAAGTGTTGTTGATAAAACTTCGCAGATGTGTCTTTTTTGCGATATTCTGATCCTACATCTTGCCTCTTATGATGTCTTCTCTGTGAAGGAGAGAATGTCATGAGAAATTATTCTTCAAAATGCCGCAACTGTTCATGTTTTCATATTCTTCTATACTGACACGATTCTGTATTTCACGCGAATTTTGTTACACGTATTTTTTCTTCCATCCATATCTTGACACGTCTTTTTCAACCGCTGCTTTTTAATCGCTCATGCCCACCCTTCTCATTAAATGCACTTATCTTCTCGAGAATTTCTACTCTCTATATATATTCTCCTTATTCTTCCCTTCTCTTCTTTTTACTTTCTTCTCAGCTTCTCTGCAATTTTACTGTTCTTCCGTAAATTTCGCTTCTGCTACTGCAAACTTTCATTCCTTCATTCCCATACTAAAGATGCCTCCAACTGTCGTAAAAACGAGATTGCTTTTGAAGAAGCTCGAAAGAAACTTCAAACCGAAGGTCTTACTTTATCTCCCATTCCTGGTAAAAACCCTAAATCTGAACTTTCTATTGATCTATTTTTTGATCATCCTTGCAATCATGAGAAGGTCATAATCTCGCTAGGTCAGCTTCTCGCTGGCCTTCCAATTCCCCTTTATGATCCTGAACTTCCCTTATTTTATGAAATACATTCTCATGGGAAATTCTCGCGAGCTGTATATCATTTAAGTGGGGATTGCATTCGCCTGATGCTCGAGTTTGGGAATCATGGTGCCAGTTAGGGATCTCTTTACTCTTCAGAAGTTAAGAATCCTAAGTTTGCTGATGTTGCGATTATTCCTATGAAGTATACAGTAGAAAATTTCTTTGCGAATTATGAGATAATTCCTATGAAAAAAGATAGCACTTGCTTGGGCGTTCGTTTGAGGAAGAAAGATGATGTTGCTGATGAAAAGATTCTCATGCAAGACATTGATTGGCATCCTGGCACTAATACAATTCCACATCATTCTAGCGATGATAAATAGTGTATCTTTCCCCTAATCTTAGAGGGTATGTACATCTTCAGTTCTTATGCTTTACCTGCGAATCTCGCAGCATAACAACCATGGGTATTTAAATAGCCTGAGAGGGAAGCAGAGGCATATTTCCACACTCTGCTTGCTTGAATTGTTGTTCTTTTTATTCTTATATATAATTTTACTGACCACTCCAATGTTTTCACTTACGAAATTATCAGATTGAAAGGTTGAAATTAAGTTATAGCAAGACTGGGAAAGTCAGCACTTTATCAGCTCTTCGATCATTCACAGAAGAAGTAAGAAATATTCTTTTATGATTCTCCACAATATATTGTTGCCTCTATTTCTTATCTTTATCTATGTATGTAGGTTATCGTTAAAGTGGAAAAGCCTGTGAAAGTTGTGAAGACTAGGGGCAAAGGAAAGAACATTTCTCGCAAAGGTAAATCCGCTGCCCCTCCTTCAAAGAAACGAAAAGTCAAATCTAGCGAAAATTCAAGTGATCATAGTGATGATGATGATGATGTTTCTTCTGTGAAGGAAGCTTCACAACCTGAGTCTTCTATGGCCCAATTATCTAGTTTTTTTTCTTCTAATTCTTGGAAAGGAATTGGTGATACTCCTCTCACTAATGCCTGCCAATCCATAGCTGCTATTTGCGATGTTCCTCTCTTAGAGGATAATGAATCTCTTTGCGGGGTTTCAAGATCTATAACTCACATTTTCTTACATTCACTCAATAGTTTGGTAAATTTTCATACTTATATTTGTCTTCTTTCTATTTTTGTCTTGAGTTCTTAATTTATTCTGAAAATTCGATGCATTATTACGCAGGCTAGGAAAGTTTCTTATGCTGTTACCGCATATTTGGAAAAAAGGCGTGCGGCCTTTGAAAAGAAGTATCTTGAATTTCGCAAGAAGAATGAGAAATTGGAAGTTGAAAATGGTAGTCTTGGCGAGAAGAACAACCAATTGGAATCTGAGACTGCTGATCTTCGCAAAAAGAACAACCAGCTGGAATCTGAGACTGCTGTCCAAAAGAATAAAATCTCTAGTCTTCAAGATGCCAATTAGCAACTTTTTGGTATATAACTTTCCCCTTCTTTTTCTTCATTTCATTTTCTCATTAGCCTTTCTTATATGGTTCACCATTTCGCAGACGTTTATGGTCTTTCTGATGAAGCTATTCTTCTTCATACATTTCCCAATATTATAGATGATGACACCCTTCTTAAACACCTTAACGATTCTTTAAATGACTTTCTAAATGATGAAATCAACTCTCTTTCCATAGATGAACTTAGATCCAAAATACATCTCTTAAAAATTGAACATAGATCTAGTTTGGGATTAGCCAATAAGTTTAAACGTTTTTATGTTAACTCAAAAGAAGAAATTAACAAATAAAGAACTAAGATCAGTAGTCTTATTGATGATAAAGACCGTATCACTAAGCAAGGTGCTCAATATTTGGCGGATTTCCACAAGACTCTTCTTGAAGTTCAAGTTGAAAGAGATAGACTTATCCGAGAAAATGATACTTTTATTGAGAGGGAAAATCAAGTTCACTCCCGCCTTCTTATAAATCATGATGATGAGTTTGCTTGGGCTGCGAGAGTTCTAGATAACGCAGGAATAATTTTGGTGTAGATGTTAATCTTCAAGCTGAGCAAACGGCTTTGATTAGAGATATGATTTCTAACAGAGAAGGTTGTTAACTGTTCTTCCTTATTTAATTATTTGTTTTTCATAAACTTCCATCAAATTGTTGATTTAATGTTATATTTTTGCAGAAGCTGAAGATAGATATCGCAAGAGGATATAAGAACTTGAGAATGAAAAAGCGAAGCTCGCGAAAGATTTATCTTCTCGCAATGAGAAATGTTCAAGATTGAAGACTCAAATGAAGATCACTATTGCGAATTTTAGGAATGATGCAATTTATTTCCGTAATGACACCATCAAAGAGATCTATGATGACAACTAGATTCCTCACTCCAAGTATCCTTGTCTCTTAGACAAAGTTCTACATAATGTTCCTAATTTGGTCATCTCTGATAGTGAAGCTGATGAAGAGACGGAGTCTGAAGAAAATAAAGAGGAGAAGTCTGATGAAGAATCTGATGGAGAAGAAAATTCTGGTGTAGAACTTGATGATGATAATGAAGAATCAAGCAAAAAATATTTTTCGCTTCCTTGTGCTTTCTATGTTCAATTTCTTGCAAAACTTGTATATTTGCTCTTGATCTTTCATTCTTGTATACTTGTAATCTATCACTGCGAATATCTCCAGTCTTCAATACAAGCTCTATCTCTTTTTTTCTTTCCTGCATGTGTTAGAAAAATTTCCTCTCTTGCAATATGACTACCCAAAATACAATTAACTTTTTATGCGTAAATCTATCATGTGAAAACAAATAACATTTAATTTATTCTATGCATTCCCATACTTTCCTATGTTATTTGTATTCAGATGAGTGATTGAGCATGTTACCTTTGTTTATTAAGATAATTTGCGATAAAATCTCAATTTCCTCTGCATAATCTCGCAATCATAAATTCTAAGATTGCATTCTGATGTGGTCTTATTTTGCCCTCCTAGGTAAAGGTCTTATTTTTCCATCTTTTTACATTGCGACAAGATCGCAGGACGTCTCCACACTTTCATGTAGAAACCCATTGACCTTGCCTTAACTTTATGTTCGTTTGTATTTTTGCTGCGATAATATGACAGGCCTAAATTTTCTTGTGAAACTGAAGTCCTATGACATTGCCGTCTTGCGACGAAATCGCAAGACGTTTCTACACTGATCTCGTCTTAACTTCTATTTTGTATTATTTCCTCTTCAGAACTGTTGCACAAATATGACAAGTCTTAATACTCCCGTAAGTAAAAATCCTCATGACATTTGCGTCTTAAGATACTTATCAGCTCCCTAATAGAGGGTTCCGCCCTTATCATCCCCCTGGTTTCCCTTTCAAGGAGACGTACTTCTGCCATACAAGACTAGATCCTCCCATCCAGTCTTAACAATAACCAGTTGTGTTCGCAGCCCCTTATCCCTTTTGCCTATATGGCTTATGGTTACGAGACTGCACCCTAAGTGGGGTTTTCTTCGGGCCGAGTGCATAATATCCAAGAATGGCCAGGGTAGTTTCATACGCCCCGGGCACTCTTGGATCAACCATGTACCTCGACTCCTTGGTCATACTCTGCACCCCTTAGGAGAGTTTTTATTACCTTAGTCGCCCTACTCAAGTCATATGATCATGTTGAGAATCCAAGGTGTCTCTCTTGGATGGGATTTCATTGACCCCAAATCTCCATGACTCAGGTTCCAGCAGCGGTGTAACCTTATCGTTGAGCCATACAATAGATACCCCCTTCTATGACGTACTTTAGGTCTTACATTTGTCTCTTCCGAAATTTTATTCGCGAACTAGGGTGTACGCCATAAAGGTTCGTCCCATTCTAAGGATTATTCTTTTGCATTTCAGCTCTGTTGTAATTTCTCAATCTCATTTTTATCATTAAGTAAAATATGTTTTTGAAATTTTCGCAACAAATCAATCATACATCTCTTTTTCTTTTCTCAATATTTCTTTCATTTCACAATTTAATTTTTTTACCTTTATTGTTTTCTGCCTCTGTTCTTTTGTTGCTTTTCTTTACAGTCATTCATTATGTAACATTTTCGCCACTTGTTATTACATCAACCATTAATCTCTCACTTCTTTGTTTTTGTTTGATGTTATTCTTCCGATTCTCCTTCTTAGAAGCTCTTTCTTCGCATGATTCTACATCGATTTCATAGCACTTCTTTCCTTCATTCTAACCTCCCTTTATGATTCCAATGCCACTGGTATGAGGAAATTTGATGCATTAGTGGAAAGTTGATGCTACACCTAGAATCCCATGTAGCCAAGGTCGGCCAATCAAAGCGTTGTAAGGCAATTCTACATCAACTACACAAAATAGGATCTTAGAGGATATCCCCTTTAATGGAATTCCCATAGTGATTTCCCCTTTAGGATTATTGGAAGTACCATTAAAACCATAGATTTTATTAGTTGAAGGTATTAGATCCTCATCTCTACCTCCCATAGTCTTATAAGTATGATAGAATAAGATATCCACAGAACTTCCCGTGTCAATTAAGACTCTATTAATTGCCCATGTATCTTCAGCTTCATCCTCATCATCATCTTCATCCCCCTCTCCATCTTATTTTGGTTTTGGGTTTATCTCTAATCTTACCACTAATGGGTTTTCATGTGTTTCTCCTCCTACGGGAACTTCTTCTGCGGTGAAAGAGATAGTCTACTTTTGCCATTCTTTAAGTGGCGAGATTTTTACAATGTTCATTATCTCTCTTTCAACAACATCTCTTGCGAAAACTCTGCTTAGAATATTGTCATGAAAGTCTTCAATTGTTTTGTATGAATGTACAATAGAATTACAAAACATATTCTTCGCCTTTGCTCCAACTTCTATGACAAATGTTTCTCCTCCTTTTGCCGCATTAACTCTGCGAATTTCTGGTGGTGGTGGTAAGAGTTGAGATTATGGGTACCCCATTAGAGAATGATTTAGCTTTCCCTGGTCTATCATTCTGAGAATGATTCTCTTTATGTTTCCGCAGTCATTTGTAGAATGTCCATGAAAGTGATGATAAGAGCAAAATTCTTGACTTTTGTTATTTGAAAGCGGTTCTTTTCCCATGTTCCAGGGTGTTGGTATATTTTCTATTAAAATTATTGCTTCCCAAATTTGTTCCATACTAGTGTTCAAAGGCGCCATCTTGATCTCTTCCCATATTATTTTTTGACTTCCTGATCCTCTCTGATAATTTTGTCTTTATCCTCCATAATTTTCTTGCGGATGATCAAGTCTTTGAATTTTGTTGTTTCCACCTTGACTAAAAAAATTTCTTTCTTTTTCGAATTCTTCTTGATCTCTGCTTCCCATAACTACTAGATTCTGTTGATTATCATTCTTTTCTTCTTGTTGTACCTGTGAAGTGCTCGCCACTGTGTTTATCAATTTAGGCAATAAGCTTGCATTCGTTGTATTTGAACTTGTATTCGCAACGAGATACGATTCCATTTCATTCTGTTTTTCTTCAAGGGCAATGTACTCTTCCTGTAGCTCCCGTAATTCAGTCATTTTGATTGTATTCTTGATTCTAAAAATTTGAATGTATAGTAGATTGGTTGCGAACATTGCATTGATTAATGATAAAATGAGATATCTCTCATCCACACGTCCAGCCATCTCACTGCACATTTTCTTCCACCTTATGGTTAGATGCTTCAAACTTTTTCCAATTCTCTGCTTTAATCCAAACACATATTTTATTCCTGGTCGCGAGGAGTTGTTAGTTATATAAGCCCCTAAGAACGTAGTCTGCAAATGGTTGAAAGATGTTATAGTATTCCTAGGTAGACCTTCGAACCAATTTAGCGCCTCTCCTGTTAGACTTGATGCGAAATACTTGCACAACACAGCATCACGATTCTCCCACTGTAACATACATCTCACATAATATTTAATGTGTTGAATTGCACAAGTTTTTCAATCAAAGATGATAGTTAACGCAGGAAAACTGCACTTTGGCGGTATTCCTCCTTATTGTACTTCTTGTGTGAATGGAGTTTTCGCAGCTTCTTCAATGGACTCATCTATTTGCCTTCTGCCTCCCCCTCTCCTATAATTCAGCATTCCTTTCATTTCTGCCAGTTCTCTTAAGATTTGTTTATTTAACCTGGACGCTTATCCCATTGGTCTCTTTAATTCTGCTTCTCTTCTCCTGCGTTCTTTCCTATTTTGTGTTGCAAAATTTTGATTTTCTTCCCCATCATTTTCTTCTTGTATTTCTATGTGATCGTCTCTTTCATTTCTTTCATGAATTCTCACACCATTATATCTTTCATTTTCTCTTCTGCGATTTTTCCCACTCCTTATCAACTCTCTTTGTCGTCTTTCAATTCTCCTCTGTATTCTATTATATTCTTCATTGATATTACCATTGTTGCAGTTTTGCTCACGTTTTCTTTCTCGATTGTCATGTTTGTTCTGACGTATTGCTTCCTGGAGTTCTCTTTCCTCCATTTCTTCTCTCAATCTCTCTCTCTCTCTCGCAGGCTAAACGTGCTTGTTTAGCATAATGTCTGTCGATTTCTTCTTCAATTACTTGCTCATTTCTGCGATTTTCTCTCCCATGTAATATTCTTCTTCATTCTTCTTGGTTTTCTTCATCACCTTGGTTATTTCTTTCTTGACGCTGCTTGTTTTGAGGAATTTTCCCATGTGTAATATATCGATCTTCAATCATTTCTCTATTATCGCGACGTTCTTCATCTGGATTTTGCACCTCCTGCCGAATATTTCCATCAACATTTTCTACGTGTGAGTTTCGTCTTTCTTCCCTTCTGATTGAACTTGATCTTATAGTGCTTCTTGACCTTCTATTTTGTAATCTCATATTCTCCATTCTTAACTCATGATTCTGCCTTGTAAAATTAGCACGTTCTTCTTCTTCTATTCTCCTTTCTTCGTGTATTCTTTGTCTCAATGCTTCTAATGCTTCAATCTCTTCATTTCCATGAATTATACCTCCAACTACTTCTTGATCCTCCTCTACCCGTCTATCATTTATCAATTGTCGTTCTTCCTCCATTTCATCTACTGAATCTGACTTCCAGTTGTGTACACTCACTCTATCATAATCCATAGCTCTGTTTTGCGCTTGTGTATGCTGAATTGGTTGTCGAATTTGATTTTCTCCATCATTTCTTGTTTTCATTCTTGATGGTTCTCCAGTTTCATTTCTTCTTTCTCCAGCAAGTCTCTTACTCCTTCTCACAGTTGTTGGTTGTCTCAAAGCATTTCTTCTTCTAACCATCTCTTTAATCTTAATGAATTGTTGAAAATTATATGAAACTTTTCACCAACTACTCCAAATTCTTTAAAATCACAATATTAATCTTCACACTATCAACAAGGATTCCCTGTTTCTAGCGCCAATATGTAGTAGCAGGAAATCCCACACTACACCTCTCACAAGAATTCATACAATTAAATCATTTTTAGATCAACAATCATAAATTTTATTGATTAATCTCACACATTTTACAAGATGAAAAGGAAATAAATTTAAAGAATTAACAACCGCTCTGGACTTTATCTCTCCAAATGACTTGCTCAACACTCGAAAAAGATCTCTCCTTCCTTACGCCTGTTCAACTCTTTATATAGGGGATTACATAGTGGATGACAGCTAATCTGTCCTTTAATTTCAGATCTGACTTGCGGCATTCTCGCAAGAGTTCTATTGTTGATCTTCGCAAACACTCTAATTATCGCAGAATCATCACACTTTTATCATTTTTCCGCCATCGTCATCTGTTACGTCATTCTTAAAATCATTTTGCGACACTCGCAAAGTGTTGTTGATAAAACTTCGCAGATGTGTCTTTCTTGCGATATTATGATCCTACATACAACTAATCTTTTGAGAATCTACCTTGGCAAAATCAGAGTCCATGTTAGTTTTATTTATTGAGATTTAATTGTTGAGAATAAATAAATTGAACCCTATGTTATGAATTCGACGAAATCCTAGTCCCAGTAACTCTCTTCATCCTGTGATAATATTTGTATATATTTTAGTTTATTAGTTCTTAAAATCAATCTCATCAATTTTTGGCGCCACCGACGCGGACTTGTTTATAAATTTTTTTTTAGGTTTTATTTTTATTTTTATTTTTATTATTTTGTTCTTTTTTATGAGTTTTGGTATTTCTGTTTGCTTTCAGATTCAGAGCTAAGCTAAAGAAAAAGAGAGTGCTGAAAAGAAAGGCAAAGCCAAAGAAAGAAAGAAAGAAAGAAAAGAGAAATCCAAAAGGAGTGAAGATGAAGATTTTTGTACATAGATATTTTATTTTTATTAGATTTTAATTTTTAGATTTTATTTCTTTTATTTTTAGAAACTGTAATTAGGAATATATTTTTGTAATCTTTTATTTTTGGACATTTTTATTTTCTATTTTTGGACATTGGACATTCGAATTTATTTTTAGAACCCTAAGGAAGGGTTATTTTAAATATAAACTGCACAGGGAAGGACGACAGTTACGATACTGTCTCTGCCCCTCGGGTTCGTACACTGTCATAGGAGTCAGTGGCTCGAGTCGACTTCAACGGTTCATCCCCCGTCTGGAACGAGAGGTAAGAATTCTAAACACCCGCGAATCCCCTGTCAGCGGGTTTACTGGATGATTTTGTATGCATATATGTTGAGGTATTGAATACAGCTTTAATTTCCTAGTAAAGGGAAAGACCTGGCCATACAAGATAAGGGTTCGAATTTCATCACTGTTCTCTTCTTGCCCTCCTTAGGAAAATGATACCAAACGCGAACCCAAGATTAAAATACTGATTAGAATGAGACCAATAGGGTAACGAGCTTAATAGGAAAGTCATTCGAAAAATATTGGTTACTCTTTTAAGCATACTTCGAAGTTCATGATGGTTTTTGTAAGTTGAATACGCCTCCTTGTAATGTCGGTGAGTCCTTGGGTATCAAAGATCCATCGAGCTTCCCTATTATCTATTTAGCTTACTTTAACTCAGATTGATTCCAGAGGGGTCTGCTTAAATTTTAACGAATTCCCTTTCGAAAGATTAGAAGTTGGTCTAGAAACAATCTAAGTAGAGCCATCATGCTTTTTGTTTGCTAGAAATCAGTAGGTTTGTTGTGGTCGAGTCAGCCTTGTTTGTGCTTGTGTAGAATTCCCTTGCAGTTAGGATGTCAAACTGGTATTATAATAACCATCACAATGAATATGAATATCCAACTGAACAATATGGACATCACTCTTTTTATGACCATAGTGTGAATAGTGGTTGGGAACGCCAACCTTTTGAAGGTTATGGGTCATTCCATGGTGAGCCCAATTACTATCCACACGTGCATCAGTCTTACGAGCAAGAAAATTATAACACTAGTTCTTCGTCTCTAGAGGATACAATCAAATTATTGAAAAGTAGTCCTTTTTATGATCCCTCTATTCATATTCCTCCTTTAGAAGAGTCCCTCAGAAAGTTAGCTGAGATGAATGGTATAGTTATGGACGAAAGAACTATAATAATGAGTGAACCTTATTTAGAAGATACCCCCAAGCGGATAGCTGAGACGAACGAAAAAATGGCTCGAAATAATATGAATTTCCAAACCAGTGTTCCCAGTTTCACCCTTGAAAATGAGGATAGTTACTATTCACCTAATCAAGATGACGAGGATAGAATTGGAGACACTATTTTAGACGAGGTTCAACCATTTTCATATTATTATTATGAGGATAGTGTTAATTAAGAATCATACATATATAGGCATAGTGATAAGGAAATTGTAACTCCAGTTGTGCTTTATAATGATAGTACTATATTTTTTTTCAAATCCCAATAATTTTAATGATTATTCACCTATTCTAAAGGACGAGGATTTGACTATAGATGCCACCGTTTTAGACGATGTAGTTCATGATCCTTTAGCCTGCAATATGTTGGATAATCCATTATCTGATGTTCCTATAAGTGAATCGGAGGAAGTAACTATGATTAACACCTTAGTTAATGAGCCTTTACTAGAAACTTTCTCTGATAATCTTTTATATGATTTTGATGATGGTTTAGAGGAAAGAGTTTACCCTAAGAATAATGTTTTAGAGTCTAGTGAGTTAAAAACGCTAGTCTTAGAAGAACATAAACTCGTACAGATAAGTGAGGATGCTGATTGTAACTTAGAAGAATTAATTGACCATTTTCAAGAATCTGATGATCTAGAAATTAGGGAGATTGTGAATAGTCTATCCAGAGACACTGAAAATTCTAAGTTTGTGGGTGATTATCACTTTCCTAATTCCTTACCTTTAACTCTCAGAAATTCCCCTCACTTAGGACTGGACATCTGTGCTTCAACCATTTTACAAGATTATCTTCATACAGTTTTTTCTGAACCTAGTTATGTCCATAAAGAAGTTCAGTTATTAAAAACCCATCCTCTGGTTGATGTGGTTAACCCATGCTATGATACCACGATTGACTTTGTTTTCCCACCAAAAACCTACCTTCCAATTGTGGGAACTTATGAATTTCAGTTTACTTTAGAAAATTAGGGTTGACACATTTGCTTAAGATTGACAACCACTGTGATCAGCTGTGTGAGTCAAATCTGATTGACTTAGAGGATCCCCAGTTATTCAGGTTATTGCTATGTGCTTCTAAGTTCATAGTTGAGTATTTCCAGACTCTAGAACCTGATCATCAGAATCCTGCCTTTGAGGAAATCCATCCAATGAAAACTTTTTATCTAGACCCTTTTATAGAGCCTGAACCCGAACCACAACTAGATGTAGTTGTCTTAAACAAAAAATTAGATAAGGGTGTGTTGGATATCTTCCTGGTCTGTTGCAGTTTCCTCTTCTTGTGGTTAGCACTTTTTGATCCATATGACCCGCAGTTATCCCGTCTACTGCTATATGATTCTTTGAGGTGACTAATCCCTTCCATTGTCTTGCTGAAGACTTTAAACTTAGCACTTCTTGGGAGGTAACCCAATATTCATGCGACACGATAATATCTTTCCTTATCTCTTTTGCTTCAAATGGTAACAGTTTCTCCTTGTTCATGTTTTTAATTTCATCTTTCGAACATTGAGGACAATGTTAGATTTAAGTGTGGGGGTATGTGAGAAACTTTTTAGTTGCAATAAATAAACTCCGGAGCCTAGAAATTTATGTTTATTAAGGTTGGCACTAACCAATCTGAGTGGATGGAAGCATCTTAGTTGTAGGAGTTGAGGAACCAATCTGACTAGATGGAAACATCTATAGAGTCTATTCATAAAAGCACAGAGCTCAGGTGTTAGAAAAAAAAACATGGTAGTTTCGCCATATCTCGTTGAATCTTTTTCACTTCTGTTTTTATTTTTTATTTTAAAATATGTTTCTAAGTGATTTGGTGGGGCACATGATTCAAGTTGTTACCATTGCTAGGTGAAATAGAGTGATTGAGATACGAAAAAAAAAAAAAAAAAAAAAATTGAGACCAGACCATCAGACCAACCGGAATAAATTCAATAAAGTAGACCACAAGAACCCTTGTATATGCCAGTTGTGTTGACCTAGAGTTAAGATTATCGACCACTGGTTCCCTTGTATATGCCAGATGTGTTGATATTAGTCATACCGGTATCTTAGTCCATTAGGATAGGTTCACCTTGGCAGAGGCCTTCAGACAGATATGGGAAACACCATTCACCTTAGTCAACATCAAAACCATCTACGTTTTTCTCTACATCCACCTTCTTAATCTTTCCATGTGATTGGTTGACTCCGGTTATGATGACCAGAAACTATCTGAGTAGACCTATGTCACTTATATATGAATTTTAGTATGCTTGAGTGCAAACTCGTGTACATCAATTGGAATTTCGCATCAGGGTACTTCCTCCTATAGTCAATGATTGTATGCCAACCAAGGAGATTCTTTAGTGCCTTCCAAGGTTCTGCGTATATAGCTAGGATCTAGAGTAAAGGTTTTGTAGGTACACCTCTGATAAACCCTCCCG
Organism: Papaver bracteatum; assembly: GCA_023529315.1. Classification (NCBI taxonomy): domain Eukaryota; kingdom Viridiplantae; phylum Streptophyta; class Magnoliopsida; order Ranunculales; family Papaveraceae; genus Papaver; species Papaver bracteatum. Next base: position 24,080 of record JAJJWX010000099.1, read on the forward strand.
AGATTATAACTCGGTCACTAGGGCCACCTAGTGAGTTAGGATTTTATTTTCTAGATTAGTTTTGCTCGAGGACTAGAAAATAATAAGTTTGGGGGTATTTGATAAACACGATTTTGTGTCTAAATTGATCTCAGTACTATAAATTGTTGGGACAAGATTTTGTACTAATTTTAGTGTTTTATGTATTTGTAGGCATTTTTGGGAAATAAATATTTTTGGAAAATTCGGCTCGAAAAGTTGATGTAGGCATCTCCAGAGAACACCCGCTATTCGGACCCTCACTATGGATAAGGGGTACCTTAATTACTAAGGGGCACCTACCGTTACTTGTACCCAGGGCTACTATTTCTACCCCACTGCTAAAGGCACCCCAAACTTCGCTAGAGGCACCCATATTCATGACCGTGAACATAATTTTGGCGGGAAAAACTAATTTGAAAAATCAATTTACAGCGCGAATTAAAGGCGACATTTTGGAGGATATTCGGTCAGAGTTTTGGTTGGATTTGATTTGGTAGTTGCCTGTTACGACAAACCATGGCTGGTATGTGGCGTATAATTGGAAAACAACCGAGTTACCATAATTATCTCGTTGAAACAGGAGTGATGGCATATCGGGAGATTGTGTGATATCTGGAAATTACGTGGTGAGATTTTCTCGGTTATTTGTGTGAGATAGGTTTGTGATTACCCTGTTGCGACAAGAGAAGACTGCCAACGAGTTTGGAATGGAAGAAAATGGAGATCTCGTCCAAACAGGAAAGTTACATTATCTCGGGTTTATGGTTGTATTTTTGGGAAGCTGGCGTGTGCTACAAAGAGTGTGAATCAATCCAGATTGTGAATCAATCCAGATTGTGTTTCAAATGTGTTGGAGTAAATCAGTATACAACAGACACGTAAAAGAGTTCAGAATGGTAATTATTCCCTATGAACTTTCGTGGAGAATAAAAATCATTAATGGAGAATTATTCGAATTGATGGCGGAGATTTGGAGGTGTTGTCACTATATAAATACTGCTAGGGTATCATAGAGAGGATTATGGAGAGTTTGGGGAGAGTATATAACATTACAGAGCCAAGAAATTCAAGTTGAAGAGAATCACCATTTCTGCTGCTGTGAAGAACATTAGACCCTAGGAGACAATCGTTCTGCTACAGTGCAAACGACACTTCATTTATATCGTTCTCTGTAACAGTTCGATTTGTAACAAAAATAATTGTTACAAATCCAGTTTAATCATTTTTACTCCCAATTCATTATCTTGTGAACAATTTTGAGCCATGAATAAATATTGTAAGTGTATTTTCGACTTGATGAGCTAAACCCCAACACTGGGACGACGGAGGAAGACGAATTTCATACAAGGGTAAAATTATTTAATTTTTTTAAGACTTTTGCATTAATTTTAATTGAAAAATGATTTGAATTAATTGGTTGCTATTTAATTTGATGAGGTATGCTTAGCTTAAATGTTTTGATATCATGCTTAGGATTTACAACTAATCTTTTGAGAATCTACCTTTGCAAAATGAGAGTCCATGTTAGTTTTATTTATTGAGCTTTAATTGTTGAGAATAAATAAATTGAACCATATGTTATGAATTAGACAAAATCCTAGTCCCAGTAACTCTCTTCATCCTGTGACAATATTTGTATATATTTTAGTTTATTAATTCTTAAAATCAATCTCATAAAGTCCGAGTGAACGAAAACCTTCTTAACACTATCTAAAATTCGATCAACAATGATGACCTGATTTAGCACGAGAAGCATTATTGAGTTTAGCTAATTTTGCGGAAACGCGTGCATCTATGGCTTTCTCATTCCTTTTACAGAATATGCACCCTCTTTCCATGTGTCCTTTATTTCCATTACAAGAGCAATGCTTAGTAACACACAAAACATGAGGCTTAGTGTTACCTTGTTGTGGATTCTCTTTCATTGGATTTTGACGGATTTTACGTTTTCCGTCTTCTGCTGAAGATAAAGGTGTTACAAATTTTTCTTTCATGGAAGAGCAATCTTTTGTTGCACCTTTTAAAGCATTTCTTCAGCAGAGTCTTTAGGTTTTACAAACTTTGTCTCCTGTTTAGCATTCAAAGTTTGTTTACCTTTGTAGCCCAATCCTCGCGTGTCACGAGGAACTCTAGTTGACTTCAACATTGAGTCAAGTTGTTTTGTGCTACTATCGAACTTTTTCAAGTCCGCTTTTAGACCCATATTCTCTTTTTCCAATGTTTTTATTTTTTTCGAGAGCATAATCTAGATCAACCTTAAATTTATCAATTTGAACTTTATAATCTATTTCAGATTCGGTAAAATTACTTACCTTAGTGTTCTTCAGGTGTAGTTGCGGATTATCTCACAACTACACCCTCATAAGAATCCATTAAAATGATTCCTAAACCTAATTAATTTGATATGAAACTAAGAATTAAGGTACTAAAATTATAAAGGAGACACGAAGATTTTTACGTGGTTCGATCAATGTGATCTACATCCACGGTGCTTCACTAGTGATTGTATGTAACTACATGATTGTACAATTGAAACTCCATCAAAGAATATTTGGAGCTCTAGAATTCTTTGGGGAAGAAGATGATAAAGAAAATAAAATCCCTCATAACATTTTCTCTCTCCTCCTAAAATTATCCTCTCTCTCAAAATGTGTCTCTCCCACTTCTCATACCTAAATGGCTATTTATATGATTTTACACATTGGGTAACAACTAATCTTTCCCTTAATTTCGGATCAAAGAATCATCATACGAACCTTCGCAAATTTACTTCACGAACTTCCTTTGCTCATAAAACATTCTTCGTGATTTCTTTATCTTCGCAAAATATTCTATACTCGCAAAATGTATTTTTTCTCCACAATTTCGTAAGTTATCATTTGCTGTGATATTCCGCTCCTACATCAGGTTTTCCAACTCTGTGTATAGCTTCACTTCTCGATCATGCCTTTCTTCAATTTGCTCTATGTAACATTTCATGCATTCACGATAATTACCACCACCAATAATCTTTATATCGTTGTTCAATTCATCAAGTTCCTTTTTTAATCTTTCATTCTCTTCACGAAAATTACATTCAAGTGCATTTGGCTCTAGGGTTTCTTCATTATCCTTTTCAGGTGTGCATTCAACAGTTGCATGGAAATCCTTGTTCTCTTGATCCTTGGGACAATTAGAGCTATCAACATTATTTTGTTCTTTATTCTCTACACATTTCTATGTTTTTTGAGGAGGAGAAGATGCATCTTTACAAGAACTCCTCTTCTTTTGTCTAAATAACTTTCTAAATTATCGTGCAATCGTATCAACACTACAATCCTCAGTTTTTGTATCACAAAAATTTTCTTCCAAAGAACTAGTCTTAGTTACAACTTTGAGGGTAATACCCTGTTCATTCTTGGATTCGTATTCAAGGTCAAAGATCTTTAATTTACTAACTAGAGCGCTTCTAGATAGTGTGGTAAGATCATTTGCTTCCATGATGGCATGATTTTTAGATTCATATCTTGTTGGTAAAGACCTTAAAGTTTTACATACAATATCTTTATCTGAAATAGTTTTACCTAAAGCGTAAGAGGCATTCAATATTTCAGAAAGTTTTTGATCAAACTCATCAAAGGTATCGTCTTCATCCATATGAAGGTTTTCCCATTTAGAAGATAGGGTTTGATGCCTATCTTCCTTTTCAGAGGCATTCCCTTCAAATACGACATTAAGAATATCCCAAGCCTCATTTGATGTTTTACACTTGGTTATATGATGATGGAGGTCTCAAGTTAGAGCATGAATAATGGCATTCAATCCATCAGAATTTTGCTTCGAAAGCAATTTTTATTCTTTATCGAACTCCTTTAATTCATTTAGTCTAAATGTTAAGTGCATATTTTGCATATATATTTAGTGTCGAATCCATGCTAGTAATTGCTATTTTCTTGTAAATTATTTGTATATTACGTTCGTTTTGTTTTATTTGTGTTTAAGTAGGTGAATCTTCCGAAAGAAGTGAATTTGCACTTAATTGTGCAAGGAAAGAAGTTAGCTACAAGAATAAAAGGGCCAAAGACCAAGTGAAACTCATTTGAATCCATGAGTTCTTACTATCACCTTGAAGAGGAAGAAAAGACGAAGCCAACATCGAAAGAATGGAGTTATTCCGACATCGTATGAAGATATTACAAGCGTTTAAAGCAAGTCAAAGTTGTGAAATTTTGCAAAAGCACAAAAGTTATAAATACACCCGATTACATTACTCAGGGCACACCATCTTTCCCATGCAACCTGCGGCCAATAGTGGATGCTATTGATGATCGAAATAGCAGTATATTGGTTATCAGTGGTGATGGATATGGAACTCGTAGGTTCATGGCAGTATAATGATGGCAGAGTGTACGGAGAAAGTCAGTGATGGAGTTTCATAGAGTTTGAGTAATAGAAGTTGATCGTAATGATGGAAGATGGTTGATGTGATAAGAGATGAATGGGTATTGCTCAACTGGATGGAGGAGTCTGTGTCCGTAGGAGTTGAACCCGAGGGTAAGATTTTTGCTTCTGCAAATCATGACAGGGAAGGATGGTTAAATTATGTTGCATACATAGTTTGATGGAAAATTGCAGAGAGAAGATGAAGCTGAGCTTGGTTGTTTCACATATTTATATAGAGCAACAAAGCAATGAAGAATACGACAGTGATATTGGAAGAAGCTGTGTTATACGGACTGAACAATGGAAGTATTGTTCAGAGCTGATGATTATCGGTGAATGGAAAATTTGGAGCGATGGTGATGCTGTGGTGGAATGGGTTAGTTAGATGAAGTCGAGTATGGAGTATGCTACTATCGTTAATTACTCAGGGATGATGGAAGATATGACGCTGGCACAAATGCATGGAAATGAGGATCATGATGGTAATTTTGGCAGTGGTAATGAAGATAATGAGGATGGCCTTTAGTGTCATTGTTAGGTGAAGATGGAGGTTGGTTTTGCTTCCATTATAGGTAAGCAGGAATGAGTTGATTGCTTCCATTATACAAGGTTGGTCGAGGGTGATTAATGATCATAGTAGTGACTGATGGTTGACGTTCGAATGGAAGTGTAAGTACATAATTCCGCCACTCACCACGTGTCCTCGGATGAACACGTGGAGAGCGCATGACGAGGGGCATCAAGAGACGATGCCACGAAGATGAAGCCAAGAAACGTGTACCAGCAGGGAGGGTCCATCATCTAGCAGATCCAATGCCCATAAAGGACGGAGCACGGGACAAAATCACCACCGCGTTGGACCCAATACATCCCCAGATCTTATTTATCCCATCTCGAAAAGAATCTTAGATCTACGGTCAGGGCCCAACTGACTGACACGGACAAGACAGGGGCAAGACACCCTGGTCTGACGCATGCATAAGGACCAACCACCTGCATTAAACACTTGGAGAAACACATGTGTCAGCCCACCAACAGAGGAAGCGAGCATATATCTTCGGCAATAAAGAATAAACGAAGGGAGAGCCTCGTAATAACCGAAGACTCTGCGTGTTGGCACAAGACACAAGAGGATAAGATTACAACGGTTCCGTCGATGGACCCCACGTGGAATCCCTATAAATACCCCTCCTCACTAAGAGATAGGGGGTGAAAAGAAAGGAGGAGAGATAATTAGGAAGAGTAAGTAATACTGTAAATCCCGCTGCCTCAGTGAGAACCCCTAAAGTCATTTGGCTAAGCTTGTAATCAGTCCATACTTAATGAAACCTTTCTTTTACCCCGTGGATGTAGGCCTTAGTGCTGAACCACGTAATCACTTATCTTCTTTACATTACGCACTTTACATTACGCACTTTGCATTACATTCTTTATATTACGCAGTTTACATTACGTTCATTACATTACGCAACCTACGTTATACTCTTTACATTCTGCACTTTACATTTGTTCTATGCACTCTGTGTTGAATACTCGATAAGACAATGATGAGTCCGAAGACTCAGAATCGATGAATCGATATACGCACTAATTTGCTATGTATGTTATATCTAACCCTCGAACTTCGGTGTGGGCAAACTTTGTTTTTGGACACGTAGATACCTGCGTAATTTACGTGTTCACAATTTGGCGCTAGAAATAGGGACTCTCTCCTGGTAAAAGATTTATATTATCCTGTGATTTGAGCACTATGGCTTCTCTGAGCGCCTCTCTCTGAAAATAGCGGTGCTTGGAGCATTTTTGGATTTTTTACACCTTTTCACTCGATAGATCTACTTCTTCGGAGTGGTTTTCAAGTTTTCATCTTTAGATAATCAAGCGTGTGGACATATCCACAGATTTTTCAGTAGATCTAAATCTTCGAAATGATTTTCAAGTTTTCATCTTTAGAAAATCAAGCGTGTGGACATATCCATGGATTTTTCAATAGATCTACAACTTCGAAATGATTTTCAAGTTTTCATCTTTAGAAAATCAAGCGTGTGGACATATCCACGGATTTTTCAATAGATCCACATCTTCGAGAGGATTTTCAAGTTTTCATCTTTAGAAAATCAAGTGTGTGGACATATCCACGGATTTTTCAGTAGATCCAAATCTTCGAAATGA
>JAJJWX010000100.1:0-19484 GCA_023529315.1 Papaver bracteatum
TCAAAATCCTAATGCTCCCAAAAGTTAAGCAACTCAAAGTTCTGGAGGAAAGAAAGTCTCATGAATGACAAGGTAGTAAGAAACACCATCATTTTTTAATAACAATATTGTTTCTCTGTTTTCTTATCTAAGTTGTGATTACGAGGTGATGGAGATGCCACTAAACCTCTTAAAAGATCTCGCCAACCAAAAACTGTTGAAACTTCTGTTTTTTTCTTTCCCAAACGGTCTTTCAACTTCTTCTTCAACACTTTCACAAATCGACTCTCCACTTCACATGCATGAAACCATCGCAGCAGCATGTTAATATTTCAAGCCATCCTGTATGGATGAAATTCCTTTGCATCGAGTTTCTTGCTTAATCAAACTTTTTCTTCTCCCGTGACCAATACTTCTCAAATTAATTCTACCATAACCTCAAAGCCATTGATCTTCCTCAAAGCTCTCCTCTCAAATGACATCTCTCTTTACTAAAGAATGATGATCATCGGCTTTCTATCATTACTTACTCATCACAGTCTCTCCTTTTCTAAAGAAACTCACGGACGAGACGGATCTTGCCTTCAAATCTTTATCTGCTAGTTTTGGATGATGTCAAGAACTCGTCCGTGGACCCCATCTGGAGTCAGGTGTGAAACTTTGGGTAACATAATGCAGGTTAGTGATAGGTTAGTCTTCCCTAAAACGATCCTTGGAGGAAGAAGTTGGAAATTTTGAAGAAAGAGTCTTCAAACCAAGATCCTAGAATGTGAGACTCTTCGCCTTAAAAATCAAGAAATTACAAAATGTTTCTTTTAGACTGCGTAGCTTCTTCGGCAAGAAGAATGATGAATTAAAAGGCATGAACTTCTTATCTCGACTTTAACTTGCCTTTTCACAAATTTGTTCTTTCCAGTGTTGTTTATTCTTAAAATACTTTTTCGATTGTTAGCCTTTTTAAACCAGTAAACGAATAATGGAAAGATTTCAGTTTGAATCTGCATGAGAAATTCGCTGATAGCTGCAAACTCGCAACAATTATACACGAGAGGTGAACCAATGGTTAGGGGAGTGCATGAAGTTAGTGATTCATCATCATCACACCGTGATCAAAGGATGGACAATATGGAGCACATGATGCAAAAAATGGTTGCGGTTATTTTACCTTCGTATGCAAAAGATGGTTGCTGAAACTGATTTTGTTTTGCTGAGATCATCTTGTTCGTTCTTTGTGTAATTCCCATACCGTTTCTGTTTTAGCAAAAACACCTCCAATACTAAATTTACAGTTCAAAATCCTAATGCTCCCAAAAGTTCGCAACTCAAAGTTCCTGCGAGGAAAAGAAAGTCTGCGAATGACAAGGTAGTAAGAAACACCATCATTTTTTAATAACAATATTGTTGCCTCTGTTTCTTATCTAAGTTGTGATTCGCAGGGTGATGGAGATGCCACTAAACCTCTTAAAAGATCTCGCCAACCAAAAACTGTTGAAACTTCTGTTTCCTTTCCCAAACTTTGTCTTTCAACTTCTTCTTCAACACTTTCACAAAATGAGCCTCTACTTCCTGTCTGCGAAACCATCGCAACATATGTTAATATTTCAACTGATCCTGTTATGGATGAAATTCCCTTTGTCGAGTTTGCTGCGAATCAAACTTTTTCTTCTCCTGTGACCAATACTTCTCAAATTAATTCTACTATAACCTCAGCCATTGATCTTCCTCAAAGTTCTCCCTCAAATGACATCTCTTTAACAAAGAATGATGATCATCAACTTTCTATTATTACTTCTACTCCATCTGAGTCTCTCCCTTTTCTAAAGAAACCTCAGGACGGAATGGATATTGCCTTCAAATTTTTATCTGATATTTTGGATGATGTCAAGAAATCATCTGTGGACCCTATCAAGTCAGGTGTCTGCGAAATTTTGGGTAAATATTTTGGTTGTGATAGGATAGTTTCGAAAACATCCTTGGAGGAAGAAGTTGAAATTTTGAAGAAGAGTCTTCAAACCAAGATCCTAGAATGTGACACTCTTCGTCTTAAAAATCAGAAATTACAAAATGTTTCTTTAGACTGCGAGCTTCTTCGCAAGAAGAATGGTGAATTAAAAGGTATGAACTTCTTATCTTCAACTTTAACTTGCATTTTCACAAATTTGTTCTTTCCATGTTGTTTATTCTTAAAATACTTTTTCAATTGTTAAGCTTTAAACCAGAAACGAATAATGGAAAGATTTCAGTTTGAATCTGCCGCTGAAGAAATTCGCGTTGATAGAGATATTTGGATGGATCAGTATAACCGATTAGATAACCTTCATACATATTCGGTTGATCAAATAGATAATCTTACCAAAGAGAATACTCAACTAGTTCAAGAGCAAAACTCATTAAGTAGCGAAATATCTCGCCTCTCTTATTTTTTGACTAAAGCTAACTTAGAGATGGAAACTTTATCAGATAAAAATAAAACTCTATCTCAGGAGAAGTGAGCTCTATCAAATATGGTGGTGATTTCTTCGCAAAAACTAATTGTTCTCCAAAAAGTGTGTGATAGTCAAGAACAATCTCTTCACTCGCTGAAAAATGAAAAATGAACTTTAAAGAAAGAATAATGGAAATATTTCAGTTTGAATCATCTATTGGATCAGTATGATTAGATAAATACACGGTTCATATAGCAAATAGAATACTCAACTAGATAGGATAATTTTAAGTGTAGAGATGGAAACTTTAGATCTCAGGAGAACTCCAAAAGAACAAAAACTAATTGTTCTCCAAATTAGAAGAATCTTATTCTTCTCTTGAACTTAAAGAAAACTGAATCATTTTTCTCATCTCTAAAGAAAAGAATTTAAAATAAAACACCTCATCTCTAAAGAGAAGGGTTTAGTTGGAGATAAATTTGATGATGCAATGAATCATTGGGAGAATACTTGCTTGGCACTAATTTAAAATATAATTTCGCAAAAGGAAGGTAATCATTTTGACTGCCTCAACCATTTTTTCTTTGTTAAATTTCTTTGCAATATTCTCTTGCGAAGTACTCGCCCAAATAATGTTTGTTCTTATTTTTCGCAAAATCTGAAAGAAAACTTCATTCTTCCATTTATACTTTGGATTCTAATATTGCTAAGCTTCGCAGAGAAAATGGACTACTTGCTGCTCACCTTGCTCGTTCTCGCGATCAAGCAGAAAGAAAATATGACTACCTTACTTATTTCAAAGACATGGAGATTAGAAATCGTGATATATCTTTCCATCGCCAGGCTCATCTTAGTACTGAAGTTCTTTTGAATGATATTTTACAATCCAAATCACTTTTTCCTGTGTCAATCAAACCTCTGGAAGTAGATGAAGATGAAACTCCTCGTGCTACTGATAGTGATCTTGATTATGGAAGTTGTAGTGAAGATAATATTTCTCAAGAATATTTAGAAGAAGAAGAAGAAATCCCTATTAAAGAAGAAGATGTTGGTGATGAAACAACTGCTGGCGATAAACAAAATGAAGAAGAAACCGGAGCCGACCAAAATAAAGAAAATGCTGGTAAAGGTGATAAATCTGACGGAGATGATAAGGTTGGCGAAGAAGATAAATCTGGCGAAGAGGATACTAAAGTATGAGTCCTAGTTTTGTTTTCTTGAGCTATTATTTCTCCTTATTTTCTTGCGAATGATGTACTTTGGACCACTTCTAGATTCAATTATACTTTTGGTATTTTAAGTACTTGCGAGAAAGATAATGTCATCTTACTTATTAATTCCCATACTTGCCTCTCATTATCTTTCTTGCGATGAATGATCTGCATAAAGAATAGTTAGTATTTATAAATTTTGTGTTTTGTTATGTGGTCTTATTTTTCCTTCCTAGTTAAAGGTCTTATTTTGCCATATTTTTCTTTTCGACAAAATCACAGGACGTTTTTGCGTTTTCACGCAGAAACCCATTAACCTTGCCTTAACTTTTTGTTCCTTTGTAATTTTTGCTGCGACAATATGACAAGCCTAAATTTTCTTGCGAAATTAAAGCCATATGACATTGTCGTCTTGTGATGAAATCGCATGACGTTTTTACACTTGCATGCAAGGACCCATTGACCTCATCTTATCTTCTCTTTTGTATTATTGCCTCTTTAGGAATGTTGCACACATATGACAAGTCTTAATAATCCCGTGAGTAAAAAGTCTCATGACATTTGTATCTTAAGACACTTATCATCTCCTTAATGGAGGATGCCACCCTTATCTCCCCCCTGGTTGCCCTTTCAAGGAAACGTACTTCTGTCATACAAGACTAGCTCCTCCCATCCATTCTTAACAACAACCAGTTCGCAGCCTTTTATCCCTTTTGCCTATATGGCTTATGGTTACAAGACTGCACCCTAAGTGGGTTTTCTTCGGGCCGAGTGCATCATAGGCAAGACTTGCCAAGAATGTCCAGGGTAGTTTCATACGCCCCAGGCACTCTTGGCACAACTGTATACCTAGGCGCCTTGGTCATACTCTGCACCCCTTAAGATATCTCTTATTACCTTAGCTTCCCAACCCAAGTCATATGCTCAAGTTGAGAATCCAATGTGTCTCTCCTGGATGGGCTTTCATTGACCCCAAATCTCCATGACTCAGGTTCCAGCAGCGGTGTAACCTTATCGCTGATCCATGCAACAGATACCCCCTTTTATGACTTACTTTAGGTCTTACATTTTCCTCTTGAGAAATTTTATTCGCGAACTAGGGTGTACGCCATAAAGGTTCGTCCCATTCTATTTTGATTTTCTCTTGCAAAATTTTCGCATATTCTTATTTTATTTTGATATTAAATAACCTCTCAGTGAATTTTTCATAAAACGTTTGTTCATACTTACTTTGCTGCATCATACATCATTTCATCATCTAAGGATACTCAAAGTTCCTCATGGGTAATATCTCTTTAAATATAGTCTATTCCATGGTCGGTCAAGTTTTGACCCAACATCTCTACCCTATGGGTCCATCAACTTATATGCCCCTGTTCCAATTATATCTTTTATAATGTAAGGTCCATCCCATTTTTTCGCTAATTTTCCACCACATTCTCGCTGATATATTGGCGTCTCGCGAAGAAACAAATCACCTGGATGAAATTCACGTGGCTTGACATGCTTATTGTATTCTCATGCTAATCTTCATTTATAATTTTCCATGTGCTGTAAAGTTTTTTCTCTATTCTCTTCTAATTCATCTAGTTTTCTTAAGATCATTCCAGCACTAAGATTCTTCTCCCATGCCTCTCTTCTAATAGCTCTTCTCCCGGTTCTGCCTTTTTTAAAATAGATGTATTCACCAAGTATTCTTTTATTATTTGAAAAGATTTCTCACATTCATCTGTCCACCTGAATTTTGTCCCTTTTTTAAGGATGTTGAAAAAATATTTGCATTTGTCTGATGATCGCGAGATAAATCTTCCTAGCGAAGCCAAGAGACTATTTAACTTTTGCACATCTTTTACTGTTTCTGGTGTTGGCATATCGCGAACTGCTTGAACTTTTTCTGGATCAACTTGTATTTCTTCCTTGGATACAATGTATCCTAAAAACTTTCCTGATGCAACTCCAAAAATGCTTTTTTCTGGATTTTCCTTGATGTTAAACTGTCGCATATGTTCAAAAATCTCCTTCAGATCTTGTACATGGTTTTTAGCTTATTTACTTTTTATTAACATGTCATCTACGTACACCTCTAATGTTTTGTGTATCCACTTCGCGAACACCTTATCTACCATTCTTTGATATGTTGCTCCTGCATTTCGCAAACCAAATGGAATTTTTGTATAACAATATAACCATCTCGGAGCGAGAAAAGCGGTATGTTCTTGATCTTATTCATCGAGAGGAATCTGGTTGTATCCTTTATACCCATTTAAGGAAGATATTCTATCATTTCCTGCTGCTGATTCGACTATTTGAGGTATATCTGGCAATGGAAAACTGTCTTTAGGACAATCTTTGTTTAGATCAGTAAAGTCTATGCAAATTCTTATCCCATTATTTTTCTTTGGAACCACAACCATGTTTGCTATACACTCCGGGTATTTGGATTGTCTTATAATTCCTGCATTAAGCAATTTCTGTAACTCATCTTCTATTTTGGGATGGTAAGTTGTTGCGATTTTTCTTATCCTCTACTTAAATGGTCTTGCGTCTTTTTTGATCTCCAATTTATGACACACAACTGATGGATCTATTCCAGGCATCTCATCCATGTTGTAATGACCCATCCCTCCACCGATACTGTCCCCACTTAGCCACTGCGGATATCCGGCAGTGTGGGGTTTTCAACGGGCATCGCTGCGGTAATCCAGCAGAAACTTCCTGGATGGTCACCCATCCCTGGATTACTCCCGCCCGAGCATGCTTAACTGCAGAGTTTTCTGCCAACTATGGAGCCAATTGTGCTGAAAAGGCCTCGGTATAATGTAGACGTTCCTTGTCTCATATGAGAGCAGTATCTGGCATACTCCCCCACCCGAGCACAAGCGAACGACCCCTAGTTGTATCCCAACTAACACCGATATTGTTTCCACTTACCCACTGTGGTTATCCAGAAGTGTGGGATTTTGAACGGCACTACTGCGGACATCCAGCAGCAGCTTCCCGAGAGGTCACCCATCCTGTGACTACTCCCGGCCGAGCACGCTTAACTGAGAAGTTTTTTTTCCCACAACTCAATCAAGTGTACTCATCAGGCCTCGGTGGTAGGAAAGGACAAATCATTACTTATATTCCATTCGGCCAACCACTGCCGAAATCGGGGTATTACAATACCACCACCTTAAATTGGAGCCGTCCTCGGCTCCGGAATATATTTTCAATCCCAGATCTCCGACGTTCCCGCCCCTCATGAGAAGCACTGGACAATTCCGGCGTACCTTCCCACCCTCGGCGGGTGAACCGTCGTCGACTCTCGATACCATTTGTAATGACCCGTCCCTCCACCGATCGGTAATCGTCCCCACTTAGCCACTGCGGATATCCGGAAGTGTGGGGTTTTCAACGGGCATCGCTGCGGTAATCCGGCGATAGAAACTTCCTGGATGGTCACCCATCCCTGGATTGCTCCCGCCCGAGCACGCTTAACTGCAGAGTTTTCTTCCAACTCTGGAGCCAATTGTGCTGAAAAGGCCTCGGTATAATGTAGACGTTCCTTGTCTCATATGAGAGCAGTATCTGGCATAATCCCCCAGCATACTCCCCCACCCGAGCACAAGCGAACTACCCCTAGTTGTATCCCAACTAACACCGATATTGTTCCCACTTACCCACTGCGGTTATCCAGCAGTGTGGGATTTTGAACGGCACTACTGCGGACATCAAAGAAGCACTTAGCTTCCGAGAGGTCACCCATCCTGTGACTACTCCCGGCCGAGCACGCTTAACTGAGAAGTTTTTTTTCCCACAACTCAATCAAGTGTACTCATCAGGCCTCGGTGTTAGGAAAGGACAAATCATTACTTATATTCCATTCGGGCAACCACTGCCGAAATCGGGGTATTACACATGTTCCATGCGAAAATGTCTTTATATTCTCGCAAGAGATTGAAGGTTCTCTCTTCCTCGTCTGTATCCATCTTAGTTCAAATTTTCAACATTTTAGGTTCTTCTTCAGTTCCAACATTTACTTTTTTTGTTGGTTCTGCTGCAGTGTAAATTGCTTCAGGTTCTCCCATTGGTGTTGGTTCTTTTATAGTTTTCGCTGGTTTATCTCCTTCCTGCGAAATTTCCCTGGGTATTCCTTTTCCTTCTTCTGCTCTTATCATGTAGCTTTTAAACTCCTCTTCTTTCTTTGCCCCTCTCTCCATCTTTCTGCGAGTTTTTCGCTTCTTTACTCGCCCTTCATAATCTTTTACTTTAATTTGATAACATAACTTCGCGCCATCAATATCTCCTTTAATTTCTCCAATCCCGCTTGTATCCATAATCTTCCCAACAACATGTTATATGGTGATTCTATATCCACTACACGTAGCGTTATTTGCGTTTTAATTTCCCCCAGCGAAATTCTCACTGTTATTTCCCATTTTGGTTTAGTTGTGGACTTGTCGAAACCATGAATATGATAAGTTGGACGAGACATTTCTTCATCTTTGCACCCCATTCCTTTGTATGCATGATAAAATATTACATCCAATGAACTTCCCATATCCACCAAAGTTTTATTCACCGCCCATTCATTCATAGATTTTGCTGATTTCTCCTTTTCTTTTCGTATAGCCGTTATTGTGATTACCAAAGGAGATGTGTGGCTCAAATATTCTCTTGGTATCTCTGCTTCTGTGAACGTAATTTTCTACTTTTCCCAATCCCTCAACGGAGATATCTTTTTTACCATCATAATCTTCTTTCCTTCAAAATCTCTTTTATGTATCCTCCCTCTAATATTCTCATGGAATTCGTTAACCATCGTTTTTGTGATTACATTACACTCCAACCTTCTTTTATTCTCATTGATCTTAATCATCTTTTCTCCAACTAATTTGTTGTTTTCTTTTATCATTTTCTTGATTTAAACAACTTTCACAATAATTTCCACAATCCTCAATCAATAGGCCCATGTTTCTAGCGCCAATATGTAGCAGCAAAAAAATCCCACACTACACCCCTCACAAGAATTCATACAATTAAATCATTTTTAGATCAACAATCATAATTTTTATTGATTAATCTCACAAATTTTACAAGATAAAAAAGGAAATGAAGCTAAAGAATTAACAACCGTTCTAGACTTTCTCTCTCCTAATGACTTGATCAACACTCAAAAAAGATCTCTCCCTCCTTGTGCCTGCTTGGCTCTTTATATAGGGAATTACATAGTGGATGACAGCTAATCTGTCCTTTATTTTAGGATCTGACTTGCGATATTCTCGCAAGAGTTATATTGTTAATTTTCGCAAACACTCTAATCATCGCAGAGTCATCACACTTTTCTCATGTTTCTTCCATCGTCATCTGTTACGTCATTCTTCAAATCATTATGCGACGCTCGCAAAGTGTTGTTGATCAAACTTCGCAATTGTGTCCTTCTTGCGATATTCTGATCCTACATTCTTTTTTCTCATACTTGCGATATTATAAGAAACCCTAGTTACGCTTTTGATTGATCTTCCCCAATATGTTTGGACACATAGTAAGAGTTTATATATTTTATAGGAAGATTAGATATCAAAAACCAGAAATAACTAGTTTTAGGAAAAACACTCAAAATCGAAAACCGTGGCTTGTGGGGAAACAATTATGATTTTGTATCTAGGTCCTTCTTTTGGAAAACCGATTTTTCAAGGATTATACCCAATACGGCCTCAGTGCGACGGGAAACAAATTGAAACTTAAATCAATTTCCAAACCCTAACTTCCTATCTATGATTTTACCCTATCTTCTATAACCCGAGTTAGTACAACTCCACCATCTCCTCTTTATGTTATTCAATCCACTAATTCCTCCTTTAATTCTGCACAAACTCAATACTAATTGCAGAAACCCTAACTCTATTTCTTAGTGATTCGTCGTTCTTCAAACAATAATAACCCTAACCAAAACTAAATTCACAAACTCAGTAACACCTTCCTAATCCATTTACTTCTCCAGATTTCTTCTTAATTGATATGAACGATTCCTCAGTTCATGATTTTGAGAAGAAAAAAAAGAAGTTGAGCAGAAAGAAAAAGAAGAACAACGAATAAGAAGAAGAAGAGAAATCTTAGACCCTCTTTCTTCTGAGAGATCGATAAAGAGAGGAGGAGGAACGATGAAAGAGAGATAGGAAGAGGGATGATTTTTGTATCTAGGTTTTATGATTGAGATGCATCTCGAGAATAGAATGAAGGGTAGAGATATCAATTTAGGAATATATGGTCTAGATGAAAGGATAGAAAGCGCGCATGTGAATGGCACACGCACATACTCCAAGTGTTACGACCCATGTGTGACCAAGCGTGTGTCTCGCACGCCTATAAAACAATTCATAACGGCTTAGTTATGTTATAATTTTTTTTAAATTAGTAACGGTTCATGCCTGTTACGAATTTTTCGTAGTGAGCATTTGTAACGGGAATTTTGTAATGGCCTCAAGGCCGTTACGAATTGCTGTTACTAATCCAGAAATTTGGTGTAGTGTATTTTATAGGAAGATTAGATATCAAAAACCAGAAATAACTAGTTTTAGGAAAAACACTCAAAATCGGAAACCGTGGCTTGTGGGGAAACAATTTTGATTTTGTATCTAGGTCTTTCTTTTGGAAAACCGATTTTTCATGGTCTGGATCCTTATTTCGGATTGATTACATATTTTTGTCCAACAACCTGTTTACTCTTTTATTACCAGAGAGTGGCAATATTACTTGAAATTTATCCAAGAATTTACTAGATTATACAGAGATAAATTTGAACAAGATATGATAAATTTCAAAAGATCACTAGCTTCATTAAAACAGTTGTGAGGTGTATGAAGCAAACCATTGTTAATAGAATTATTATCTGAAAACTCATTCCTTATAGGAATACATATTTTCCAAAATCGTGTCCTAGAAAGCGAAACATTGACAGTCCTTAATCTAAAAATGTGCATGTGTGTACTTTGGTAGGCCATCCAAAATATATTCAAGATTCCTGAATTTGTCAGAACATAGTAGCCGTTGTTCATAAAAATATTGAGAGGAATCTTATACATTTTCAAGATATGACATGTCTCATAGGCCATTGTATCATTGTTACTTAACATAATTAAATACAACCCTATGACTTCCAAGGGATTATGTAAGTCACTCAAGACATATATCAGCATAATTCCTAACATGTTTAGGAATAGAAGTATTACATACTTCCTACGTGATCTCCACCACGATCTTATAAAGTAGTCAAATCCTTCCACTACGTTACCTGAATCGACCATTAGATTCAATTCTTATAGGTTGGATCGCACCAAACACAGATTATTAGATCTTTTCGTGTTTGATTGCTCTGATACCAATTGAAAATGCGAGGGTACCCAAATATACCTCAAGCTAAAACTTTTCCTACCTATAAGTCATTTCTCCGAAAGTGATTGTCTATGGATAGACTCAATACAATACAACTAACCGGTTCACATACGAGATCGAGACAATATAACAACGAAGTATGTTACTTGATAAAAAGGTTCATACTTAACCAAACACAATAGGATTCACTTATCAAGTAAATAGGAATTAACGTTTGTGTGATTTAATTTAATTATAATAAAATAATTATAATGCGAAAATATAAAGTAAATGACACCGCAAGATTTTGTTAATGAGGAAACCGCAAATGCAGAAAAACCCCGGGACCTTGTACAGAATTGAATACTCTCAGGATTACGCCGTTACACAAATTACACCTAACTTCGTATAGTTGATACCAAGCAACTAAACTTATAGTTCACCTAGTTCCGTCTGTATTCCCACGCCTCCAACTTATAAATAAGTCACGTACTTGGAACAATTCCTTTGGTTCGTATTCCAGACAGTAAAAGAAAATAAATCTGTTTGGTACCAACTCTATTCAACCAAGTGATATATATGAGTCGGACAAAGGCTCTTCCGTTTATCTTAACATAAACTCCTTCGTCAGGTCCTTAGATCAATCTTATGTTCAATTACCGAAGTAATCATATAAGCTTAATCCAACAACACTCTTATAATCCAAAGAATTGTGTTGATGCCGATCTACTCAATTAATCAATCCAATCTACCACAAGGATAAACCGATTATTAATTAGATCCTCTTTTAATGAAACAAGTATTCTGCACACCAAAGATTATAAACCCAAGTCATATCTTCAATATCCTCTTGAATCTTCAATAATAACATGCACACAATCATTTGAATATTTTGTGATCAATCACGCACAGAACGGAGTCTGTTAACAATGTATTATCACAAGATCGTCTTTAGAACTAACAACAGTCTAAAGATGCATGTCGAAACTCTGAACTAGTTTGAGTGAATCTTATATCAGAAGAGAAGATTCTCAATCATAAACAAACTAGGTGCAATCAGATTTTAACCACCGTTAGTCAATCAAATCAATCAAAACAAAAGATAAATCGCAATTATCCAGTTTCCCACCAACGGTACACGCTAGAGCTTCTCAATCCCAAGAAGACTTTAAACTGAGCGGTCGTAAGAGATTTCTCCTAATTAGGTTACTCTCCTCTCCGAATAGGCGGATACACCAGTAAAAACAACAAAAGAGGAAGTGTGTTGTTACGAAGGATTAGTTTGCTAGAAAGGAAAAATTCAAGTATTTATAGACAAGGTAGTTCAGACACCAAGGAATTTCCAAAAACGAAAATATTATCAAGATATTCATTAAAGCACAAATTCGGTTTCCATAATTCCTAGAAATGCTCTATCCAAAAATAATGATCGAAATATCTCAGAAAATCCAATTAGTAAATGCACATTACTAATGCTTATTTTTCCAGGAAAATGAAGTCAATTACCTTATTTAAAAGATTATTAACTTACTTATGTTTCGTTCCTGGGATTCTCTTCCCTTAGCTATTAAGGAATAACTTTGAACAATTAAAGAAATAAACATTCACATCACGTTTTTAAAGTATGTCGACATCTTAACTTTGTAAGTTCTCTTTCACACTTACAACCTTTAAACCGATTTTCCACACTTCCAAACAAGTTTAGAATTGGTTCATCTGACTCTCAAGAACTATGCGATTAATCAAATAACATTCAATCACAATCATGGGTTTAACGGTTATACCAAAACAAGTTTCAGTTCTACCTCCATGTAAGTATGTGCATAGTCACACTAGCTTTCCAAAATTCGGTTGACTAGGTACTAAGATCGGTTCACCACATACATATGGTATCTAACTTATATGTGTTGTACATGTCCATAGGATCGGTTCCCCTTTCTATTACAAACCTTGCTGCAGCCCATACAAGGATCGGTTCCCCTTTGTGATGTACTGCACCTCTTACTAGGATCGGTTCCCCTTTCCCATATTTGGTCAGACATAAAATTACAAACCTGATCATACCATCTCATTTGATTACTTAAGATCGGTTTCACTAATAAAAGTCATACTAATACATAAGTCAGGCCTTTGTGAATAGTTCTACCAAGAACACAAAAAAGTTATGATCGGTTATACTCAATTACGCATATTGGTTGTTCATAAGATATGCAATGAATAACAAAACCAATAACACCTTGAAATTTCCTTTTCGGTTCACAAACAAGTTTATGAACTTACTTCCTTAGAATACATGTAAAACATTGTTCCCTAGATTGAAATCCTCACCTCATACCCATACATAATCATAATAGCATTCAAATGGTTTTGGTGATGTCTTATCTACAAAGTTTAATGGTTAAGAAATAAACCTCGTATTGTATTCCTTAATACTATGTCTATCTAGAGTTCAAATATGCTTCACAGTTTTGTTTTCAATATGCACGACTTGAAAGATACGTTAGGAATAAAACAGTTCAAGTCAAATATCAGTAACCTCAAGTGGAAGGATGATTGTTGTCATTGTAGCTCCTTGCTTCTTCACATCTTTAATACTTCGGAATACTTGTAATGTCTCATATCCTAATACTTTCAAGATAACATATATGAAGTTGACTCTAGTACATAATTAAGTGACTCTTAACATGAGTTTTGATTCACTAAAATATGACAACCAAACTTGACATACCAACGCTTGGTGGGTTCAACCGATCCATGCTCTAACAGACAACAAGACCAGTGTATCCCGAAAGTATGTACCAGGAGTCTATCGAAAGGGCCCGGAGGCAGAATAACCAGCGTATTTCGCGGGGATGTCCTAGGAATTTTTCGGAAACCTTAGTAAGTTGAGTCAGATCCTAGAGCAAACATAACTAGTATATCTCGCGATGACGTACTAGAAATCAATCCTTAATCTTAAATAGGGTGAGTCGTGCTTAAAGGAGAGATGCATATCTCCGCTCTAGGTCATAAGTCCATCGGGGACATTTTTATGCATCTACCGATCCTACTTGACTAGAAGTATCTCGTCCAGGATGTATACTAGGAATCATGGAATCACAATCTGCTGCGTCTCGCGAAGACATGCTAGAATTTTGGGATATTCTAGTTCATAAGTCTTTCGGGGACGTTTTACGCTTTATGGAACCTGCGTGACCAGCAGTATCTCGTGGGGATGTGTGCTAGGAATCACAACATCACGACCAGTAGTGTATCGCGGAAGTATACTAGAAATTATGTCCATGAGTGCCTTGCGGACCAAGGTCTTAATCTCTTCCGTGAGAGTTGAATTTTGTCTATGGTCTTGAAATAACACTTTTTCCCCTTATCCAGATTTTACCATCTACATTAAGTCCCATACTCAGAGTATATCCTTGATGGTTCTGTGATAAGTATATATATGGTTACGAATCATTCAGGCGCAAAATTGTAATCCACTTGCGGAGTCCCCGAATTGATGCTTAGTCTTTGCTTGCTCTGGAATTCGAATCAACTTCTAGACTTGGGAGCTTTATGGTATTTTGTGTTAGGAGAGGTTACTAGAGTGAAAATTAAGCCTTGATGAAGTAATTTCCATCTTGAGAGACCACACTTTCGAATTAGGGATTACTTGGACAAAACCCTAATTTCCTATCTTTGTGCATCCTTGAGCTTTCGAGTTTGTGCAAGTGAGTATTTGGTGAAGAAAGGGATTTGAGCGGCTTCCTGGATGTTCGTGAGGTTGTAAAAATCCTATGAGAATAAATTCGCACTTACTTTTGAAGTTACGGAGTCCATATCCCATGTAAATTCTGAATTCAGGCTTGTACTAATTTCTCTTTTTGTCCGCGTCTGACTCTTTCAGACACTCTGGAGATGCTTGAAGAGGCTTGGTAGGCATGCATATTTCCTGAGGGGTTAGCACCTTGTATGACGAGAGCTCTTTCAATCCCTTATACTAATCAGACACCCCTTTTCCGATAGAAAGGCCTATCTTTGAAACCAAGTGTATTTTCGTCAAAAACTAATATGAGCTTGATTTTATTTGGCATGGGAGAGAATATGAGATTCCCTAGGAATGATCATGGCTTGCGAGAGAGACAGAGGCATATGTGTGGTCCTGCTTTTGGAAATTATGAACTCGAACTTCCTGTTTAAGCTAAATTCCCTTTATGTTCCTCTGAAATTTCGTCTTTTTTCTTTCTGTTTCAATTCTGTAATTCTTTGATCGATTAAAGAACTTAATATGCATGTGCATAAATAC
Source organism: Papaver bracteatum (assembly GCA_023529315.1). NCBI lineage: Eukaryota > Viridiplantae > Streptophyta > Magnoliopsida > Ranunculales > Papaveraceae > Papaver > Papaver bracteatum. The sequence goes on from JAJJWX010000100.1 coordinate 15,255, forward strand.
ATTGAGATGAGTGTGTGAGCACTTGGTTAGTCACTGGATACTTCAGGGAATCCATCTTTGAAAAAATAATGGGAATTAGTCATTTGTATCCCAAAATAATAGGCCGACTTAGACATATGACCCGTTACGTTAAAGTTTTTTGGATTTTCCTCACCGTCGGTAGATTACGGCACAACAAAAAGAGACGTGTCAATAAAAAACAAAAAAGTATCTCCCGGGAAAGAGAACGTTTGCAACTCCCTCTTTGTTTGGGGCAGTTATATTCATCAACCGCTTCAATTCCTTCATCTTCAACCTTAATTCATTGTTTTCAACTTTATTTGTTTTACTCATTATCTTTATTTTTATTTAGGTTTCTGCACGGATCAAGTTTATAACTTAAGATCCGGGAAGAGTAATTTAGGTTTCTATATTTATGTATTATAAATAAAATCAGATGACAACATCTTGTCAATCTGTGTTCTCTTACACTCTTGCAGTGGTTTATTATAGCCTATTTTGGTGGCGCTTCATTATCGAACACAATACAAGGATGATCCACCTTCGACAAAGTATTGATCAATTCATCAGACAAGATCAACAAATATCGAAGTCGATCAGAGAAATTTGGGTATATCACTTCTTTTCTATAGAAGCATCTAAGTTCTACGGTGAACATCAAGTACAATGGTTTGACACCATTGTTGATCAACAAAAATGGTTAAATACCATTAAAATTACATTAAATTCCTTGTCAGATTATGGATATTTAGTATTTTTTTCATTATTCATTTCTTTAAGTTTCGAGTTATGTAAACGTTGTATTATCCCTCTTAATCTCATTATTGATATAATCGATACTATTGTAAGCAATTTCATATGAATGAAATTTTGAGGCACTAGCCTCTTCCATCAAAAAATAAAGTAGATTACGCCCTGGGTTGCACAGACGCTCCGTTTTTGGAGTCGTGTCCGCGTTCGACTCACGTCGGACGCATGACGCGCGTTTGACGCTGACACGACGCGTGTCCGACACACCAAATACGCATCCCGCGCGCGTCCTTTTTGGACACACCGATGACTTGAGTTTGAAGCATTTTTTTTCCATTTTCATTTAAACTTCTTCCTTTATTTTCACTATTATTAACTAAATGAAGAAAGACAAACATTTAGATCAATCATTTAAGTCTTTATTAGGGTTTTGTAATTGGAAATACATCACATACCCTTGGCTGGGCATGTGTTGTTCTAAGAATGCAATTTGATTGCGCCATGTGTTTAATAGTGATTGATTGCTTGACCTTCGGCGTGTATAAACAAACGATCTTTCCTTTTCTTTTGAAATTTATACACATGTAGTATTATTTTATAATTTTTATGATCGAAACACTTGACTTTGCTGTATAAATACATAATTGTATATATAAATAAAATATGTATATACGTGTCCGCATCCTAGTTTTTTGAGAATTTTGTAGTGTCCGCGTCTGCGTCGTGTCGTGTCCGCGTCTACGCGTCCGCGTGCAACCCAGATTACGGTAGAACTTATTTACATAGTGGGACCAAGGAGGGGTGTAGTCAATTTGTACAGTTGGTCGAACAGGTGGAAAGATATTATTAGTCTAAAGACGCATGTACCCTTAAATGGAAAAAAATTTCCGAAGGATAGAACTTTAGGATTTGACGATACAAATCTGGGTTTAGAGGTTAGAGTAGATAGCAGGAGAAGGGAGAGTGAGAAGTGATTACAGAAGATTTCAGGCATAAATTTAGGTTATATCCCAAATCTCTTTCGATATCTATCCTTATCACGATATTTCCCGCCGAAAATTGGTTAGGTTTTTCTCGGATTTTGTTAGTCTATCAGTTGTATATAAAGAACCAAGGATCTAAGTTCTTTTTTTTCTATCCTTGAACCAGTTGATAGAGTATAGCTTCTGGTGAAAACTTAAGTAATTTCTAGAGAGTAATTTCTGTTTTTGAAGAAATGGGGAAAAAGATAATGGTTGATGAAGAACTAATGAATAAGAAAACTGATGCAACCTCTAAGAGGTATAATTCTTCTAACCCTTAACTATGTTTATTTATTTTGTTGTTGTAGATGTTCAATGTTTGTTCTTATTTGGTTGTTTCTTTTGCTCGATTTAAATTAGGTTTTTTTTTAATCGATCAGTTCAGGTTATTGGGTTAAATGGTTTTATTTTCCAATTACATTTAGATTTTTTTTGGTTGAGATGTTATATTCTCTGAGTCGATTGAATTTTGTCGTTAGATTAATAGGTTCCTGAAATTGAATTTTCCCTCGTATTGTTTGTTTAGCTTTTGACATTAAAATCTGGGTAGAACTTTTGGTGTAATTTTCATGCTCAATACTCCCTTGTACATGAGTGCCATGTACATAGCCTGCTTATAAGAAATGATTTTGGTTAAGAAGTTATATTCTCATACTGTGTGGTTATAGTAGAAGGGATTTTGTTTATGGATTAATGAGTTCCTGATAAAATCTTCTTTTTCTTATCACTTATCGTATTGTCTCTTGATTTATGGGTGTTTCTGAGATTACACTTATTTTTCTATAGCATTACACTTTAGTTTCTTATAATGTAGAGATGTTTATTTTGGTGGTATTGGTATGTCGTGTCATGCTTAATAATGGGGTTCCTTGTGATATGTTGAAATGTTTGATAGTGATTATAATGATTTGAGTTTTGTGATGATCTTCATGCAACTGATGTTGTTTAATTAATGTAATCCTTTCACATAGCATATTCCTTGCTTACTATCCTCATTCCTTGTATTTGTGAAGTGCTCTGCATTTTTTTGGTGTCTCGCCCCAGTTTCTGCTGAAGCTTTAGGTTCTGGCACTGTTTAGGAGAGTTTTTTTGTAGCTGATGATAGATTTGAAGAGGGGTTGGAATTTCCTGACAAGACCGCTTTTAAGAAACATCTCAGAAAATATTATGTATCCAATAGGATAGTGTGCAGGTTCACGAAGAGTGATAATATTAGAACCAAGGCTGTGTGCAAAGGCTTTGGAGAGCCCATTCTCTGTCATTGGTATATATCTGCAAGGATAACCCTCAGGGAGGCGACTTCGAGCATAAGAGACTTCCACTTGCACCACACTTGTATTGGAGATCCTTATGGGAGGAACTCATATGCAAATCCTGAATTTATAGCTCAACACGTGATCAACAAGCTAAGGGAATCACATGGAAAGATTGTACCTAAACCTTCTGAGATTGCTGCCGAGTTTTGGACAAGCCACAACACCTTGATCCCATATCATGTTGCATGGAAGGCTAGAAACAATGTGTTAAAGAGGATAAATGGAAGATTTGATGAGAGTTTCAGACTAATACCAAGTCTATGTGAAATGATCAAAAGGAATAATCCCGGATCAGTTGCTACTTTCACCTATAAAAGGTAATATCTTTATTTGTTCGTAAAAATTGATTAGTTTGAGTTCTAGTTTTTATAACTTTCCTTGTTTTTTTGTGCAGGAAAGAAAATTGCTTTGATTCTGTGACCATATCTTTTGATGCCCCTATGAGGGGTTTTATAAATAGTTATAGAAATGTGGTTGGTCTGGATGGATGACACCTGAAGGGAAAGTATGGTGGCTTCCTACTATCTGCCACTTCTCTAGATGGTCAGAATGGACTAATTCCTTTAGGGATCATGGTTTGTAGAAATGAGTGCGCGGAGAACTGGTTCTTGTTCTTGAATAATCTCAAGCCTAGATTGGCTGATCATCAAGTATTCATCAAGTGTTCATATTTACTTGGTTTTAATTGAATCTGATTATGTGTCAAATATGAACTTAGACAACCTTCTAGATTACAATATTAGGTTTACCTTAAATATTTGTGTGTATCTACTTAAAGTATAATTGTGATACATGAATTCAAAGTACTGTGTCTATTACTTGGGTAGATTATCATACACCTATTACTTATAGTTTATTGATCTCTTACGCAATATTAACCTTCTTTGTTCTTATCTTATACAGCCAAGAACAATAATTGTTCCTCCGTTGCTCATTAGGAAACCATGCAGGCCTAGGAAGAACAGAAGGAAGGCCTATAATGAGACCCTATCCGAGAAGAAAGAAAGGTGCTGCAGCAAATGCAAGATTCCTGGGCACAACAAAACAACTTGTCCTGGTGGTGCAATTGGCTCTAATCCAAAGAAAAATAGGTCTAGATCTGAAGAAGGGGGACTGACGTTTCAATCCCAATCATCATCACA